>QEPC01015142.1:293537-304421 GCA_003113815.1 Sphenodon punctatus | reverse complement strand
GGTACAGGGCAAATTTCCATACAAACAAATAAATTGTGAGGCCCTTTCCTTAAATAAGAGGGAGAGGGAAGCAATGAAGCGGTGGGTAAGAAAAGGCTTATGGCAGGCTAGACATTTTTTCGTGGGTGAAGACATAATTACCTATGACACGCTGCAAACTAAATGCGAAGAACCAGTGGATAGGTGGCTATATCTAAAAATACATAGTTACCTCTCTCGCCCAGCAAATAAAGCGCATTTCACTAGGCCCCCTCATGCCCTGGAAGCTGAATTATTTAACTTCACACAAGGTGATCTCTAGGTTATATCGAGTCATACGTAGTATATTCCATCTCCCAGATGCTGGATACCTAGAAAAATGGGCCGAGGACCTAGGCATAGTATTTACTAAGGAATTAATGATGCAGACATGGACACATACACAAAAATGTGCTAAATCTCTTTTGCTCAAAGAGCCCCAGATAAAATTAGTCTTCAGATTTTACCTAACTCCGTTTGCCATTCACAAGACTAATAGGAAGTATAGTGATCTGTGCTGGAGGGGATGCGGGCAGGTGGGTTCTTACATTCATCATTGGTGGGAGTGTGTAGTTATCCAAAAGTTTTGGTAAGACATCTGGAACCAGGTGGAGAAACACACACTTCTCCAGGTGCCATTCTCTCCTCAGTTTGCATTGCTGGGCCTATGGCCCAAGGATCTAGATAAAAAATCTAATGTGCCAGCATGTCAAGTGTTATTTTTGGCTGCCATACATTGCATTGTCAGCAAATGGAAGACACCGGAAGGATCCTTGAGATCGGACTGGCTCCGCAGAGTTTGGTACGTTCTAAAAATGGACAGGATCGCTGCTGGAATTCATGATAAACTTGAGGACTTTTATACAACATGGACTCCAGGTTGGAACCTGATTACAGAACATATCGAAATCGAGAAGGCTGACCTCACCATCAACTTACAATCCATCTAAACTGCTTCCATCTCAGTTCGACGGTCAGGAGATCAGTTATAAGGAGCACGTCGGAGTGTTAGAATATTTTTCTTTTTTGTCATTGTTGTATTTTATTTCTTTTTTGTCGTTTCCTCTTCTTTACCTTTGTACTAATGTAAACTTGTTTTTCCTTAATAATTTTTTTTTTTTTTTTTTTAAAAACAGTTTATTTTTTACCGTTTACCATATACTGATTTACCATGTACCACTTACTGTGTACTAGTGGCCCGATCCCTGGGGTGTGTGTGTTTAACACCCCCCCAGGGATCACCCCTACTAAAGGTCAGTGCGCTTACCTTTGGGAGCTCCGGCGGCGCCTAACCCTAACCGAAATGGCCACTCTAGATCCCTCTGGGTCTCACGTGAGCTTATATCGTTGTGTTCCCTTTGAGAACAGGGAAATGGACACACAAATATATGCAGGATAGTGCAAATTATAGCTAGGAATGTGTAAAGGGGCAAATTTTGTATTTCTAATTTCTATTCTGGTTTCAATGCCAATTTTGTGGGTTTTTTTGTGGGGGGTCTGTTTTGGGGTCTCAAAATCTGGGGACTTTATAGAGGGAAACTAAGGGTTGGCAGACTCTGGGTGTTACTGTACAGTTGGCTACACATCCCAGGGATGGGGGGCACCCTTGGCCAGGTCAGGTTGGGGAACTGAACAAACGTTCCCGCAGATCAACCCCATCGAGGAGGGGGGCTGGAAGAGACGTGAGACTGTCTGGCCCTGCCCCCACTCTGTGACTGGTGCCCCACCACCTGCCATGATGGGCAGCCATGGCTTCCAATAACAGATAGTCATAGCAGCTGGCTGTGGTGTCCCCCATACCAGAATGGCAGTGTGAACAAACATGCTTGCCTGCTATGGCCTGTCTGGGTGGCCCTTGGGCAGGGGCGGGTTGGCCATGAAACCCACTGGGAACATTCCCAGTCGGCAGGGAGGGCCGTTCCACCGTGGTTTGGGCTTTAAAAAAAATAAAATAAATATTTCGGGTCCCGACCCAGGCCGACGGGGTCGGGACTGGGGGGGAGGGAGAAACGGCCATGCCACGGCCTGAAACGGGCCGGCCTTCCCCTCCCCCCCTCTCTCCCAGTCAGGTCCCTGCCCCCTTCTCTGTCCCGGACTCCCAGCTGGAAGTTGCTTAAACGCAACTTCCGGGAGGGAGAGGCTGGCTCACCTGCGCTGTGCGCTCAGAGCACACAGCGCAGGCGAGAGAGGAGGACTGATCTGGAGTGGACTTACCTGCGGCTGCGTTGGGTGAGCTGAGCAGAGTGGAGCCGGAGCGGCAGCAGCAGCCAAGGAAGAGGAGCAGCGGACCCAGCGGTGGCGGAGTGACTCTGACTCGACGAGGCTCAGTACCAGGTGGGTAAGGAAGGCCTGTGGGTGCCAGCGCACCGCATGGCTGGGCCAGTGGGGTGTGTGTGTGTGGGCCGCTGGCACTGGAAGGCACATCCAGGTCAGTAACCCAGTTCAGGAGGACTGTGGACAGGGCTAGGAGGCCCAAACATCTCCAGTGAAACAATCCAGGAATACAGCTCCGCCAAGGGCACTCCAGGAATGACTAAATTCCCAGGCCTTCTTAACGAGGAATCCAACTCCAACCTCCAGATGGGACAGGGCTGGGAAACTCCAAAGTCTCCAGGGAAGCAAGACTGTCTTGCTTTACTGGAAAAAAGACTGGTCCCTCCAGGAACTACTAGATTCCCAGGCCGCCTTACAGAGGAATCCAAAATCCTGATTTGACAGAACCATATTATTGATATGCTATCTTGAACTAAGGAACCCACCATTGTTGGGAGAAGCCCTGGTACTGGTGGATGAAGGACTGGCTGTAGGGGTGTGTGAGGAGGCCAGTTTATAAATTTAGAATTCATAGTCTTATGAGGAGGGCCTCTTTCTTGTCTAGAGGCTCAACTGTGTTGCAGGGGAGTTGTGTGAGAAGGCAGTTGTGTGTTAGCAGAAAGGGTGCATTCCTTCAAGGCTGTTCCTTAATTGTGTTCCAGTGCAGCATTACTACAGGCATAAGAAATGATGCCTTAATATACAATGTAGATATTGGAAGTGTGGTATCAATTCTCCCCTTAGTTTTCTCTTTGCTAGGCTAAACCTGAGTGGTAGGAAGTCTGGTATCAATTCTCCCATTAGTCTTCTCTTTGCTAAGCTAATCCTGAGTGCATTCCTTCAAGGCTGTTCCTTAATTGTGTTCCAGTGCAGCATTACTACAGGTGCAAGGAATGATGCCTTAATATACAATAATGTAGATATTGAAGTCTGGTATCAATTCTCCCCTTAGTCTTCTCTTTACTAAGCTAAACCTGAGTGGTAGGAAGTCTGGTATCAATTCTCCCGTTAGTCTTCTCTTTGCTAAACTAATCCTGAGTGCATTCCTTCAAGGCTGTTCCTTAATTGTGTTCCAGTGCAGCATTACTACGGGTGCAAGGAATGACACCTTAATATTCAATAATGTAGATATTGGAAGTCTGGTATCAATTCTCCCCTTAGTCTTCACTTTGCTAAGCTAAACACAGGGCCTGTGGAATACTAGTGCAGGTGGTGTAGGAATGAAGAAGTCTTACTGTAGGATGCATAGCAAGGGACAGTGATTTTTTTCGGTTGGGGGCCACTGAGCACTGAAACTGAGTGATTTGCGGAGCCAGAGCACTGAAATGAGGGCCAGTGGCAGTCTCTCCCCTCCCCGCCAGCCCCCCATAACCTCCCACTCACCCCTGCCAGGCTGTTGAGGATAGGCCCCAGATCTGGTGCACTCTGCGCCCCCCAAGCCACGCCCCCCAAGCCACGCCTGCCAGGCTGTTGAGGATCTGAGTCTGGGGACTCAGCTCTGACAGGCCCCAAATCTGGTGCACTCTGCGCCCCCCCAAAGCCACGCCCCCTTGATCCGTTTCCGACACGCCGGCGGCTCCTGGTCAGGGGCTGTAACAGGCCTACATCTGGCAGTCTGCTGACAGATCCATGGTTAAGGCTCGCCTGGCCTGCTATGGGATAAGACATGCTGTGGCCCACCTAGGCTAAAGCCTGTTATGGCCCGCCTGGGTGAGACATTTATTTATTTATTTAGTATAAATTTTTACCCCACCCCTCCTGCCTCCAGCTTGCAGAGTCACGTTTACTAACACCCTATGTTGTATCCTCTTAGATGATGACATTACAACAAACAGCAGAGGACCTTGGTTTTCGTGAGCTCCAGAGCACCAAGCAGTGGGATCACACACGCCCACCCCATTGCGGACAGGGGGATCCCACTCTCTGTCATTCACTGAACACAAGGATCCAGTTCCTTTGGTTCTGCAGCATTTCCACCTTCAGCTGCTTATGGAATCAGGAAAAGCTCCCAAACCACAAGGCACTCAATGATAAAAAATAAACTTAAATCAAAACACAATCCACTCCTATAGATCACCATTGTTGGGACTAAAATATGCTCCACCCCTCCTCACCCCCCAACCAGCACAACATGCTATGAAACTTGAAAGATGCTCAAACTGCTAGACTAACAATTAAAAACATCCAATTAGAAGTGGAAATTGAGAGGCACAAAGCACATGAACACAAAACTGAAAAATACAGGGCAGTTATTGGGTTTCGAATACGGAAGCCAAAAAGGACTTTTTTGGTGTTTGTTCATGTTTTATCCAAACCCGAATGCACAATTCTTATTATAACTCACACCCAGTAATAAGGAGATACAAAATTGACCCAGTTTGGATAAAAATCTCAAAGTGCCGTACAGTTTTAGGGCAAACCCTTTCTCATGGACGCATGCCCCTTTTGGACTTTCTTCAATTTTGCTCATACAAGTCATCCATTTGGACTTTACTCTGCTGCTAAGGTCATCCATCTCTCCAACTGCTTTGATCATCTTCCACCCCTCCAGCTCCTCTACCCAAACACATTTGGCACAAGCGCCTTCTCTTTATCTTTAAGGCCCTTCATGGCCTTGCCTCCCTCATCATTCTGCACTTGTTTCCCACTACGTTCCGGCCTGGGAGTTCCACTTCTCCTCTACCTTCACTCCTAGCTGTCCCTGAGTCAACTGGTGCTCAAAACATATTCATTTCTTCTCCCATGCTGCCCCCTATGCTTGGCATTCTCTTGTTGAATACATAGGTTCTGCCCCAGACTTCAAATCCTTCCTGAAAACCTACCTCTTCTGTCAGACTTTCCCTAGCTTCTCATCCCATTTGTTGTCTCACTTATTCATTCAGGGTTCAAGAGTACGTGCACCTCTGACTTCTCGAATTTGTGAATGTATCCCTGCCTCTTCCTCTGTTCCCTTCTCCTTGGTCTTCCCTCCCTTGTTTCTCCTAGATTGCAAGGCCACCTGGGCAGGGACCTGTCTATAATGAATGATTGTACAGTGTCAGGTACATTGCTGGTGCTTTTTGTAAATAATAATAATAATTTTGGACTCCCCCTAGGAATAAGGGCTATTCATGTGTTTGTCTGAACTGGCTATTATTAAATTATATAGTGCCTCAGATGTTTCACAATCAGGTGTAAATGTCAAGATTCCTGCCCCCATTACAATATTGTGATTGTGAAGTGGGCTCCTGATTCCCCACACAGAGGGTGTTTTTAGACGTAGCATATTTTTTACCCAGACTTAAGAGTCCAGGTTCTGAAAACTCCCACATAGGGAGTTTAGATGTGCCCTGCGCCCCCCCCCCCCCCAACATTGCTTGGGTGCTGATGGAAACAGTGGCACCGGTGACTCCTGCATGTTTGGAAATGCAGACTTGGTAAGTTCCCAATATTAGAGGACTTACCAAGTCCACTCATCCAAACATGTGGCAGTTGCCAGCGCTGCTGTTTGCAACAGCACCTGGACAACTTCCACTGGGAGGGGTGGCTGGGCATGCAGGAGTTTTCAGAACCTAAAATATGCTACATCTAAAAATATATGCTACATGTAAAAATGCCCTAAGTTTAGACATGGCTGAAGTCAATAGGTCGTCATATGGACACAGAGGTCCATCCATGTGGGTTCAAATGCAGGCTCTGTGTAAATTTAAAGACCTATAGTCTTCTGGGCATGATTTAAGGAGTTGGTTCTTACTTTCATGGTCTGGACCCCACCTACCTATGGGACCGCCTCACCCCCCAGATTCTGGATCAGCTCCCTAGTTGCAATCTGTTTGGACCCATACCTCCCTTCTTTTCAATGCCAATGTAAGACCTGGCTGTTTCGCCAAGCTTTTGGTGGGGGAGATGGCTGGTGGGTGGATTTGGTTGTAGGGGGTTTATGCTCCAACCTGATTATATTTTAAGATTTTATTGTATTTATATTTAATAATAGTATTTTATATTTATTTTTAAATGTTGTACGCCACTCCAAGCTGTTCTAGCAGGAGGATGTGGCATATAAATGTGTAATAAATATAAATAAATAAATTAAATATCCCTTCTGTCCTTATAACAACAACTCTAATTAATTACTTCCTTTGCTCCTCTAAAGAAGAGCTCTGTGTTGGTTTGGAACGGACTAATGGAGTTAGTGCTGGAGTGCCTGACATCAGCTTTCCCATCAAGTACAAGACACATAAATTCAAGCCGCGGCTCAATTTGAAATGTACGCCTACCTCAACCATTTACTTATTAAAAGGTCATCATATGCACTAGTTTATTATGCCTCTCTTCCCCATATAAAAACGACAGCCCCTCTGCACGGAGACGTTCATGAAAGGTCATGTTACAGGTTTTCCCAGCTGAGTCATCTGATAAGCACTCTACCTGATGAAGCAGTGCCAAATGAGCATTTTATGTGGCCGCAGCAGCTTATTGGCAGTGTTGTTGTTGTCTAACCATTAATCCATCTTTGCAGTTCAGAGCTGGCCTAGCAGGCTCACTTCCCTTTAATCATAGGTGCATACACTCAGGAAAGTCAGCTGCTTTAACATTCTTGGCTGTGAGTCATGTCCTCAACAAATACAGTTAATGCATAGATATGGTCTCTGGACTGTCGGCACTCTAGTCCATCTGTTGTAATGGCACAGTGCCTGCTTACAAGTTGGTTGTGCCCTTTCCTTTGAGCCCAGGTGCTAGGCAACACTGTGTTTACAGAAGTCTGCAGAATACATCTCTGGGGAGCGCTGCCCTAGTGTTGGTCTTTGCTGTTGGATCATTTCCCTTCAAGATTTTGGTGTATTAAATAGTGGCTGTATGTTGATCTTTTAGTGGTCTTCTGCTTGTTGTCGAAGATGAGGGAATAACAGTTGTGTCTTCTGGTTTATCTGGAACTGCACTTGTGGCCACAGGTCCCAGTTTAAAACCATTTGGAACCGGCAGCTATGGAGTAGAGCTGAAACGGGTACTTAAATTAGTACCCACAAATTATACCTGCATTTTCAGGTGCTGCATTGGGCACCCAATGGGTTACCCAGGTACCGATCAGGTACCCAGATACCCCAAAAGTCAATAACTTCTGATACCAATTTTTTGATTTTCAAATTACTGATTGGTATATCGGGTCAGAAAACAAAAATAATAAAAAATGGAAATAAAAAAAATCGGGATTGGAAGTCAATTTTCTGTGATGGAAAATCAATACTTAGGTGCCAAAAATTGGTAAATCGGTTGAAAAATCAATACCAGAAGTTGACATCTGGGAACATCATGTTCCTGAGTTCCCTGTTATGCCTTCTAGCTTCCTAGTTGGCTGCCAACCAGGATATAAGCCTGGCTGGAAGCAACAGGAAGCTGGATAGAACAACACTCTCCTGCTGTAAGCACTTGCTCTTGTCTCCTCCTGCCCTTGTCTCCAGCTTGTGCCCTTGTTCCTGTCTCTCCATTTCTCTTCCTGCTTCCAGCTCTGCCCTTGGTCCTTGTTTCTAGCCCTTGCTCTGTTCCTTGGTTCCTTGCTCTTGCTGTTGTCCTTGGTTCCTTGTTTCATCTCTACCCTGGTCCTGGTTCCCAACACTTCCATGTTACTTGCCTCCAGCCCTTGTCCTGTTTTGCTCTGACCCCCAGCCTGGCATCCAGATGACTTGAAACTTGAGAGATTAGCACATGCTGCAGTCATTGACGACAATAGAAATTCCACCTACCACAGAGAACAACATGGAGCCTTTGATAAATATCACATGAAGTCTTCCGAATCATGTGTAAGAGGCAGCCGAGCATAGAATATTGGCGCATGCGGAATATTAGCTCCCTATCTTCGCTTTACTTCCAACTTCACACATTCTCCTCTGTACTAGAAATTTTCAAAGTAAGATATAAACGGTAGAGAAGCTTTTAAAACTGGATTTAAACTTGTAATTAAAATATTGCTTTGAGTTTTGTTAGAAGAGAAAGTTTATATTTATACAGTGGTCCCTAATTTTGTTCCAGAGACTATTTCTAATATATATATAATCTGTGCTGATTGCTGAGAAATGCAACTATTAGACTCCCTTGTTTGTTTATTGGGTAGGGATGTGCGAACAGATCGTGGTTTGGGTCCGGTCGTTCGGGTCCAGTCGTTCGGGTCTGGTCATTCGGTTCGGTCGCCAGGTTTGGGTTCGGGTCGGTCGAGTTCAGTTTGGAAAAAGGTATCACGAGATCCCGTGATCGTGCCGGAAACCAGAAATTTGAGTGTGTGCGGAGCTTGTGTGGGGAGAGCGTGTGTGTGTGTGACTGGCTGGCTGTTTGGTTTGTGTGTTCTGGCTGTTTGTGTGTTTGGTTTGGCTGTGTTGTTTTGGCTAGTTGATGAAGGGTGAGTGTTGGTGGGTGACTGTTCGCTGGAGTGCTTGTTAAAAAATAAAAATAAAAATGAAGAAGTCGAAGACTTATTTTAATTAAACACCAAGGGGCCAAGGTGGTGCTCCCGGAGCCAGTGGTGGAGGAGGAGGAAGAGATTCCTCCTGCCACTGCTGGACCTTCATTGGTGGAGGAGGAGCAAGAGTCGATGGGCACAAGAGGTGCTGCCACTGCTGCCAGGTTTGTAAACTTTTTTTTTTACTTTGAGGACAAGAATAAATACTGTCCTTTAGAGCAAGCTCACTGGTGTGTAGGTGGATGCATGGGTGGTGGGCAGTCAGGCACAAACAATGGGCATCAGCGGGTGGCAGTGGATGTCTGCCACAGAGAGAGAGGGTACTGTAGTGTGTGGGGCTCTTCCAGCAGTCAGGCATGAGCACCCCCACCCAAATATGTGCCAGGCTAGCAAGGGTCTCCACTCTCCAGTTGCCTTCCCTACGCACCCCCAAATAAGGGCAGGATTTGCAGGTGCCAGCCAGGGTCTTTCCAGCTGCCATCTATAGCGCCCCAAAGAGGGTAGGATTTGCATGTGCCAGGAAGGGTCTTTCCAGTTGCCATCGCTACTAGCACCCCAAGGAGGGCAGGATTTTCACGTGCCAGCAAGCCAGGGTCTCCCCCTTGCCATCCCTCCCCAGCACCCAAAGAAGGGCAGGATTTGCACGTGCCAGCCAGCCCAGGTCACTGTCTCCGGTTGCCATCCCTAGCACCCCAAGGAGGGAGTACTAGAGGCATCATCATAAATGCATGATATACTTAGGTGGTTATGTGTTTCTGTTTCAGAGAGGGTGAGGATTCGGAATCCTCAAATACCGGTGCCAGGGGCAGGCACAGGACACCAAGGCAGAGGTTGCCAGTGCCACCCCCAGACACTGGGCGGACAAGGTCCGATGTCTGGCAGTGGTATATGAGGCATGAGGATGGCTCTGCAGAATGTAAGGTAAGGCACAGGGTCTGGAACAACAGGGAATTGATTGCCCTATGACCTGTTAGGAAGACCCCTGCAGAGAGAGATTGGCCACCCACCCTCTTGTGGAGACAGAATGCAGGCAGGGCTTGACAGATCATTGGTCTAATGCAGTATGGCACTTCTTATGTTCCTATCTTTTTATGTTCTTTAGGTCTTCCATAAAAAGTTCTGGAGGCAGTGCGTGGGGACCACATCAGGGCTGATAGTCCACAGTGAAAAGCTCCATGGGTTGACAGTGAGGTGGCAGCAGCAGGACTCTGGTGTCGTGGCTGTGGAGCATCCTGATCACCAGAAGAGGGGGGTGGGTGGGAGGCACGGCAGAAGCAATGCCATGTAAGCCCTTCCCCCTCCTCCAGCTCTGATGTGGAGTCCCCCAGGCTCCGGGAGTCTGCAGTGGCAAGGGCCTTTCAGGCCGAGGTGGAGAGGCCCACCTGGGACTTCATGGCCGGCCTGCAGCAGACAGCAGCCACCATGGAGAACCACCCGGTGGAACAGTTCCAGGCGCTCGAAGTGGAGAAAAAGAAGGTGGAGGTGTACGCCCAATACGTCTCCACTGAGACGGAGTGCCTGGAACTGTACCACCAGTCAGTCTCCAGGTGGCATGCAGCCATGGCAGGAGCCGTGGACTTCACCTTGGCCCATGGCGACGATATGCCGAAGCACAGGGTGCCCACCCCTCAGTCCTGTCCTGCGCCCCTTTTGCCTTTCCCCCAAGATCCGGGGGACAGGCCCAAAGCAGGCTAGACCCTTTTCTTTTTATATATGTTTGGTTTTATACTGTTGATATTATTGTTCTTTAAAAATTGTTTATAAAGGTTATATTTGTTGTTACAAGCTTTGTTTGAACTCCCCAATCTTTTATCCCTCTGTGCTGAAGTTCTGAGAGGTGGCAGAATCTCATACAGCTAGTCGATCCTTACCAGCAGCACCTGGCTGACACCTCCACATGTAGCATAGGTAAGGTATTACCCCCAAAGATGTACCACCAGCAGGGTCTCAACTTGCAGACAGCCCCCCAGGAGGGGCAGGGCTTGTGCGTGTGTGCCAGAGAGAAAGAGAGACAGGCTCTTTGGCAGCAGGCAGCAGGTGGTGGATGCTGGTTGTCAGAGGGGCTTTTTTTCAGCAGCTTCAGCGGGCATCCACGGGTGAGTGCTGAGGAGTAGGCTGGGGGG
>QEPC01015142.1:274064-286189 GCA_003113815.1 Sphenodon punctatus | reverse complement strand
TGAACAGGATTTTTTTATCCTGCTATGGCATTACTTTGTAAAGTGCCAGGTACACTGCTGGCGCTATATAAATGTTTGTTAATAATAATAATTGTGTGTGAGAATGCAGGGGGCATAAAACATGTCCAGAATAAGAAAAAACCCAGATTAGAAAGGTCTTGACAGGGTTGGCCTTAGATAATGCAGGGCCTGGTGGGGAGGAGATAGGACCACTGCAACTGAGGCTGAGAGTGGAGCATCCAGGATAGAGTGGGTGTGGGTCAGGACAAAGAGTGGAGGGCAGAGCCCCATAGAAAGCCTGCTGCTCTGGGGGCTGTGAATAGCACCCCTCCCAGGGCCAGGGCAAGGATTTTTGCCACCCTAGGCAAACCCCTGCGTGAGCACCCCTTGCACAATCAGTGCGCACATTGCACACCTCAAATGTAACCTACATGGATGTTACACACAACCCCCACATGCGCAACACACATGGGCACAGCCCACTTCTCGGGCACTGAGGGTTTGGTTGCCCCGCTCCTCCTTGCCTCCTGGCCCCCGATCCAGCTATAGAACTTATCAGCCAGGGCGGTGGCAGCTGGATCGGGGACGGGAGAGAAACCCCCTTCAACTTGCAGAAGAAGCGTCAGCAACAGGTGGATCATGGGCAGGAGAGATGGCAGCAGAAGTTGGATCAGGGGTGGAGCCACCAAAGGGGTGCAAGCTTATCAGCACAGCTTATTGGCAAGACTGCCTAGGACAGCATGTTGAAGGGGGGCGCCTTTCTGGTCCCATCCAGTGCACCGTTTATTGCTGGTGGCAGCAGTGGGGTAGCTTGATCGAGAACAGGAGGCTGCCCCCTTCAAGTTGGTGCTCTAGGCGGCTGCCTGAGCTGCCTAATGACAGCATCGGCCCTGACCCCTCTACCTCAGTGGCAAAGTCCTGCCAGAACCATTTCTAAGGCTCTGCCCAAGCTACTACCATTGCTGCTGGCTGAAAGTTCCTCTGAACAGCAAGAATGTGGGTCCTGCAGGGGCCTCAGGTGCAGTGAGAGAACTTGTTGCCACCACTGCTGCTGGTGGTGGTGAAATATGGGTTACTGCTACTTCTGAGGGTGGTTCCCAGGATGGTGCCACCTGAAGCAAGCTTTCCTGCAGGGCCCTGTCCCCATCCCCCCCCCCCCCCCGAACTGGAGTTAGGGTTGCAAGTTGCAGCCCATCCTTATGTGGTATGTATGGACTGACCATATTTCTCATGAATTTGGACAAGGTCTGGCCCTTTAATCCTCTCCCTCATTTCCCGTGGCTACAGCCCTGTGCGTATTTCAGCTCTCTTCAGCCTGGATCAACCCGACTTGGAGATCCTGACTCCACATGTCTTTCTTAGAAGTTCCCTCCGTGGGTCGGCGTTGGAGGTGGGATGACATGGTGGTAAGATTCCTCTGCTGGGGATTGGCATCCCTGCTGTTCCTGAGGAAAGCTCTTGGCCCCTGGGGCAAGAGCTTCCTATGGGGCCAGCTCACTACAGGACCCCCAGGATGTCTGCCCCAATCCTAAGGCTGAGTTTGGGTCCAGTTCAGGGCATCTAACTTTATACTCTACTAGGAGGCAAAACATGCATGAAAGAACATGGAGAACCTGCAAATTATATAAAAGAGTCAAATACTTACAGCATAACTGGGGAAACTAAACAGAAATTAAGGGCTGATGATGTTCATAGTTACAATCAAGGAACTTCCACATTATGTTAAGCGTAGGAGAAAACTGTTTGATTTGCTGTAAAATGTAAGGATATGTAATTTGTTTCGTTTTTATTAATGACTAAAATGAATGGAGTCCCATTCGTTTTAGTAACTAATGTTCTGAAAATGAACATATAGGCAAACAACAAGCATTTGCTTTCATTCATTTTCATTTACAAATTAAAAATACATTTTTAAAAAATCCTGTGCATTTGCGCAAAATGGCTGCCGGGGCCATTGTTTGCATCCGTTCCCTTTTCCAAAATGCTGCTGTTTTGGAAAAGGGCAGCTGGTCTGTGCATGTACAGACTGGCTGCTTTGGAAAAGGGTGCACATGCGCAGAATGGTCCCAGCGACCATTTAAATTTAAAAAGAAAAGAAAATTGGTCACCTACTTTTCTTCTCCTGCTATGCAGAGAGTCCTCCGGATGGGTAGCTCCTCCTCTTGACTGACAGTGGGCAGAAGATAATAAGACGATCTGGACATGCCTCCTGAGCTACCCCCGCTCTTATCACCAGGGAGTCCCAAAGCAGAGGACCGACTCATGTGGACTTAGAAACCAGACCTAACCCCGAACTTTGAGAAAAACACCAACAGCAAAAAACCCTCTGAAACCAGGGAAAAGATAAGGCACAAATGAACCAACTATTTATGTGGGACATCAGGAGAGATAGAGATCGTCAAATAAAAAACACACCCCCCCAAACTTGCTAAAAGTTGCTGTTTGCTAGGGATGGGTAAACAGAACCGAGTTTGGAAATTTGGTTTGATTCGGTTCGAAAATTAAGTTTGGTTCGGAAGTTTGGTTCGGTCGACCGAACTATACGCATTCGGTCCGAACTCGGAACTTCTGAACAGAGTTCAGAAATTCAAACCCCACTGAACTAAATGGAATATTATCTTATAGGGATGGGCAAACAGAACTGAATTTGGTTCGGTTCGAAAATTTGAGTTCGGTTCGGAAGTTCGGTTCAGTTGACCGAACCGCGTTCGCCCATCCCTACTGTTTGCTTGGGTGGGGCCGGAGGATTGTCTGCATAGCAGGAGAAGAAAAGAATTCACTGGGGTAAGTGACCAATTCTCTTTTCTCCCCCTGCTGCAGACAGTCCTCCAGATGGGACATACCCAAGCAGTAGGAACTGTAAGGGTGGGAACAAACAGTGCCAGAAGTATCTAGCACCGCCTGTAGAACCCTTCTACCAAAGGCTGCGTCCACCAATTAGTAGGTGTTGATCTTATAATGCTTGACAAAGGTATGGATAGAGGCCCAGATCGTGGCTCTACAAATCTCGTCTTACGAGGCTCTCGCCTTAAAGGCATATGAAGTGGTTGCCGCCCGCACAGAGTGAGGCCAAATTTGCAAGGGAAGGAACTTTCCCTTCACCTTATATGCCTCGATAATCACCTGTTTAACCCACTTCGATATCAAGATTTTAGAAGCCTTGGTACCAAATAGGCTTGCCCGCAAATTAACGAAAAGGGCTTTGGACTTCCTAAAGCCTTGAGTGAGAGGTAAGGTAAATTGAGTGAGAGGTAAGCTTTGAGTAAGAGGGTCAGAGGTAAATTTTAACGCCTGATGGATGTTGAGGGTGTGCCACAGCTTCTCCTTCGCCTGCACTGGTTTTGGGCAGAAGGAAGGAAGCACCAGTTCCTGGGATCTGTGGAAGAGAGAATTACACTTTGAAATAAAGGCCTGATCTAATATGAGGGTGACCGATTGATTATGGAAAACACAGAAATTTTCCTCCATTGACAGGGCGCCCAACTCGGACATTCTCCTAGCTGACGTTACCGCAATCAAAAATGCCACCTCTATGGATAGCATATACAGAGATACCTGATGAAGAGGTTCAAAGGGGGATTTGGTCAAAAAGTCAAGGACCAGGTTCAAATCCCAGGACGGGCACCTATGGACCACTAAAGGAGAGAGGTGTCGTGCCGCCTTTAGAAATTGATGGACATGTCTGTGTGCCGAGAAATTCTTGTTGGATGCAGCACCGAGTTTAGAGCTGCCGCTTGTCGAGCTAGGGTGTTATACCTGAGGCCCTTGTCCAAGCCTGCTTGAAGGAACTCTAAAATTTGAGGAATTGAGGTCTTACAGGGGTCGTGACCCCTAGCCACTGCCCATAGCGAAAAAAACTTCCAGGTTGCCCTGTAGCCGGTCTCCTACAGGCCAGGAGTGTCTTAAGGACTACCTCCAAATAACCCTTTCGAGCAAGGGCTAGGCGCTCAGCCTCCAGGCTGTCAAATTCAGAGAACTCGTGCCCTCATGGAACAAGGGGCCCTGGCATAGTAAGTCGTGTCTGGGCGGAAGAGAATAGGGGTCTTGTACACTCAGTTCCATGAGGTCCGAGAACCAAGGACATCTTGGTCACCATGGAGTCACCAATATAATCTGGGCCTTCTCTCTCCATATTTTTGCTACTGTACTTGCAATCAGGGGAAAGGGCGGAAAGGCATACAGAAGGCCCACAGGCCAGCTCTGGTTCAGGGCATCTGTCTGCAGCTCCCTGGCACCGAGAACGCATCATGAAAAGGTCTACTTGCGCATTCTCGGGGCTGGCAAATAGGTCCATCACCAGAGAGCTGATGGACAGGACCAGCTGTTTGAACACCTCCCAGTTCAGGGACCAGTCGTGGGGATCTACCTCCCTCCTGCTCAACCAATCTGCATGATAATTGTCTGTGACCTTTATGTGCAGCGCCTTTAAAGACAGAAGTTGGGACTGAGCCCAGTTCAGAAGTCTCTTGGCCTCAGCCTGGAGGGCAGGGGACCTCGAGCCTTCCTTGGTGGTTCACATAGGCTTTCGCCGTCGTATTGTCTGTGTAGACAAGCATGTGAGAATGAAGAAGGACTGGTGAGAAGTACTGTAGAGCAACACAGATAGCTCTCAGCTCTAGAAAGTTGATACTCCTGGTTGCCTCTGTCCTGGACCAGAGGTCCTGGGATGAGCGGTCCTCCAGATGAACTACCCAACCTGTTAAGCTGGCGTCCGAGGTGAGGATCCTCCTGAGGGGCTGCACCACGGGAATACCCCTTGAGAAACTTTCCTTTTCTAATCACCAGGACATGGAGGCTTTTACCCATGGATTGTACCCCCTCGTGAACTCTCTTTGAAAAGGCCTGAGCAGCTGCTGCAAGTGTCTGAGGTTGAATCGGGCCCACTGGAGCTGCTGGGAGCATGATACCAGGAGACCCAGAAGCCCCGCCAGAGTTTTTAGCCTCAACCATTGGCTGGCTCTCAGTAAGATCAGAGAGCAAATCTTTTCCTGCCTTTTTTTGGGAATGAAGACGGCGCCTAAAGAAGTATCTATCACCATCCCCAGATGCTCTATTCTGCGGCAGGGAACCATTGGCTCTTGAGGGCATTCACTATAAAGCCGTGGTGATTTAGGTATTGTATCACCCTGGAAACATCCGCCGACATCTTCTCCTGGGAAGGAGCCCAGACCAGGAGGTCGTCTAGATAATGGTAAATATGAATCCCCTCCCTGTGCAGATTTGCTATGAGTGTGATGAGAGTCTTGGAGAAGGTGCGAGGGGACAAGGAGAGACCGAATGGGAGGGCCTTGTACTGTCAATGGCTCTGGTCATAGTGGAAATGAAACCATTTCCTGTGTGCTGGAAGAATTGGGATGTGCAAATAGGCATCCTTCAAGTCCAAGGAGGCCATCCAATCCTCCAGCACCAGGCTCTGGCAGATGGATTTCACCGTTTCCATCTTGAATTTCTGGGGCCTGACCCATTTGTTTAGTGCTTTCAAATCCAGAACAGTCCTCCATTGGCCGGACTTTTTGGCCACTAGAAAGATTATCGAGTATAGGCCGAAGCCAACTTCCTTGGGAGGAACCCTCAATATGGCCCCTAGGGACCATAAACTGAAGCTTTGTGGACATGGCGAGGTGCTTGTGGGGGTCCTTTGTGACTGGGGAAGACAGGAACCTTTCATTGGGGAACCCTTGAAACTCTATTGAGTACCCTTGGTGAATCAGTTGCAATACCCAGGTGTCTGAGATTGACGTTTCCCAAATGACTGAGAGAGCTTGGAGCCTGCCCCTTATCTCCACGTCACCCTGCCAGTCATGCCTGTATGTTGGACTGACTGGGGATGGGTTCTTTTGGTTTAAGTTTCCCAGCACCACGCTGCCTCTGCCCTCTGAAACAAAAAGGCTGCCTAGAGTCTTTCTCATTTGATTGATTCCTCCTGGGAAAGGATGAAGAGGGGCTGCCAAACTTGAAGGTTGGGGCACGAAAGGATCTTCTTTTTGTACCAAATTGTTGGAGGGTTTTGGTCTTAGTTTTATCAGCGGCATCGGCCAGTACCTTGTCTAAAGAAGATCCAAATAATTTAAACCCTTTATAGGGGCCCTCTACTAGCACGTTTTTGGCCGTGGTGTCTCCCTGCCAGGAACGTAGCCAAACTCTCCTCCTTGCTGCTATGGTGTGAGCAACGGAACGGGCCGACCAGGAGAGAGAGTCCGTGGTGCCATCCGTCAGAAGAGCAACAGTCAACATGATGCGGGAGGAGAGAACCTTAGCTTTCTTGTCCAAAATGTCTGAGGACTGTAGCTCCTGCATCCAGGACATCATAGCTCTGGCAACATAAGAGGAAAGGATGTTTATTCTAAGGGAGGCTGTGGTGGAATCCAGAACCTTCCTCTGGACCCCATCTATGACCCTACCCATGGGGTCCTTAGAGAAACAGTCCCCTTGAGTAGGAAACACATTTTTCCTCGATAGGGAGGCAGCAGCTGCATCAACCTTTGGGTTTTAAACAAGCCCTCCTTTTTTCTAGAAAAAGAACAGAGCGCCTTCTGGGCTTTGGTGGTTATTTAAAAAACCCTTCCTGGAGACTTTCACTCTGACAGAACCAATTTTTCAAAGTCTTTGTCGAGGGGCAACCCTTTATCCCTAGCTTGAACAGAGTGGATTAGGTCTCTGTCATCCTCCTCCCCAGAGTCCGAGGAATCCCCCTTAGAAGGCTTTTTGTGCAGGTGGAGAGTTTTTACGACTTGAGACAGACGTTGCTCCCTAAACTGAGAGGGGAACTGTCTGTCCTGGTCTCTAGAATTGGCCAGGGACTCCTGCCACTCCCCCGCCTCCAAATTGGACTCCTGGGGCGTAGAGTCAGCCTCCGAGTCTGACAGAAAACTGAGGGAATCAGCGACCAGCTCCCCCGTCCCCCCTTCCACAGCAGAGCTGTCTGAAGGCTGAGGGGATTCCAACATGCGAGTTACAGCGCCACCTGCTGGGCAAAGAGGGTTTCCCGCCTTTTTTAACTGCCTCTTATTTGCCCTAGGTGCCTTATCTTTTCCCTGGGATCCTTTTCTCTTTGATCTGCCCTGTCTATCACAGAGCCAGGTCCGGGAGTCCAGCATTTTGCCCATAGTACGGATTAAGGGCAATTAAGGGGTCTGACTGGTTGAACGGCATCTCAGCCGGGGTTGGTAAGCCAGTAGAGGCCAGGTCTCCCTGTGAGGAAGCCTACAGGGGAGACAAGAGGCACAGAAAAACTGAGGACCCAGGGAGAATTAGAGGAAAAAAGGGGGAGAGGGACCCTGTGGCACAGGATCACTCATATATACCGCCACCCCCCACAGATGGAAAGGACCTACTTCAGGTCTGAGGCTGGGATCCATGATTCTGTCACTCCCTCCGCAGCTGTGAGGGAGAAGAGGAGCCGGGTGTGCCGCCCTTGCGCAAGAGACGAGGGGGCGACCAGCGGAACGGACTCCCTGCCCTCGCAAGAGTCCATTTGGGATGGGGGAGGCACGGGCTCACTGAGGCGCAGCCACAACGAGGACGGAGTCCTCAGGCGCCAGCTCCCTGGTCACGGGCAACTGCCAGAGAGCTGGCCAGGGACTTAGTGCTGGTTCCAGGAACTCGGCAAGGAGAAGTCACCCTTAAGGCCCTGTCGAGAGCCCCCAGTCTATTCTGTCTCCGGACTGGGCATGCCTTTCAAAAGTCCAAATTGCTCCCGATGGAGCGAAGATAAACGCGCCCTGCCAATCCGAGGCAGAAGAACAGACTGGTGATAAGAGCGGGGGTAGCTCAGGAAGCATGTCCAGATCGTCTTCTTATCTTCTGCCTCCTGTCGGTCAAGAGGAGGAGCTACCCATCCGGAGGACTGTCTGCAGCAGGAGGAGAAAACACTGCGTGCGTATAATGGCCACCAGACCATTGTGCACATGCACACCCTTTTATAAAATAGAAGATCATTAGGGATGTTGGCAAGAAAATGAACATGGTAGTGACTGGGATCCACAAACCACTTACTCCACACTAACTCCACTGAAGCCTGTACAGACAGGATCACCGCAGCTAGTATGCATAAAGTCAGGGATCCAGGTTCACTGTTTTCTTCGTTGGTAGCAATGGGGGAAACGCAGTGAACCTGGGGCTCTGTGTATATTTAAACCTCAGTATAGTAACCCCATCTCATAATGAACTCCAGTTTATTCATTAACACAGATAAGAACAGCGAGAAATAAATGAGGAACATTGACTGACTGAGCCCATCCAGGCCAGTTATAGCATTCTATGTAACATGGTTCATTTATCTGTCTGTCTGGATGCGTGTTTAGATCTGTGTGTATCAAGCTATTGTGGTATTTCTCATGACCTGATCTGGATGACGGTGCCATTTGAATTGCAGGATTTTTTATGTAAAGTGCTGCTGCCATCAAATTAAACTTGGATCAAAAGATTGAATTTTTAAGTTAAAAACCTGTTTTTTGTTTTTTTTAGTGACATTATAAGAAGTTATGTCGCAAACAAATCATTTGAAAGGAAAGAGGATGGGGGTGGAGATGGGGAATGTTAGGAAATAAATGAGGTTGCTGTGCCTCAGTTTACCCCAAACGGGATCGAAGGTCGCCAGTTAACAAGCCGAAGTATGTGGGTACAACTCAATTTTATTGGACAGACACTTAACATCTGGACATGGCAGTGTTACCAGTTAAGAACCCCAGTAACCCAACCTAGGATATCTTACGTGTCAGAGGCCACGGTCCGAGACACAAGCTGGTTCAGAGGAGAAGAGGAGGGGGCCCAGCAGATAGTTGGACAGGAGTCTCTGGATCTTTGAGAGCGACGGTAAGGGTCAGAAGCCCATGCAGGCTCACTGCAATGCTAGTAGCCGCAAGCGGCAGTAACAAGTGATAAGGCTCCGGGCGTTTCCTTTTATAGCTTTATTTATTATGAATACATGTTGCAGGGTCCCCTCTTTGAACATGCCAGGTGCAGAAATAAGCTGACCATTCATTTTTCTATCACTTGGAGCATAGCCATTAAAGCTGCTTTTGCTTTTGGGGAGTTTTTCTCTACTGCTTAATTGCCGGTCTGACCTGCTGGTCTGACCTGCTGAGGCTACCTCCCTTTTCTTTCAGACCTTCTTTGTTAGAGATAGTGGCCGTCTGGGGTTGTTATTGTGGCCTTGGAGATACATTCTTCTGCTAGAGTGTGAGTTATTTACAGCTTTATTCTCATGGGCCGTCTTGATTTATGCCAGTCTGAGGCTTATGCATCAAATTAGCTGAACTGAATTTGTTCAGGCCTCATCCTTCTTATGTCTCTGACCATAGCCATGGCTAATCATCATAATAGGAAGAAATGAGAGAGAGAAGGAGGGGGCTTGTTCACATTAGACAGATTCTTGTCATTTCTAACGTGTTAACTAACCATGGGTAAAAACAGATGTGCAAGTGGCACAGTGGATCTCCGATTCGGTCTGGGGTGGGAAACCACAGCTGACATGGTCTGGGTCAAGGAGGGTCACTGAATAAATGTGCCGTTGGCTGGAGAGCCATCCTGTCGCTTGTACGGCCTGGGAGCTAAACTAATGTGCTGGCAACTGGCCCTTCCCTGCCCCCACCATTACAGACAGCCATGGGACCACTATCCCCTAAGGTACCGGGTATGCACATGTGCTGGCAACTCTTAACTCAGGGACCCGAGTTCACTGCACCAAAAAATCTTAAATTCTGCAACCAGTGAAGCCAAATTCTGCAAATTTACCGTGAGTATTAACATTTGCACAATCAACTTTATTTGCATAATTATGCAACAATTTATACATGCAAATATGCTTACCAACATGCTTTTTCAACAGGTTTGGCACAGAATCACAACTTTGTTAATCAGACACCACTCAAATCCTCTGGAATTTCAGCACTCCAGAACTCCCACCTCATGTTAAAGCCCCAGACCTCTGTCACCAAAACATAGGGCCCTAAGACCCCACACCCACAATTCATCTCCCAGGGGCTGTACCACAGAGGAGGGCATCATATCAGTTGGTTGTGATTAGCCCTAGAGATCTGTGGGATTTCGTGCTGAGTGTTTAACATTGTTCTAGCTAACATGTTTCAACACAGTGTGGTTTCCCATTGTAGATAAGCCCAAGTGGCGGACCGATAGAGAAGAGTAGGAATAGCCCCGATCTCTCATGTTCTGAGACCAAGCTGCCAATTAGCAGAATCATATTGATCCTGCAGTTCTTCAGGTCTCTTCTTGATATCTCTATCCACTGAGATGTAACATCACAGTTAGCTTTTTATGTCCACCCTCTATTCTTCACACTGAATTGTTATCCCTACAGTGTTTCTCCAAGTCTATTAATGAGTTTTCAGGGTGGCAGTGTGCTGAAGGCCTTGTTAAAATTCAGACACATTCCATCTATTGGATTTCTTTATCCGCCCAGTCAGTTTCTCTGTTGAGAAAAGACAGGCAAGTTGTTTGTCATGAGCTGAGTTTCACAAACCTGTCCTGGTTAATCTGTGATAATTTTCTGGGCTCCAGTTTCCCATGGACAGAATAGCATCCGCACTGATCATGCCAATGGAGCTTTCTTCCACAAATCATTTTTTTGCACAAGATCGATCCCTTATTCACTTGCTATTTCCAATTGGGTTAAACTTATCAGAGTGTTATTTTTATAAGACCTGTTTATAAGGCTGTTTTTAGTCTCAAAAGTCATTTCTGTTGGTGGCAGGCTCCAGTAGAATGAAGATGAGACATACCACTTGTGTTATTAGATTTGGGTGCTTTAATGAAACCATTAGTGCCAAAGACTGTTTTGTCAGCAAGCAGCATTCATACACAAGATTCCCCCCCCCCCTTTTTTAATTAAAGTCATATGCATTGGTGACAACTCAAGCTGTATCTTTATTTCACACACATTCTCCATCCATACTAGACCCCTCTTTAAGGGAGAGAGACGTTGTTGTGTACTGTGGGGTCTGCTCAAGTTGAATTCCTCTGGCCAAAAATGTTTGACTTACCAGAAATGCTACTTAAGCAGAACTTAAGGACATGGAAATGGAGGAAAATGATGCTCAGAGTTAGCACCGGATTTCTCCATCTCTAGTCCCCCTTCCCTCCTCTCAGAAGCAGAGAGTCAGAGAAAACAGCATGGAAGAGGTGCATGTGTGTCATTCTGTCAGTTCTGACTCTGGGAGTCTCGGGTGGAACTGAGGCAAGGAAACCTGGTGCTTATCCTCCATTACAGCCTTCTTAAGACTCCCAGATTCAGATTTCTCTCACTCTCACACACACCTGTCCAGCTGGAGAACTGGAGAAAACTGATGTTCCCTCATGCCTATCTCCAGCCTTCCCGACGTGAAGACTTGCCCTGACAGGGCATATACTACAATATTTTAAGCACACGTTGCCAAGTGGTGCATCTGGTGCAGAATGCGGTAGCTCATCTCCTTTTGGGGACGGGGTGCCGGGAGCCCATTACACCATTGTTCCGAAGTCTGCACTAGCTGACTATAACTTTCCAGGCACAATACAAGGTGCTGGTTTTGACTTTTAAAGCCCTAAACGGTCTGAGCCCCACATATTTGAAAGACTGCCTGTCCTTCCATGCCACACCATGTCCCCTGCGATTGGCCGGGAGCACCTCCCTGTGGGTACCATCTGTTAGTCTTGTTTGTACGACAAAGCCTTGCAGGTACATGTTCTTGGGTTGCTGCCCCAGTTGGGGCAGCTGGTGGGTTTTGATGTTGGAGGGGCACTGGTGTAGTAAGGTCGGCAGGCCTAGGGGCAGAGCCAAGGATACGGTAGGCGGAGCCAGGGCATAACGCAGCCAGAAGCAAGGAGTTCCCAGGGTTAACATTTGATGGACATTACATTACTTAATCCAGCAATTTCAGTTAGGCAGGTTAAATTCACCTCTGCCAGGTTTAAAAGCAGGCAGATCACCAGACTAACAGTTACATCTCACGATTCCAAAACCTCAATTTTATCACAAACATCACATTTCTAGGATTTTGAACACCCATAAGATCACCAGACTAACGGTTACATCTCACGATTTCAAACCCTCAATTGAATCACGGGGCTTTAAATACTAATTCCCCCTCACCCTCTGCTGCATGTGTGTTGGGGGGGGGGGGGGGATT
>QEPC01015142.1:236873-254462 GCA_003113815.1 Sphenodon punctatus | reverse complement strand
GGGGGGGGGGGGGCACAGTCCATTTCTTGTCCCTGGGCCCATTCCAACCTAGCTACGCCCCTGGCAGCCTGGGAGGAGAGAGGGCACTGCAAATGGGGCCGGACTACAAAACAAACATGTGACCGGCTGGGCTGCTGGCCTCACAGCCCAGAGGCAGGGAGAACAGGGAATGTGAGTCAGTCAGCTCCACGCTCATGCTGTGCCAAGCGCCCCACCCCCGACCATGACAGACAGACTGACGGCCAGCCATGGCTGCCTGTTATGGCAGACCCGGTCCGAGTCAGCAGACCGGCCCAGAAACATATGTGCAGTTCCAGGGCGGCTTGCTTTAGCCTGATTGGAGCAGACCCTAGCCCAGGCTGGGATCTCTGGGATCACAGTCTGAGCTAGCTGCCGCCACAACCCAGGATACCTAGGTTCAAACATATGGTGGCACCTGTACACACATGTAGGTGGGGTCCACACACAAACATGTCACAGCGGGCCGATCTGGTCCGTTGTCACGTTTGTTTTTACCCTCCGTTAGACTGATATAACCTGCTGGGGGGTGCAGGTAGCCAATGAGGAGGCAGAGTTCCTCTAGAGCTCATCTGGGTTGATTCAGATAATGCAGCACAGCTGGGAGGAGGGCTGTAGAGTCAGCACTAGAGAAGTCCTGACAGTTTGGTGGCATAGGTGAGACCTTTGTTAATGTAGTTTTGAGACTTTTATGATCCCTATCTGACTGATTCAGTGTTACTGGATTATTTAGAATCTATTGCTGCCCTCAAACTTTTAAATGAAAGCTGGGTTCATTAAGAAGGTTGCTGCTTCTTTCTCATATGGACTGTACCAAAATGAGCCAATCCTTTCTGGTCTCAGGTCTATGTAACTACAGTGGGTTCCACCTGATGCTGCTATACATTTTGTTACAATGCTTTGTGCTTCAAGCTGAAGACCCACTCGCTTACTGATGCACTTGGAGGCGTTAGTCACAGTTGCCAAAGCCCAATAGAGAGGTATTCCTTAAGGAGATTTTAATGGTGGGAATGGAATTCAAAGGACACTCCTATCCCACACTCCAAAGCATTAAAAACAGACTTGTACAGATGAAGCAGTACTGCATGTAGTTATCTACTTTAATTTTGCATGTGGCTGGTTTAAAAAATGTAGCAAATCAACATATCTGAAAACATCCAGTTTCCCAAAAGAGTTTCTTCACAAAACCCTGCTCAGTTGTTCTTGGACAGATCAGAGTTGATTAGGATGGCGGATCTAGCCCCATGCATTTTAAAGCTAGGATTAGTGGAAGGGGAGAAAACCTCCTAAATGCCTTTAATTATTATTTTAGAAGGGCAATTCAGTGTTGAATCACTGCAGGGAAATTCCTTGGAGACTGGGGGGGATTTCCTTGTCACTCTGTATGTTTAAAAAATGCCCTGCTATAGGGACTTGAGGCCATTTGATCTAATTTGTAAATCTACAGTCTTCATAGCTTGCAGTTGCCCCTGTTGCAGCTGGTAATGTGAGGCTCAGGACATAAAAAAGAGGTGGGAAAACGGTGGCTCAGAAGTCACCTGTGGCTCTTGGACACCTGTGCTACAGCTGACACCAGAAGTGGCAGCCCAGGGGCATGTTCATGCAGCTCCCTCAGAAGCAAGAGAAGCCAAGTCACCATTTCAGCCACTGGAGCCTCATGGGAGCCATAAGGCTCAGGATGAGCATGACCTATGCTGCGATTGCTGCTTCCCAAACCCACAAAACTGCCTTGAAGTCAGGGATTTGATGTGAGCAGGGAGCGGGGGGAAGCAGCGCTGCTTCATCTCCAGGTTTGGGGGAAGTCACAACAATAGATGTAATGCATGAAAATGATGTCAGGCGGCACTCAGACGTGGGAGCTTTGCTCACCCCTGGCATAGGCAACTCGCATGGGGGGCACATGGCCCCCTCCAACTTTTGTAATCCTTATCAAACCTTATAGAACCCCTACACCCCCCCGCCCAGCTTCCACTCCTGTGCCCCCCCCCACACTATTGACCGTTACTAGTCACCTATGACCCCTGGCATAAGACAAAAATATTTGATGGCCATTTAGTAATAATGAGTAGGCTTCTTTTGTTAATGTGATTAGGCAACTCCTCTTTATTTTTTACTTTACCGATGCAAGGTACTCAAGTGTCTTATTGGTGGTGTCTGATAAATAAATATCTATCTGATAAATTCCCACTTTATAGCCTAGATTAATTTTTTTTTTCTGCGCAAGCCGCAAGACTTTCTTCCTATTTTTTTAAAATAGGGGTGTTCAAAGACTCAGGAGAATAAGCGACAGACTTTTGGCAGTTGAAGTTTCACCATGTTCACGCTACTCCTTGCCTTCCAGAAGTCCATGAACTGAGACAATGTGCATAGTCCATATCTGTCAGGTCAATCAATGATGCAAATGCTTTAAAGGATGAACACTAATATTGTTCTTTGTGCCCTTGCTTCTCGGACCCTTTCTTGTCTGTTACTGTCTTATGGGAATTCCTCCACCAAATTGAATGGCATCCTCTAAAAGCTTTGGTGGGGACTATAGAACACACATTTTCAGTGATTCTTTCAAGTGCTTGTAATGGATGAATAGTAATACAAGGAGATCCAATACACCAGGAAGAAATATAATCCAGTGTATAACTACCTCCATCATAGCAGCTTTTGGGAAGCAGCTCGAACACCTTCATACAAGGGCATGTCAGCTACGCAATGCCAGTGGCAGGATGGACTTTCCTGTGGCTAGTGTTGCATCTGATGCCATCCTAGGTTTATATCAGCAGGGTTTTTGGTCACCTAAACTGCACAGCCATGTAGCCCCCTGACAATCAGGACCCTCAGCTGTTCAGCCCCAGTTAGGAGTCACATTCTTCTGCTGTGGGAATTAACACCATTCTAGTCAATCTCCACACTGATGGTCTGCAACCTATCAAAAAATAAAATTCCACAAACTTTTAAAATGGGAGTGGGAAACATTTTCCCTCCTAGGGGCCATTTTGAAAATTCGTACATGCTCTGAGGACCACATAGAAGTTGGAGTAGGGGTGCTCAAGGGATGCTCTCAGGAAGAGGAAGGTCCAGATAACTGATTTGTGTCATGGAACTGTCCCCTGTCCTTGAGTGTGTGTCTTCATCTCTCTCTCCCTTAACTGGAGCTCAGTCTTTCAGTCTTTGAGGGTAGGGGTTGGATCCAGGGGCCAAATCCAGGAACTGGAAAGGGGCCAAATAAAAACTAGCTGAGGGTCACATTTGGCAACCTGGGTCTGAGTTTCCACATCCCTGATCTAAAGGAACTGACTGCATTTAAAGTTGCATGCTCCCTCCTTGGGTTGAGGGGCTGCACAGAAGGCATGATTGTCAGAAGTCAAAAAGATGGCTCCAGAAAGAATAGCAGATTGTCTGAATAGGTTTTTTGAAGTGAATCCTGTTTTTGATACCAGACCAAGAGCGTTTGCCTTGAATCAGTTCCATAGAAAGCTTTAAGCCCCCGCCCCCCCAACAAAACATAAGTTAGTACAGATGGCACACCAAAGATCAACTTTCAAACAAAAAAACCACTCTACAAAGATGATTTGACCTTTCTTTGAATGCCTGTGGGAATATCCTTGTGAAAGGATAAGTTGCTCTCATTAAGATTCCTATTGACAGTTGGAATACCAGGTGGTGCACTGCTGCTGGCACTTCCGAAATGTTTATCCAGTTCTCAGACCCGCGTAGTGCTAGCAAAGGGTCTCCTAGTGAGGGGTTTTGAAAGCGATTGCAGGTGGAAGTGGGGACTGAGTGGTACATTTAATTTCCATGAAGTGCTATACTGCACACTAGATAGTTTCATTTTTATGTTGTTGTTTTCTATCATATTGTGTTTTTTAAATCCACTTGAGTAGAAATGTCATTGCCATCCTCTGCATGAAGATCATCCTGCCATGGGTGTCAACAGTAGTAGTAATAGAAATATTTGTGTAACTAAAACAGTGGTTCTCATTCTTCCCCACAACTCCCCGCCCCCCCTTTTAGTAAGATGTGATCATGATCAAGGGCATGGGCAGAATTTCATTCAAGGGAGGGGGCAAGAGAGCTGCTTTGCTTTGCTCGTTTCTGATGTTACCACGATGCTTTGCCCAGCATCATGGCCTCATAATGCTCAGAAGGGCCAGGGCCAAGTGCAAGTGACCATATCCTGTGCCTACCCCTCTCAGTGTCAGGAGTGGGGACTAGAACTGGCACCCTTGGGGCAGGCAGCTGGCTCCACAGCCCCCCCCCCAGCACACGCCAACTGAGGCCCTTGCTCCAGAATATTAAACTTTGCCAGTCTAATGAGCCCCCCCCTCAAATCAGGCTCTGATTCAGGCTCCTGACTTGCCTGGCTCTAATAAAGGGCACCTGACAGGAAGAGGAAACTAAACAGAGCAATACCTAGGTTTCCTGTCTCTGTGCTTCAGCTGCACTGCCTCTTGGCATCCTGCATCTTGTCCAATTCCCTTTGCCTCAGCCCTGTTTTCCTTGCCTGTCTGGGTGCCTGCCTGTCTTGAACTGATCTTCTGCCTTGACCTCTTGGCTTGTCTCTGACTATGCTTCTGGATATTGCTCCTGCTCTGTTTTGATGTTTGCTTGGCCCTGATCCTGCTAGAACGTATGCCTGGAACTGGTCCTGCTTTGATTCTGACTTGGTGCCTGACATCCAGCACCCATGGTCATGATCTTTTGACACCTTTCCGTGACCTCTCTGTCTGAGTCATGACCCAAAGACACACACTCTCTCTCTCTCTCTCTCTCTCTCTCTCACTCTCACTCTCACTCTCACTCTCACTCTCACTCTCACACACACACACATTAATCCTTACATCATGGAATTAGAGTCCACAAGTCCCTGATGGAGATTAATGAGATTGTTCATACCTCAAACAGCTATTGTTACAGGTGCCCACGTCAAACTTTGCCAGGCAACAGAATATGGGTTTACACAGTTTACATTTGCAAGGTTGCCTCTACATTTCAGTGGAGAAACAAGAGTCCATGGTGAGTGTGTAAACAGTAACACCACCTCCCTTTGGATCTCCTAAAGCCACGCCCCCTAGCCCCTGCCAAAATGGCAGTGGCTCCACCCATTCTTCCAGCTTCTAGGAATGTAAAATGCCAATAGAGAATGGAGTGGCATAGAGGACAGTCCAGTCTTTAACTATGGCAGCCATGTTGCCATTGTAGGGGCCACAGGGGGTTGAATTTAAAGAAGGGACCATAGGCGTCTGTGTCCTGAACTCTGAAGAGGGGGAAAGAAGTGTCACTTCCTCCCTTTACTTCTTTTTATACCCACGCTACCACTGCATGAGCTTGTAATGTGATTTTAAAAAATAAAATAAAAATGAAAGGGTACAAGGTGGAGCAAAGGAGAAGTTGAATGCAATCCCCCTGCTGGCCAGGGAGGCTGTAATGACACTCAGTCTGAGAACCCCTGCACTAGAATAATGAAGTACCGGGTTTATTTATTTATTTATTTATTTAATCAATTTTTATCCCGCCTCGGAGCGGCTAACAATTTTAAAACATAAAAATACAATAATATAAAAAATTTAAAACACTCCTAATATTAAAACAGGGTTAGGCACAAAAAATAATAAATAAGGGTAGGGGGAGATTAAAACCCCCTAACCACCCACCCCAAAGGCCTGGGCAAACAGCCAGGTTTTACAAACTCGCTGGAATGTTAAAAGGCTTGGGGCCAGGTGAGCTTCCTCCGGGAGGGAGTTCCAAAGGCGCGGCCCGGCAACCGAGAATGCCCTCGCCATTTTGGACCCCCGATTAACACGGGGGACCTCCAAGAAGGCACCCCTGGCAGACCGAAGGAGCTGCTCGGTTTAACAGCTGGAGCCCTGGTCTTGGATTTTATTTCCTTGTTGAATGGATTTTTGGAGCTGCCATTGCTGTTGTCAGCAGCATCAGTTTCTATTTAAATACTACTTAGATACAACAATTAGTTGCCCCGAACCTTTGGGAAGGGCAGAATCAAAATCAAAATAAATAAATAACTTTACTGCAGCTTGATACGAAACATCTTAAAGACCGTCCTGGTCCAAAATGGCATCGTCTCTCCACCATTCCTTGCTCCGTTACCCGATTTCTTTTTTTCCGGTATGGCTGGTGTCGCAAAAGTGAACAAAAGGTCAAAAAAGAACCCTTGTGTCATAGTGAATCAGGCCCATGGTCCATCTAATTAAGTAGCATGCCTCTGACGGTGATTATTACTAAATGCTTCTGAGGAAACTGTCCTCCTAGTGGATATTCATTATAGACTAACATCCCCAATAATACTTCTGAAGGTCAGGCTGCTCATAGTTGATTGAACCCTGATTCCAGGACATAAAATTGGTCTGGTATGTGACAGCCTGATATAACTCTGCTTCCTTTTTGAACCGAACCTTTAGCTTTTATTGTGAAGAAAGCCTTGAAAACGTGAAGTGAGTTTTGCTGACTCAGCAGTGAGTGCCTGCAGAAAGCTGAGTTCTGATAGGGAGAGCACCATTCGTCTCTGACCTCCAAAGAGCTACGTCCTTGATTAAAATTAAGCGTACTTATTCATTTTACTGGGTTAGTGTCATAATCCCTGTCAAGTTTTCAGAATAAGGAAGTGTGTACATTTTATTTTGAAACTCCCACCCTTCCCATATATGACTCAGAAGATTTGGGCTTCAAATTCTGGATCACTTCACCCAAGTCAATAAAATGACTCTCAAGCTTGGTGCCTGGGGAATTCTTAAGCCAAAGAGCTTGTGGGAGATATGTGTTTATTAGAGGTTTTACCTCCAGGTCTGTCTCTCCTGGTATGTTGTGGAAACTTCTGAAGGGTAAAGGTAACAATCTATGTACCTCTGCAAGGCTAGGCAGAGCTGGTAGACATGCAAGCTTTTAAAGGGATGTCATCCTCACTCCAAGTTACCCCAAAGTAGAATTCATTCTGATCTATAAGTGCTGTGCTAGCAACGTTAGTCTCTTGTCTGTGTATCTATCTGTTTTCTCAGTCTCTGTCCATGTCCATCATCAGCTTTATTTTTACATCCATATCCAGGTACCTATCTGGCTGCTTTACCCTCTGCAATGATCCACCAGAAAATCTTATAGAACAAGACAACCTTTTCATGAAAAAAACACAAAAAAACCCCGACCCCAGGACCCTGTAAAGCAGAATTTTACTCTTTGCATTTGGCACCAGGAATGTGTCATTAAAGACATTGCACTGTAACATACTCAGCAACTCTACAGAAGCTGCTCAAATAGTTTCTTACAGGAAATAATGTCTTTCTCTAGGAATCATTAAAATGAAAATCTTGACTTGTCTTGATACCTTTGAAGCAATGGAGAGGCAGACTTGAATAGTTCTCTGCCTGTTAGGCATATCTGCATGCTGACCTGCCTTCCAGGCAGACCTGAATAAGCTGCCTGTCTGAAAGGTGCTATACAAAGGGTTATAACTTACTTTCCAGGCAGACATGAACAGGTACCTGTCTAGAAGACAACCCCTTGTTGATGACCTGCCTCCAAGGCAGATCTGTCTAGTTATCTTCCTGTCTTTGAAATAGCTCTACACAGAGATGCGTTGTTGGCAGACTGAACTGTTACCTGCCTGGGAGGTACTTGGATTGATAAGCTGCCTACTTGGCACTCCTGAACAATTATTTACGTAAAATATATCATCGTTTTCAAAGGCAGCACCTGGGTTTCTGTGTGTCGATCCTCTCCTTCCCGTTATGGCTGATTGCCATCTCTGATTTATCACTGCTAAATGCAAATCCTATTTGTTTAGATTCACGTGCATACAAGTATGAAGCAACCTATCATGATTACAGTACTAAGACACCTAGGCGGGTTGCGTGTGTGACTACAAAGGTCTGCGTCAGTAATCTCTCTGTTGGACTAATATTAAAAAATGGATGCAAGTCAAAATGATTTTGCTTTAAAAGTACTCGAGCAAGTTGATGGTGGGGGGGGGGGGGAGGGATAGGAGAGTGAAGACCATAATTCGCATTTGAAAGACTTCATCCATAAATAAATCCCCAAGTGTTTACAAAGGGTTGTATACTCTGCAAATGTAGCACTTTTTTGACAATAAAATCTGAGCTCTCTTGTTCCATAAAGGTCTTATATTTATTGGAAGACGGAACACCAGAGCAACTAGGGCTAAAACAGGAAAATACTATTTAATTTCCTACTTATTCATAAAAGAAGGGTAAGGTGCATTCAGAAATTGGGAACTGAGGGTAGGGGGGAAGTCATACAAGGACCCTTGTTCACTGCATTGTTCCGCCCTCCATTGCCGGGAAAATGCACTGAAGACGGGTCCCTGGGTAAATAGGCCATGCTACATCATGAAGACCGGCAAGAGCAGGGTATAGGCCAGGGGTATAGCTAGGCTGGGATGTGCCCTGGTATAGAAAATGGAATGGGGGGCCCCCTGTCCTGCAGGAAACACAGCTGTACTGGGGACCAAGGCCCCCATGGGTTTGTGGGCCTTGGTGCAGCTGTGCCACCGTATAACTACACCCTTGATGTTGTCTGCTGAGAATGAATACATTGGGTGCTAAATTATTTCTACATTTGGGACCTGGCTCTTGTCTCGTTCTCATCAGGACTGATCAGGTGGGAGCCACTGGAGTTACGGCAGTGAATTCAGTGTGAATGCAGTATCAGCAGGCCCTGGATGTGCATGGGTTGCTTGCATCACCCAACCTACCACTTCCTACATCACCCAACCTATGTGGATGGACAGCAGGGCTGTCCTTAGAATCGGTGGCACCTAGGGCAAAGGTAAAAAATGCAGAGCTCTGTGAGCCCACCCCCTTGGGGGCACCCTCCGCTGGGCCCTAAAAGTGGTTGTGTTTGCAGCCCCACTGGGAGGGAGTGGGATCCCACACCCAGTCCTGGCCAAACAGGGGCCACTGTGGGGGCCCCAGAAAGAATAGGGCTTGGGGTGGTTGCCCAACTTGCCCTGGGTTGCTCTGTGGTAAGGCTGGTCCTGATGGACAGCATGGACTGTCTCTGTTTCCTCTGTAGAGCCAGAGTGCTTTAGGAAAGCCGTAAATGTCTGGTATGCCTTCCCCAAAATGGAGGAATGCTCCGTTATCCTCAACTCCCCTCTCTCCACCTTTGTTCCCCTATTTCAATTTCAATATATTTTAAGTAATGATTGCGCTTGAGGAAATTACAATCTGTGTTCATGGGTTTTCTGTGAGCAGGGGAAAAAGCCAAATTTTTCAGATGAATATTTCTTGTGAATAACTCCTTGGGGCAGGGACCATGTTTAAAGCAGGGGCAATGGGGGCTGACTTTGCTCCCTGTTGTTGCTACTGCAACAATAATCATTCGCGTAGCTCCAGAACAGACAAGCTTCCCAGTTTGAAATTGCCCCAAATGGCAAAGTCAATTTCTTCTCTATAAATTTGCCAGTGTCATGTTTATGGGGCTAAATGACATGATATACTAAAGGGACAGTGATATTCTATCTATTTCTCCTGGCTTTCTTTTTTTACTGGCAGGGAAACATTTTCTTATCAGAGCAAGTCAGCAGTTATAATTTCCTGTATTAACATTTAATGAAACTATTTAAAATACATTTAAGCACTTTAAGTGGATTGCAGGAGCATTCCTAGACCAATCATTGGCAATAACAACACGTACCTACTTCACAGGACTGCGGAAAGGATTAATTCAGGTTTGTCAGGTGCTTTGAGACCCTTTCAGAAGGTGCTTCCTAAGAACCAAGTTCTATTAGAGATGAGCAAACGGGTGGTTTTTATCCAGCGGAATTAAAACCAAGATTGCTCAGATCCAGATCTTATTTTATTCATGTCCCAGAATTCAGGAGGTTTGAACAAAATGCCCTGGTGTAGTCCTGTCTCTGTTTATAATGGATATTTATCAATTCCAAAAGTGAAACTTGGCAAGTGATGAATCCAAACACAGTTTAATCATTGCAAGTAATTTGCTAAGGGCTTGGGGGAGCAAGTTGTCAAAAGTCAAAATGCCAGAGGAAATGTGCAAACCTAATGTTTACAGCAAAGGTTTTATAAGGATTTTGTGTTTGTTGATTTAAGGTCCTTTTCTAATCTCAGATGTGTGACCCTCTCTACATGTATCTCAGCAAATTCTCTTCTGTGATACTTGTGCATGCAGGTATAGATAAGGCTGTTAGAGAAACAGTGTATGATCAAAGAAAGGATCTGCCTCAAAAGCATATATTTAAAAGAAGGGTATCATTGAAGTCCAGTAGACATGTTTTCAAAATTAGTATTATAAATGGGCCAAACCAGAACCTTCCATCTCAACTCTCCAAACTAGTGGTCTAGTCAAAAGGAAATGACATTTGAAGCTACCCACATCTTGGTTGGCTTGATTTCCCTGAAATCCAACTGGGAAGAGTTTGCAAACTCATTCTTCTCAACCCACCTGTACTCATGATAACTAAAAAAAATACCTGTGCGCACTACACCAGCATCTCCAGCTGTCACTGTAAAATATATGCAATGCTCATTTTGGAAAGAGGTGGAAAACCAACTAGCCACTTTGGGTTAAACCCTGATCTTTAGTCCAGTGGGTGGCTATGCCACCTGAGGATTTCCCCATGCTTGTGAAGTTCTTCTTAGTCCTAGAAGAGATTAGAAGTTACTTTGCCAGGACTGAAGATTTAACCCAATGAGGCTGCAATTCTCAAGTCATTTCAGGTAAAAGATGGAGGATTGTGCACTGAGTACTCTAAGGGTTTGAAAAAAATGAGATGTTGCCTGACATTTACCTCCATTAGCCTTCCATTCACCTGCTCATGTATCATGTGACTGCCAGATGTTCACCTCAGGGCATTCCACATGGTGTCAACCAAATGTGGAGCCTACTGAGAGGACGAATCTGGGCAAATGTGGAGCAATGCATTGCCCCATGCCTTCCTCCTTTGTGTGTGTGGGGGGGAGGGGGGAGATGTGGCACCCACACAACTGTCCCGTGCCCCTGCCCCTGTCTATTGGGGTGCATGTGCACGGTCAGCATCATAGAGTCATGGGCAGTGCTGGGTGAGTGACCGCAACTCTATGGTGGAGAGGCGGGGGGCAATGTGTGGGCGGACTGTGGCAGGGAAGAACACCTGCCTCTTTGTCTTGGTCCTGTGCAAAGCCTGCGGGTGGTCACTGTGGGGAGGGCACAGAGCAACAACAGGCTTCAGGGGTCTCCCCTCTCATGTACCAACACCCAATGTGTGTTGTACATTCAGGGATCTATGTTCACTGCTTTTTCCCCATTGTAGGTTGCATTCACATGATGGTTCTGTACTATTACAGAGGGCTATTCTCTGCTATTCTTCTAACATCAGTACCTAAGAGGGATTCCTGTAGGGTAGGAAAGCAGTCTTTTGATTCATTTTAATGGAAATTGGGAGTCCAAAGCCCTTTGGCGTTTTCTGAATAGCTCATCTCTAATATATTGAAACAACAGATCCTGGTTAAAAACACAGGGATAAATTCTCTGTACACCTAAGGCAACTCCCAGTGCGGCTGGCAGGTATAACAGAAAGCAAACTTTGCTTCAGAATTTCAGTCAGATCTCCTGCACTATAAAAAGTGCGGATAGGCTGTCATTCTTTTTGGTTGGTTTGTTGCCTTAGGAGAATAGCTATCTCTGCCAGAAGGATTAGAGTTTATTTTACTTTTAAAATGTGGATACATTTAAAAAATGTTGGCTGCATGTGGTGTCTTTTTTTTTTTGGGGGGGGGAGACATTATAAGGACTCAGAATGGGGATATTCTTATCACCAATAAAATGCGTACTCTCTTTAATAAAGGTATACAAATGTGTCTTCCACAAGATGGCAGTAAGTTCCTGCTCTTAGAAATGCTGCTAACTTTACTTTAACCTTGTTCTAAGTAAAGTATTTCATCAGTAGAAATTCTTCTGAGCAAAGATTAGATTTTCCCTCAAAAGCTAAACGGTTGAGATTGTTTTTCTTGTTTTTTGTTTTGCTTTTTAATAAATAAGAACTGGGGGGAAAGGATTGACTAAACTTTTTGTTTTTAAAGCTGTAACTTTGATATTTTCTTGATTCATGCTCCCATATTCCTTGCAAGTACTTCAGGTATGTACAGGGAACGTTACTGAAATTTCACACAGTCCTCAAAAACGAATTGTCTTATTATTTTTAAAGAATCAGATTGTTATAAATAGTGAAATGTTCATTTTTAAAAAGTCTGCAAGAATATTGCTATCTTAACAGCTTTTGCTGTTTCTTCTATGTTTTTATTTTTCCCCCCAATCCAGAAATCTCTAAGGGATACAGTCACCTACTGATTGAGACCAAGGGAGAGAGATAAAACGGTGAATTTTTCTTTTGTGCTATCAGCTCAAGAACACCTTGGAAGGTTTGTAATTAGATTGTTTTATAAACATTACATTACAGGACGATAAACATTTAAAAAAACACATTTGCAAAGATGAGTTGCAAAAAGTGTATTTTTAATTCCCTCTGTGAAAGTCCCTGAGGATAATATGGGCATAAATTTAGAGTTAGCAGAATAAACTGCCTTATGTCCCTCTGCAGCCAGAGTTTCCCAGTTGTTAATATTACATTAAAACTGCTAGTGATTGAAATGTTTTTCTAATACTTGCCATCCATGGAGTTTTGTAATTTTTTAAAATTGCATTTTAATGTCATCTTTCCTGCCTTGTGTGAGTTTGCATTATGCATGTTATTATAAAGGGAAAAGTGAAGGAGGGGAGTGGGGAAAAAAAAACCCCCACCTCCTCTTCAAAAACAATTTCCAGAAGGTTGACAGCTAGGTAGAATCTTATTAATTTGCCTTGCAGACATTGCTTGGGATTTTGAAAGGAATGAATGCATAAAGACAGCCTACTGTGGGAGCTGTGAAAGTATGGTGTGCCAGTATTGATAGCTTGGAAAGGGATGATTCCCGGCTTCTTATTGTTTGCTGCTGCTGCTTAGTCCTGTACACAACCGGGAAGGAAATTCTTTTTTATTTGCAAAATGAATTCTAGTCAGAGGTAGGCTAAAAGTGCCATTCATTTAGATTAAAGATCCTGCAACTATCATGTTTGCATCCATTTGTTACAGTTTAAGTAGCAGTGCATAAAAAGTCTTGCTATTTGGTATACAATTTAATCCCTGCTGACAACAGCTTCATTCCTAAAGTTTCATCCACATCAGTTTTATCATTTACGCTTTGTAAAGAAGACCCCCAGCCTAAAACAGAACAGGGCAATCAAACTCCGGGTGAAAACAGACATGACGCTAACCACCCTTTAACCACCCTTGGTGGTTATTTATGCACGTTGCAGGGCTGTATTGGTGCCCTATGCAGCCCTGCAACATGGATAAATAACCACCAAGGGTGGTTAAAGGGTGGTTACTAGTGTCATGTCTGTTTTCACTCTCCATTTTGCTTTGGGCCAGTAGGAGTCTGGATTACATTTTTCATGATAGGAGGTGGGTGGAGACTAGAACCTTCTAATTTGATATGGATGGTCATGTACGGGAGAGCTTCAGGAACAAACTCAGTGTTTCCCTTTATTTCTTAATGCAATCTCTGTTTTTTGAGGTGTGGGGGGCTAAATCCCACTCCACAACCAAGTCTCTAGTTGTCTAGGCTGATGACACAAAGGGTGTTAACAAACATGATGGTGGCCAGCTTAGGTGTTTGCCCTGAAGTTTTCCCAGGTGTTTTGGCAGCTAGCTGGGGCTGTGATCCTAGAGACCTCCAGAATCACAGCCCAGGCTAGCTGTGTCAACCCACCCAAAGAACAGCTCACCGGAGCAGGCCAAAGTGGTCTATTACATGTGGTAGACCACTGTTCCCAGCCCCATCTGGAGTGGCTTGGCCAGGGCAGGCTGTTGGGCACAGTGTGAGGCCGGGAATGGCCGCACATCTATGTGGCTCTCCACCTCCCACCCAGCCACATGAATATTTGTTCCGCAGTTGTACCAGTCAGGAGTGTCTTGTGATGGCAGAGTGTCACGTATTCTTGTATTTTGATATTCTTTGCCAATAATTTATTTCAAAATGCTGACTAGAAGAAATTTATCGGCATGTAGAAATCCGTCTCTGATTGAAACCAAACTTTGTGAATGCTCAGCAGTTGCTGAGTCTAGGGACACAAGTAAACAGCAAACAGCTGACTTTCAAGATGCTGACCAGAGAAGATAATAAATAAGGTGAGTTTCTGCCATTGTTAGAGAAGTTAGCTATTATTTACTTTAGTCTGTACTAGGGGTTTCTCTGTTTGTTTCTATTCAATTCCTACCTGAGATATTTATTATCTCTGCTAGAGTTTCATTAACTTGGTTAACTAGTCAGCACAGTGGCTCAATTCAAGAAATGTTTAGCTATACAGAAAAGTTGGCATAAAAATGACTCCTCGGGAAAGAGAAGGTTAGAAGTTCTCTGAATTCTGGAGACTTCTTATCACCTAGCAGAATGGGGCTTGAACTGGGTAACTATGAGACCACTGACACAGAGAGATTAAAGCATAGTCTTTTCCTTTAAGGTTTTGACTTAGACAATTTAGACAATGAATTTTGTTTAATGAATGTCTTTTGTACCGTACTGTTCAATTTATAACTGAACTTGTTTTTCCTTTTGTACCATCTCTTATTCCTTTTGAATTTAAGTAAACCTATATGCTTTTTATATATTATTTTGTCTCGAGTTTTTCCTTTAAAATATATTGTCATTACTTATACATACTATGGAGGGTCCTACCCACATAGTAGGTGTAATCTCAATGTATCCCAAAAATTGGGAACAGTTACCCCTATATTCAGGTCAGATTATGTCTGGTCTGGATCACTAAATACTTTTCCATTTGGGGAAACGGAGGCAATCTGTGATAGGTGCTCTGCCGTCACGTGTGTTTTCACCCAAAGTAGGTAAGTCAGTGGGATTGTTACCTATGATGTCAGAAAGACTACAGTTTGGAGTAGGGACCCCATCCCCCTCTCGGTCCTAGAATCCACACCCTCTCTCTCCTCTGTGTGGCCAGCTGCTCCTCCAGGCAGTTTGCAGTGCTGTCTCTATGTCCCAGAGACTGGGTACAATTCTCCAGTCGCCGAAGCCAATGGCTCAGTTCCCAATAATGCTGATTTAATGGCAGAGGTCTGGGAGACACTGTGCCGCTGAGCACACCATTCAGAGAGGCCATTACCAGCTACAGTGATTGCTGGTTCTCAAATCTGAGGAGCTACCCCCTCCCTCATCCTCCTGACTCCAGCATTTTTGGCGATCACAGATCTGAGGTTCCATGATACCTGCCACCGGGGCCTCCACACCAGAGAGCAAACTGAGGACCTCCTGGTCTACAAGCATAAACCACTCCATCCGGAGCTATAGAGTCAAGGCTGCCTAGCTGGACTGTAACTGATTCTGGATCAGGGACAGCTCTGGACTTATAAATCCCTCTCTTCCATGGGATTTACTTTCACAATCAAATGAATACTAATTTGTTTGCAGCCAAGCATCTGATGAACCTTGATTATTATAGTGCTCAAAGCTCAAGGTGTCTGATCACTGGTTTATGATGTGTCAGAGAAGCATACAGCCCCTTTAAAAATGACTCAGAGCCAGCATCCTCTGCTGCCAGTAAGCAATGCAGGATTTTATGAGCATTTCTTTTGAAAATTAAGATACAAAAATAATTCAACCGATGATCAAGACATCAGCTTGTAGCCTTCCCATAAGCCTGACATTGTGCTACCAAGGGGAGTTACTGAAGTCTACTGTAGACACTGCTCAGCCCCACAAAGAGTAACAAGCTCAGGCAGGCTAAGTAAAGTATCGTCTGGGGCTGAGGATGTCCCAGGGAGGCAGAAGAGCTGCCTGAGAGATTTGTACATGGTACAGCTCCCTTTAGTCAATGCAATCAGTCTTTTTCTGTTCTCTCCTATAGCCACTCAAATCCATCAAGTTCTTCTTGCTGTGTAATATGCATGGGCAAGGACACTGTGTTTGAGTAAACAACACCCCCACAAAGTTCAAGCAAAGTTTCAAGCTTATGGAAATAGAATCAGTCCCAGGTGTCACACTGAAGACACGTCACTGCCGAAAAGTACAATAGCTCATCAAGCCCACCAGGAAGCGTCTTCCCCTGAGTGAGAAACAGTTTAGTAGAAATGTAGTGTGAATAAAAAGGGGCATCAGATAGATGAACAGCAGTGACAGAGAGAACAGAGGTGAGATTGGAATTTGGTCGTAGGAGCTGAGAACTTGACAGCAGAAAAGACCAAAGAGGGAGAGTTACTGTGTGTAAATCATTTACCTGAAGTGTTGTGTATTGCTGCTATAGTAGTTAATTTCCAGGAACAAATATGGCCGGCAAATCTTGATAATGAAAAGCGAATGCTACACCTTCTTGCAGGGAATGTATCCGAAGTTTAAAATTGTGTTCCCAAGTTTAAAAAGTCAGCTATGCTGTATTCCATCTGTTTTGCAATGCTGATACAGCAATCATTTCTGAGACTTGCTTTTTTAGCTTCTTAAGCATATGCTTTGTTGGAGATGCAACCATAATAGAAGACAGTTGCTTGGAACTTAGAGAAGTTTGTGATGTAAATGTCATTGTTGAAATCCTGAGAGGGATTACATATGCCAGAATGAGGATGTGGGTGGAGAAGAGAAAGAAAAGACCAGTTAGTGCTCTATGTAGAATAGTAGTGATTATTTTTCAAGAAAATCTTGTTCTTCCCTGAAAATATGTAAGTTTTAAACCCAGAACGATGTTTCCTTTCCTGCCAAGGTGACCTTGGCTCTAATTTATCAATATGATGGATGCTGCTGGTTAATTTAATAATCCCACGTAGTATTTTTTTTTAAATTGCCTAACTGATGTATTGTAAGTATGATCACATCGCTTTGAAATTAAAATCAAGACTACTCAGTGTCCTTTTGTCAAACTGATTGCATCTAATTCTACCAAAATTAGAAATCCAATCCCTCCTTTCACATTAGCATTCACAGCACAAGATGCTACTGAATCCAGCTTGGAATGGCATCTTTCATTGTGCTGGCCTGATGAAACTGCTCTCCTTAGACAAGCTGAGAAATATTCTGGAATCAAAAGAGAAATAGCATCCCTTCTCCAAGCTAACTATAATTTAGACTATGACCATAGGTTTATGGTGTATTTCTCCCCTAACAAGTGTAGCTAACTATTGAAACATGAGTGCTGACCGTTGGCCTCACGCTACTGTTAGTCTGCCACTCTGATTTCTTGGTAAATAGATAAACATGCCTATAAGATTAAGTGACAAATTCACGTCAGCACCCAAAGCTCTCTAATCAATACCACTAATCCATCAAAGATTACAACAAGGACTCTTGTGTTTCTGACCCCTCATTCTTGCTTGAAGTGTGGTCGGAAATAGGATGGACTCAAACCTTTGCAAACCAATATACTAAGTCAAGAAAACGATTCTTTAACATTTAATAATTTTAACCTTTTACACATGCATCTTATTGAATGTGTATGGATGCAGATGTTGGTGTAGCTAGCAAATTGTAAAAGGAATATTAAAGCTACATAAGAGGAGCATCAGGTCTAGAG
>QEPC01015142.1:220738-233158 GCA_003113815.1 Sphenodon punctatus | reverse complement strand
AGAACGAAAGGCCCCCGGAGCATAGAGTGGCTGGGGTAACAGAGTTGGAGGGTGAGATCCAGGTTTCTGTAAGAGCAAGGCCTTTTTTCTCACAGTCAGTAGGCCTCTCTTTCTGGGAGTTTTCTTTCACAGTCTGCACTTCTTCTGGGCTGCTTCTAGTCTTCAAAATTGCCTTGAAGATATCCTGGGCCGATAACCTATTGTAGAGTTAGCTTTCTGTTAAATAACACACAGCAGAAGTTTCTTCAAAACAAGACTTTACTAAGAGCTCAGAAGACATGCTTTCATGCTGTACAGACTGCATGGGACGAGATGGAGGACAGAGAGAGGAGAAGGAAGGAGATAAGGAGAAAAAAAAACCTGTTTCATTCCCTGACCCTCCCCCTACTGGACAAGCTCCATATTAAGCTTGCAGGGCTTGCAATGGGCTTTTACTTGTGACTGTTGCACAATCCAACAGGATTGAGGCCTAACCATTCAGTATACTCTTATTTATTATATGCCCCAGTTTGTCTGAAAATTGAAATCCCTTCTTTTAAACAAATATGTTTATTAATTATTATTATTATTATTATTATTATTATAAACATTTATATTGCACCTTTCTATCTTTTTAATTTATCTCCACTTCATAGGTTTTTTTTACAAATACTATCCCACAACACTTCCTGCTAGCACATTCGTCTCTTTGGTGTCTTAAAAATAGAAGCAGTGAATATTTTACCTCTTTAAGTGCTTTAAAAATATAACTAAGGTGTTAGATCTGTTTCCTTTGAATTCAGCAGGAAAATTTGCATAAATGATCCATTAGCCGCACAGATCAGACATTCAGTTAATGACAGGAGTGACATGTAAAAAAAAATAAATCACTATGTATTTCAGAAACAACCTTCACTCTGACCTGACAATATCATTGATTATAGAAAGCTGCATAAACATTAGAGGTGTTTATGTTGAAAAAAGGGTGTGCCTCATGTGGGTCAGAGAAGTCAATACCATTATTAACTAAATGTATGAACTGCAAGGCTAGGAAGATGGAAATTTTAAGCTGTAACAGGTAGGGCTGAAATGAGAATTAAAAAAAATTCTCATGAGAAATCTCAGGAGAATGAGAACTAGACTCAAGATCTTGCCGGGAACTCAACACCTGATTCGAGTTCTCATGAGATTTCAGGCCCAGTCCCCCCTCCCCCCACCAATCTATTTGGCAAGTGGTGTAGGAGCTCACTGACCCAGCTTTGCAAGGGGCTACCCTACCCTAGCCTGGAGAGCTGGGATGCTGGGGTTCCAAGTGGCTGCCTGTTCAGTTTCAGGATGAAATTGACCAGGAAGCCACTTGCAGCTTTGCAATGGACCACTCCGGCTAGAGCTGAGTAGCCCTTTGCAAAGCCAGCTTCCTAAGGTTCTGCCTCATGGGAAAGGGGGACCATGGTCCTTTTCCCCCTGCCAGGGGGAAGTGCCCAAGTGCTTGGTGGCTTGCAAAGCCATGTATGAGTCGCCCTTTGCAAAGCCGGCTTCCTGAGATTCTGCCCTGACAGGGGGAGAGGGGAACAGTGCCCAAGTGCTTTGTGGCTTGCAAAGTCATGCGTGGGGGAGAGAGTGGATCCCTGCTCTCTGTCCGTCCACACACAGCTTTGCAAAGGTGCTTGGGCACTTCCCAAGGTGCTCCAGGTGGGGGGGGGGGGGGAGAAGGGGACCCAGATCCCCTTCTCCCCCTGCCAGGGCAGCACCTCAGGAAGTACCCAAGCCCCTGCATGGGAGGAAGGGCTGTCTCGAGTTTTTTCACCTTTCTCAGCAAGAATCTGGGCAGTTTCTTGGCGCGTTTTCATTCTCAGAACTATCTGAGAACACTGATTCTTGCTGGTGAGCATCCAAGACTCAGGTTTTAGCCCTAGTATTTATGCAGCTCAAGATCTAAGCTGATTTCTAGTCTTTTTCATGCTTACTATTTTAACTTGCTTTGTATAGAATCACAAAGTACGTAGGAAGGAATCCCTTGGGTTATTCTAGTCCAGTTGCCTGCCATTAACCAGGATCCACAGTACCAATACCATGCTGGAGAGATGTCGGCTTACTCAACTTTTAAAAGTCTTCAGGGGCCTTTGAATCTTTGAACCTCCCTTGGCAAATTATTCCACTGCCTAATCGTAATCGTCCTTGTAGTCAGAGAATTCTTCCTAGTGTTAAACCTAAATTTCTTCTCCTTTAATTTAGGCCTATTATCACTAGTCCATTATCATTATCACTTCAGTGGCCAGAGAGAACAACCGGGGCACTATTCTGCTTATCATTTGAAAACTATAATCATGTCCCCCATTTTAATAGTCTTTTCTTTTGATCTATCTTGATAATTCTTTCCATCCATCTTCTTTACTTGTTGCCCTCCCTCCTTGGAACCCTCTCTAGCCTCTTAGTGTCCTTCTTAAAGTGATGTGCTCAAAACAGGACACAGTACTGAAAATGTGGCTTGACCAGGGCTGAGTAGAATGGAATAATCACTTCCTTGCTGAGTGTGTGCACTGGTGGGTGTGTGGGTGTCTGCTAGTACCAGCTCCTGTCTTGTTTCTGGCTGCTGAACCCACTGCCACTGCTCAGAGTCCTTGCAGTCTGGACTCTGTCTGTCACCTCCTCTCACTGCCTCCCACCCCAGTCAGGCTCCTCTGAAGACAAATCCCAGTAAATGTGGGGAGGGGAACGACTGTAGCTTTTCCAGCCAGGAAGCAGGGAGACTGGGGGCAGAAATAAATAAATAGGGGTGTGTGTGTGTGTCTCAGTCTGAGTGATTTCATTATGTGTCCCCTTGGCTTATCAGTGAAGCACAAATGCAAAAGAGGGGCTGGGTGGGCACAGGAGGGCTTGCTTGGGATGGACGATTGCTGATGTGAGAAGCTGGGAGTGCATCGCCTTTATCCCCCTGTTTTTCCACCCATGTATGTGTGGCTTGGTAGGTTCATCTAGGAAAGCTGCCACTTGTTGGACTCCAGTAGTTCCCATTAATCTTCTGCTGTGCTTTCCATAAAGAGTAGACATGTAGCACATCCAAATCTTGATCAGGCAGTCTGCTAATCTGACGATACTGCTTAAGTGTCTTGTCTGGACAACAAATTATATTCTATTTATGCTGGAAGGCACAGTTTAATTAAAATTAAAGCTGAGTGATCAGATATGAATCCATCATAATTCATGTGGTGTTTAAGGTAAAGGCAAAAAATTTTTTTAAAAAAATCAGCGAACAGACAAAATCTTGTAGTTGAGTCACATAAAAATATTTTAAAAAGCATCAATGTGAATAATTGTTTCCTCCAGTTAATTCTTTCCCAGTGTTAACAGAGTACTTGTAATATTGATGATGTATCTTACAAGTCACCTAGAATGATCTTTGCCACTGGAGAAAACAGAATTACTTTAATATTTTCTGAAGGTTTCACTACTTTGTAAGAAGCATTCTGGGAGCTTATTAAGTTCATTCAAATCTTGAAGATTTTTAACAGCAGGACTAAGTGATCTCCCCCCCCCCCCCCCCTTGCAAACCACTCTTTTTACTGTTTGAGAAGAAGAAAAAAATGAGAGGAAGTTTACTCGACTCAGTGAAATAGGAAAAAGGTGTTAAAAAAATAGGGGGAAAGTGTTAAACCCAGTGTTAATAGCTGGCTTTTGCGGTCTTCATCATTCACTATGTGCAAAGAGATACTACCTAACAAGAATAGCATCAGAAAATAAAGTTCTGAAACAATATTAATGCTCAGAATATCGGATGGCAATGACATAACAACAATCAGGCAATACTGATTCAGAAATAGTAGATGATTTGGTGCCAGGCATCTCAACGTTGGGTAGATCATCTGGCATAATATATATATATTTTCCTAGTAATCATGTCTGATGGTGCTGCTCCGGGCTTGATTCTTCTCTTATTTGATCAGTGTTATTCGGACAAAAATCTTATTCACTGGGTCAGATTTTCAACTATGCCGATGCTGCACCACTCACAACTGAGTGAGTTGCAAACAGAGCTGAATTTGGCCTTGATGTTGCCTGCACAACAAACAATTGGGATCCATCACAATTTCGTACAGTCTCAGGGCTGCTCTAAGTTGTGAAGATCTGGTAACTATTCTAGAAACCAGAAATGGTTGGGATTTGGTAGTAGGGAGGTGCAGTGCAGCTGATATCTTTGTCTGTATTTTGTGTAATGAGATCTGGAGCTCTGTATCTGTATCTGTCTCCTTTAAACATGTGCAATAGGCATTTTTGAGACTTAGCTAGTAATGTGAAATAATGGTTTAGATAGTGTGGGAGAAGGACTCTGTTAAGCTGTATCTGGATTATCCTTTTCTTAGACAAAAGAAAGCCTGCTTTCAAAGTTGCAGCAGATAATCCTTGTGAGGGTATGTCTGCCAGCAGGGAAGAGTGGCAACTCAGTGAGTAGTGAATTTTTGTGAGTGAGTGAGGGTATGTCTCCAAGCAGGGCAGAGTTGGCGAGATGTGGATCTTTGTGATGAGGGTATGGTTGCAATGAGGGCAGAGCAGTGAGGTGTTAATCTTCATGATGAGGGTATGGTTATCAGTGGGGAAGAGTGGTGAGCATGGGGAAATCTTTGTAAGGTCCTTTAAATGAGGAGGGTGATGTAGGAGGCATGAGTAACACAGTGACTTTAGGCGGCAGGTGGATGACTTGGCTCATGTGTTTACTAAAGACACAGCTAACTGTAGGCGTTATAGCAGGAGAATGGCAGGACACATTGACCACTGACAGTTTGAATGCACTTGTGGTCCCGGGTTCATCTTAGGGCTATACCTGTCTGAGCATCGCTTGATGGAGAATCTCCACATAGCATGGGGCCTGCTTACTGCGTATCAGAAAGCAAGGTAATACTTGCTGAGACTGAGTCAGTAAGAGTAACATATTGCTCCACCCCTTGCCCTGGGCCTTGATGACACTGGGCACTGGATGACCTTATGTGTTGAAGAATGGAACATACCAATCTGTGACAGATAATGTGAATGGCAGGGTACATTAATCACTGACATTGGAACACCCTTGGTCTGGTCACCCCAGCAAGGGCAATGTAGTGCCTTGCCCCTCTAGCCTGGTGCCATGACAACTGACAACTCTGGGTGTTGGATGAACATGGATGAACACAGTGATGAATGGAACATAGCCAGCTGTGGGAGGGAGGAGTAGTGAGTAGCAAGCCATTTGTGTTCATTGTAACTGAACAGGGTGTGATGTGGAAGGAGGAAGCCCCATGGTGGACAGCATGGCACATCCTTCTTATCGTGCAGGGCAGATTACAGCAGCGGATGCTTGCCTTGGTTGATTTCCCCAGGGAAAGGAAACAGGACAAGGCATGCAGAGATGCGATGATGTAGATGGGAAGAGCGACTCTTGCAGTTCTCGGAAGAACCAAGACAAAGTGACAGCCTCCCAAAAGCTGCTCTGTTGGCAGCAGCAGAGGTGGGAGACCGATAGTGACAAGTAATGTAAGGGAGCAAAAAAGAAAGTGCTGCCAAGCCAGGTATCACTCTAGTATAGGATGGGTGATACCTCAGAGTGGCTCCTTAGAGCTAAGGTAAACTGACAAGCAAGCGGCTGCAACCTTAATTGAAGACAGCTGGGTCTGAAGCTTTGCAGATAACCAAGTAAAACTTTAGCCCACAACAGGTGTAACAGGGTGAGGAGAAGCCTGTAATTGCTCTGATCTGGAAGGGGAGGAGCTCAGAAACAGGCAGCTTCCCAGAGGAGAGGAATAAGCCTGCTGAGCCTAGCAAGCCTAAAACCTGTTGAGAAGCAAGCCTCCAACTTGCAACCCCCCCAGACCTTCGCAGACATCGTGGGAGTTCAAGGTGGGACTTTTCTTTGTTACATGGCTCATACAAAGCTGGGACTGTGTTTGTCGTACTCGTTACTGCTTAGAGAAGAGCCAAGGATTGCCTTAATTGACAGAGCCAGGAAGAACCTAGAGCCCGGGATCTGGCTTAGAGACTTTAAGTTGCCCATGGGCTTACATTGAGAAATAGAGTACCCAGAAGCCCCGCCAACCCAATGAGCTCCAGATCTCATTACATTGGGTTGGTGGGGCTTCTCTCAATAAGTCGGTTCCCAGACATAAAGTATAACACAGAACCCAGCTAGTAAGGGGAGAAGTGGAGGCTGGAAGGGCATTAAAGTCCTGGTTTGGGGGTCTTCTACCCCACAGCAATTAAACAAAAAACCCTTTTGATTGGTTGTAGGGTTGCCACCTATGTATATGTTTCCAGGATATTTATGAAACATACATGTTGCAAGCCCTGAAACATGTATTTTTCATAACTGGCCTGGAAAAATATACATAGGTGACAACCCTAATTGGTTAGCTGGTAGGCCCATCAAGTGTTCAGTGCTTTGCCATTAGACACTATTGTTGCTATACCCCATTGGGGGTGATTCTTGTGAGCTCTGTAAGGGCTAGAAAAGGACTAATTTTTTGTGGGTGGGAAGTGAGCTCATTCCCTAAGCGGCTCCTCCTGAGCTAGAGAGTCAGCCTGTACACACCTGGCTTGGCAGCAGTACATGTGAAAAGGATCTTAGGATTATAGCTGATCACAAGCTGAACATGAGTCAGCAGTGTGATGCAGCTGCTAAGAAGGCTAATGCCATTTTAGGCTGCATTAACAGAAGCATAGTGTCCAGGTCAAGATAAGTAATATTTTCACTCTATTCTGTGCTGGTCAGACCTCATCTAGAGTACTGTGTCTAGTTCTGGGCACCGTATTTTAAGAAGGACATTGACAAATTGGTACGGATTCAGAGGAGAGTGACAAAGACCCTTGATAAAGGGTCCAAATTCTATAAACAATTGAAGTTTCCCCCTTGAAGACTTTAATTATTCAGGTAAATAGGACATGCAGTGTCATTCAGATACAAGCATGGGAGGGATCTGTAGGAGGGAGGGGGAGCAGTCCAACAAACTGACAGGCACATTCATTGGCCAATTACTGCATGCTTCCACCTTTATAGGAGAACCAATCAGTGGTGACTTCAAGGCGGGCATAGATGGTAGATAAGCTGCTGTTCTTTGGACCTGTTCTTTGTCTGTGGTTAGTTCTGGCTTTGGTCAGACCGTTTTCTCAGACTTTGCTGGCAGGCTTTGTGTGTGTGTGTGTGTGTGCACGCTAGAGCTCACTGCAAGAGTTCATCTAACTACATAAACCTAATCCCCATTTACCTGGGGTGTGACCCAACATCCTCCTACCCCCTCTTGGGGCGTTCTCTGCAAGTTGGCGGACACCCCCATGCTACTGGGGTGTCCACCCAGACTGAAGCCTGTGCCAAACAGCAGAGATGACAATATATCCTCTGACCCATTGACTTGACATTTCAAAGGTACCCTGGCTGGGACAGAGATGTGATTGCCTCTCTTACTGCATGCTTCCAGCTTTCCAGGATCAATCCTGGGCGGCTCTGAGGTGGGCAAAGAAGAGACATAACTGGGACTTCAGGCTGCAAGGCAGAGGGCAGGGAGAAGCATCCCAGAATTCAGGAAACATGGTTCACACATACAGGCTGGCCGATTGTCATTACAAACACATCCTGCAGCACTGTGACCGAGGACATAAGAGAATCCCTTATTGCCTCTTTCCTAAGCAGATACTTCCAACTTCCCAGTAACAAGTGAGGGAGAGGGGTTGTGGTGATCACAGCACAGAATGATATATGGGTGACATTTCTGCTGGCCAATTGGCATCACAAATGCATCTTGTACCTCAGTGACAAACGTAAAAGAATCCCTGGCATAGGCTCATACTCAGCCTGCTGTGCAGCCTTATAACTTTGGGATCCTTTATCGGATCTTTTTGATCTTTGGCCAAGTTCCTCCTATAGGTCTGATATATAAGCCTTCCAAATGTAATATAAGCTGGCTGGAATACAAAGACATTACGGCCAGACATGGATTTAAAAATAAATCACTTATAACAGTGTTACCCTTTATCCAATCCTTCTGAAATTTGTCATGGATAGTACTATTGGAGATGGATATAATCTTTGTAGGCTTCATCCAAATTGGATGGGAGTCAAAGATGTTAGTCAGGAATGTGTACACAGAATTTTAAAAAACAACAAATCTCAATTTCTTATAACATTGGATCCCATTAACCATTAACTCTGAAATTTGGCACATCGAATGTCCTCCATTGGAGGTACAATCCTGCAAGGTATCATCAAAAGTGGATAAAAAGTAAAAAATATACAACTGAAAACGTGTTTGCCATTTAAACCAATGGATATCAAAAACGAAAGTAAAAATGAAAACGAAACAAAGACTAACGAAATATAACAAAAACGAATGGCATTTTATTAATGAAAATGAAATGAATAATGAAAACAAAAGAGAGTTACTGTGCACATCCCTAATTTGTGGAGCATTGTGGGCAACACAGCAAGGCACAGACATTTGTGAAAGTCCATTAGAGTTGTGGGCAAGGGTAGTGACTGTGAGGCATTAAGGCATTCATGAAGGTATGTTTTATGTTAGTGATGAGGGCAGCGGTACGATGTTTCATTGCAATCAATGAAAAACAGCATCTAAAAACAGAGCGGTTAATATCTGTTTTCAACAGAGCTCTGTTATAGATATCTGCATTAATACAGATACAGAGTAGCCATCCCTACCCGGTAGCATTATGCCCATTCACGGGCTCTGTACCCCCTGGGATACATTTGGGAAATGCTCATGTAAATGGTATTCCAGTCTTCTGTCTGTAGAAGGAATGTGAAAGAAACCATTGCCTCAAATGAGAATGGAGGTAGAACCAGATCAATTGCTTTCCATGCTTGCTTCTGTCAATCACAGTTACAAGGAGGGAGTATGTGCAAAACTGTTGGATGCTGAATAGATTTGTGTGTGACACCACTTATATATCAGAGCATTTAGTATTCCAAACAGAAAAGCATTTTGAATTCTAGAGTCCAAAACATTAGTGGGTTGGATGGACTAGCAGATGTGACTGGTAAGAAGGAAACAAATTATTCAGCAAGGCCAAAAAATGTCCTTCCTTCATTTTCTCTGTATCTGGCAATCCTTGGGATACAGACGGTCCTGAATATCCCAAAGAGACAGGGTTTGCACAAGAAGAAATTACCTCATATTTGATGCTGTGCTTCTCGAGTTGGATGAGTGTGCTTTAAAGGATTTAGGAAGGGTTACACCTTTGACTTCATAAGCTTCTGTAATGCATGCTTTAAACTAAGTAGCTACTGATGTTTTCGAGGCTTTCTTCCTTTTGACGGCTGGGTGGATGAGAACAAGCCAGGTGGTGGTTTTCAGAAAGGTTTTTGTTCATTTTATTTCATTTTTGATTACTCTTTGAACATTTGAGCCTTTTCCTTTCCTTACAGTACTTAGGATCTGAGAAGAAAAATGATAGCTGAAATGTTGATAGGCTTCCATGAAATTAAGGTCCTTTTCACACAGATGCCGCCCCCGCCCAAGTGTGGGGGTGGGAGGGCATCCGGGGAGGGGGGGCATCCGGGGATCGTCACAGCGGGTGGGGAGGTGTGCGTGCACACTCCTGCCTCCACCCATCACCCACGCACGGAACAATGGGTGCCAGTGGCAGATGCTCCATGTGTGGAGATGGGTGAGCGTCCATGGGATGGGCCGCCCACGCACTACCCCCCCACCTCCTCCTCCACCCATCCCCCATGGGCAGCGGAAGCACCGCGGTACATTTGAAAATGGCTTAAGTGACTTGATTAGGAGTAAAGGTTGTTTCATTCTTTTTTTTTTTTAAAGTCTCTTTAGACATTGGAGTATAATCTTTTTAGAAAACGTTACTAGCAAAAATGACTACCAAAAAGTACTCTCTCCTAATGACAAATGGGGAAAAGCTTTCTGGTGGTCAGAGATTGATACTAGAAGTCAAGACAGCTGGAGTCTTATTTCTGGTTCTAATGAATTTACAGTGTTGACTGAAGACAGATTTAACCTCGGTTTCTCTAGCTGCAAAATGGAAAGACTATAATTACTGCACTGGACACTGTAGTGCCTAATTAATTACAGAAGTTCAACTTATTTATGGGTATGAAACTCCTAAATGCATTTAGAAAAAAATATCATTTACATTTCCCATTATTTTTCATTTCAAAGCAAAACGGTCACTTTAAAGCGTGTGATACATGGGGTCGGCTAAATTCCCTCTGTACTTTACATAATTTACTGCTAGAATGCTGAGTGGAACATTGTAATTGTCAGCAGAGCTCTAAATAATGAGCCAGGAATCTGGCCTTGAAAGGCCAAGCTAGGTCACCCCATGGACTCTCTCTGAGTTCCAGCTGCTTTCAATAAATCTCCTTTCATTTGTAATGTATTGTTTTATGCTCTTTGTGCCTCTTATAGACTAAGGCTTTGAATCCGGTGCTCACATCACTTTGTTATTGTCTTAAGACTCCGTATTTAGACTGCCAGCCAGGGTGTCATTTCTGTGGGTGCTACTATGAGATGAAAACACTTGTTCACTGAGAACTGGAGAGACTTCATGAAATCATTTTATTTATTTTGTTTTTATTTTAAAAACATTTTTACCTGCCCATCCTGCCACAGGCAGCAGGTCACCAATAACCATTTCTGCCTTTACTGGTGTTGTCTTGGAGCCATCTCATCCCCACACAAGGGGCTGAAAATTCTGAATTCCAATTAATGAGGCTTCCACCTGTTAGTTCAGTCAATGGGGCAGAGTTTGTCCCTAGCTAAGGAGACATGGGATTAGTCTCCTAATGCTGTAGGTCTCCCAAGAGCCACCTTGTACCGTCGGCTATTCATGTGCCATCTACCTGAAGGTCCTCGGCCTTTGAATTTGTTTGGGAATCCATTAGCTTCATTACCTCATTGGAACAATTCCTTTAGTGATTACATTGGACCTGGTAAGTTACACAGATATAAATAAGGAGCATCTGCAATCAATTCAAGAGTTACTTCAGAGTCCATTGTGTGCAGGGCCTGGTCAACACACACTTTCTAGACTGACAGAGATATTTCATTTAGCAGCGTCATTTTATTTTGAAGTTGTGACAGGGTTGCAGGTACCTGGGTATGAGTCTTTTCAGGATCTTAGCCTATCAGTCATGTTCCTTGGGGGATTATTAGTTTCACAGTCTTTACCTAGTACACAGTTCTTCACCATATATAGGCCGTTTTCAGATGGAACGCACCCACCCAGGTCCACTCTTCCCCCCCCCGGACCCAGGCGCCCATCTGAAGGTGGTGTGGGTGGAGGCCTGCTCCTGTGACCCATGCACCCCCCTCCCTCCCGCATGGAGCAATCCAGGTTTTTCTCTGTTGCTTCAAGTGGGGCATGAATGATGGGCAGTGTGTGGGTGTGGGCGCACACTGGAAGCACATCCATCCTCTGCAGTTTGAAGCCACCCCCACCCCCCAATCATTGGAAGTGTATGGTAGCACACACGGATACCCCCCTTCCCAGGCAGGTCCATCTAAAAACGGCCATAGTTATACACAGTCTACTCACATTAGCAGTCCTTTATGCATACGGTAGCCAGGCAAACTCTCTCTGGCTCCCGTATTCAAAGTCCATACCTCCATGTCCAAGTTCCTCTCCCTCAGACCTTGCTGGCAGGCACTGTCCCTCCTGAAACCAGGCCTCTTCACATAGAGTTTATGCGGAGACAGAACTCAGCCCACACGCCTGTCTCCACAGTTCACTTTGAGGCAGAGCTTGGTTCCAGCCCCTGCCTCTCTCCTTCCAGCCCATGTCTCTCTCTCTCAACCTCCTCTGACTGAGCCTTACTTAGGCTTTTGGACTTTGGGCTTGCTCAGCCGCGCCCAGTGCAGGTGACGGACATTAGGTGCTCTCCACTCAGTGTCTTCATTCCTGATGCCAGTGTTACCCTTCATATAGGCCCCACAGCCCAGGTAGCCTGTTCCCTGCTACAGATGTGGGTCTGGCAGTGGCCTCCTCAGATGACCCAGTCCTCCGAATGGCATAGCAAAGTTGTGGCAGGTCCAGACTCATGTACCTATTGTGCCCCCACTTAGGCCAAAAGGGGGCATCATAGGCACACTTAGGCCAAAGGGGTGGGGACCCTAATGTAGGGAGGCAGGATTAACCCCTGAAAGCAGCATCAGCCCAGCTCCTAGCAGGCCCTCCTTGAGTGGTAGCAATGTTCCCAGAAAGGAAATTCTAAGAGTGGATGAGGCTTGGACAGCACTCCACCCTAGTACTGAAACAGAGAGCAAAAAAATTATCCGTGGTATTCTGGCTCGCTTGGTGGTTATTTGGTAACTAATTTGTTACCACAGAGGTTAATCACCTAATCAGAATACAGGATTTTACCATTTACTGCATTCCCATTTACCGCATCACCGCAAAATTGAACCAATCTGGACAGACGGAGGGAGTTTAAATATTTGTTTTTAAAAA
>QEPC01015142.1:196918-208626 GCA_003113815.1 Sphenodon punctatus | reverse complement strand
GCCCTCGGAGGCTGATGGAACCCCAGTGGTTCCAAGAGGTCCTGAGGGAGTTAACCTTGGACCTGGACGGTCACTCTGTCGATGAGCTGGTCCAGCGTTGGAACAGCTTGCTGGAGGAGGCCATTGACAGGGTGGCTCCGAGATGCCCTCTGCCTCAGTCTTGTCACCGCAGGGCCCCTTGGTTTACCGAGGGGCTGCGGTGTATGAAATGTGTAGGCAGGAGGTTGGAGCAATGCTGGCGTCAGACTCGATCTGACTCCAACCGACTTCTCCATAGGGCCCATTTGCGGTCCTATGTTGAGGTTGTGAGGACAGCAAGGAAGGAGTTCCTTGCTGTCCTCATAGCATCTGTGAAGTCACACCCGGAGGACCTTTTTTCGGGTGGTGCAGGAGCTGGTCAGTCCGGCCTCCCTCTGCCTGGATGGGGACTTGTCCCAGGCCCGTTGTGAGGAGTTTGTCACCTACTTCACAGACACAATCGCTCTGATTCAGAGCGACTTCGACGTGGGAAGGTTATTGAGTGGGTGGTGGCGATCCAGCTCCAGGTGCATCAAGATAGCATTGGCTTCCTGGACCCTTTTCAATCTGGTTTCCGCCCCGGCTATGGCACTGAGATGGCATTGGTGGCCTTAGTCAACGATCTCCGCTGGGAGATGGATGCAGGATGTTCAACATTTTTCATCCTGCTAGATATCTCAGCCGCTTTTGATACCGTCGACCATGGGCTGCTGTTGAGACGGCTGTGTGACCTGGGAGGTCTGGATGGGACTATTCTTGAATGGTTCAGTTCATTCCTCTCAGGGAGAAGCCAGCGGGTAGTGCTGGGGGATGAGACATTTTGCCCCACGCTTTATCATGTGGCGTTCCGCAGGGTTTCATTCTGTCTCCATTATTATTTAATGTATATATGCAGCCCTTGGGGGAGGTCGTGAAAGGGTTCGGGGTGCGATGTTACCAATATGCTGATGATACTCAGCTGTACCTCTCTTTTTCAACTGACCCAGACCCTGCTGTCTCGTTGTTATGCCAGTGTCTGGAGGCCATGGTGGAATGCATGCGGCAGAGCAGACTGAAGCTCAACCCTGATAAGACGGAGGTGATGTTGGTGGGGAGAGCGAGGGAGGTAGCAACTCCCCCGGATTGGGGGGGTTCACCTTCCTATAGTTCAGCAGGTCCGGAGTCTGGGGGTGATACTGGACACGGATCTCTGCCTGGAAAGGCAGGTGGAGGCAGTTGCGAAGGCTGCCTTCCGCCAGTTTCACGTGGTGCGGAGGCTCCGACCCAGACCTGGCCTCCCTCATCCATGCCTTCGTCACCTCGAGGCTGGACTACTGCAACGCGCTCTACGTGGGGCTTCCCTTGTTCCTGGTTCGGAGGCTGCAGCTAGTGCAGAATGTGGCCGGCCGCCTCCTTTCGGGGATGGGTCGTCGGGAGCACATACTCTGTACAGGTTGCCAATAGCGTGCCGAGCTAGGTTCAAGGTTTTGGTGTTGATCTATAAGCCGTCGCAAGCTGTTTGCAGGAGGGGCGGGGTATAAATCGAGAAAATAAATAAATAAAATATAAGGCCCTTCATGGTCTGGGCCCCTCGTACCTCAGGGACCATCTCGCCCTCCGCGCTCCAGAGCGGCTCCTTCAGTCTGCCGGGGGTGCCTTCCTGGAGTTCCCCTGCATGAAGCGGGGGTCCAAAATGGAGAGGGCATTCTTGGTGGCTGGGCTGTGCCTTTGGAACTCCCTCCCAGAGGAAGATCGCCTGGCCCCAAGCCTTTTGACTTTTAGGCAAAGTTGTAAAACCTGGCTGTTTGCCCAGGCCTTTGGGGAGGGTGGGTTAGAGAGTTTTATCTCCCCTACCCTATTTATTGTTTTCCTGAGTTCCCAGACCCTGTTTTAATACCTTGAATTGTATTGGATATATTTTAATTGTTTTTAGATATATTTTACATGTATTGTTTTATTGCTGTGAGCCACCCCGAAGTGTGTTTAGGAGGGATGGGGTAGAAATCTAGAAAATAAATAAATAAATAAAAAATAAAGTTCCTAATTCCATTTGGCTTTTTCTAGGCTGGCGTTGAGCTGGATGGCTGGTGGTTAAGGCAGTGCTGTGCCCAGCCCAGGTGAGACCAACTCCAGCTGCAACCTGTCTTTGTTTCCCTGGGCTCTGTAGTCAGGGTGGAGGCATGGGGAAAGCAGGGGAAATGTGGGGTGGAGGGATCAAGATTAGCCCCACTGGGGGGACTCCCTCTATCTTTGCGCCAGGGAGGGTCTTAGGAAGGGTTTGCGTGCGATGGAGAGGGGAGGCAGGGTAGGATGGGCATGGGAGGGGATACATGCAGCGCACTAAATCGATCCTTGATGTGTCTGCCCTAGAAACTCTCTGACCGACACCTGCCCCTGCACTGTACAGTGGGAGAAAATATCTCAGCAGTGCTGTGGGGAGGAATACATGTGAGCTGAATACATGTCAATTTGAGGCATTGCTTCTCCCCCGCCCCCTTCTCTTGCCGTTCCCTCCCTTGGAGGAAGTAAGTGGCAGATATGCCCCCGCTCCCCCGTTTAGTTGTCTTGGTACTTAAAATGATTCCTAGGAAGGGATAAAGTACTTTAAAACGCTCTGCTTGTGTGTTCAGGATGGGGACCTTTCCAAATACTAATGGCATCGTTCATTTAAAAGTGATAAAGAGAAGGGTTCATTCAGCTCTTCAGCATTGACTAGAATCTATTTTGGGATCCGAATCTCTTGTTTTATACTGTGAATAATTAATAATCTTGCATAATTAACATCTTTAATCTACCATTTCTCTAAATGTACCCTCCTCCCATGGACTGAGTACCCACTTATGCTACATTTCTGGGGTTGCAAGATGCAAAATTACTTGTTCTCCTGACCCTCTCTTGTCTCCCAGTATTATCTGGAGATTAGGGATTATAATTTACATCAGGGATATAGTAATCCACATTTCTGCATTGGATATGATAATCCATCCATTCCAAGGATTGTGAATTGTAGGGGAGTGGTGACTGAAGGGACTATTATTGTATTATTAGAACAAATATTGTGTCTTTTATGCAAAATATAACTTATGGATCTGTATTTTTGCCAACATGGGTTTGTTTAGTTGCTGTCTCCCATGAATTTAAGTTTGTTTGTATTTTGTGTGGCTCCCCAGTTGCCCCCTCCCACAATCCCCTGGGCATGTATTGTAGGGAGGGGTAATTTTGTGAGTCCAATTGGAACTTGGAAGGGCATAGCTGTGCTGCCTCTCCTTCTTTAAAATGGTGCCCTGGCCCATGATGTTTTTTACCCTGTGAGACCCTAATTGTCTGCTTTCTGATTATTTTTCCTTGGGGGGGGGGGGCTTGGATGGAAGGGTTTCTTTGTTTGAATTTTTACCTGCATTTTAAAATGGCCCCTTTGCAGCTTGGTGGGATGTGGCAGGCTTTTCTGTAAGAAGGCCATGCCACATGTCTTGGGGGAGAAGTGGAACTCCATCCTGCTGCTTTTATGGTGCGCTAAGGACTTCACATAATATCATTGGGTTAAGATGGTTTGCTTTCCTTGCTCTGTGTTTGCATGATGCGCTGCGGCTAGGCTCCACCTACCGTTGGCTAGGCTCTGCCCACTTCTGGACCCGCCCTGTGCCTCACCAGCCCTAGGACCCACCAGCTGCCACTGCTGCCCCTCTTTCCACTCTCACTCCCACTGGCAGCATCGCAAGTGGGAACTTCCCGCAAGTGCATGAAATACACAGAGGAGACTGCCTGTTTATTAGGTTGGACACACTAAACATGTGAGTGGGGGCTGAGTGGGGCTACGCGGACTGAAACCAGACTGCAGTCGGCTGTCGTCTCATTTGTTAGTGCCATTATATTCCCCCCTTTTGTGTGTTTGTGTACGTAGATCAAAACTAAATGACTTCTTAATTTGTGAGTGTGTGTAGAACTAAGCCAACCAAAGTCAGTGACAGCAGAAACAATATTATATAGTATTATGAATTACTGTCCAAATAATCAATAAAATGATTGAATCCCAAATAACAAAATTGCATGCAAACTTTTCAATTGGGGAAAGAAGTTCAAATTTGAATTTGCAAAGTTCATCCTATTTGAACTTCAACACTATCATTTGTGACAGGTCTAATTGAAAGTCCTCCTGTCCTAACATTTTGGTGGGGCTTATCCCATGGCCCGTTTACAGTCTCTGCTTGTAAAATGTGCACAAGTCCATAGCGGAGGTATTGTGCCATGTGGATCCTGTGCAGAGGGGGTTTGGGATTGCGGCCACTGTGATGTTAACTTTCTCTGTTTAGTGCACACTCACTTAACAAGCAAACTCTAGGTGGAGGTTAATAGACCTGCAATGACAGACACATGCATTCTGCTGTTCACATGAGGTACTTGCATGCTTCATCATATATTCCAAATTATTTCCTGATCTAACTTTGATTTTTCATGAGGGATAGGTCACACATTGTTTTTTACAAATAGAGACCTAGCATTCATTTCATAGCACTAGAATCAAACTCCCATTCCTGTCAATAAGCTTGAGCCTGCATCAGACACCAGGTCAATGATATATACCTTTTTATGCTAAAAATCACTTGTAGTATTCGTAGAGCCTTTGGACAATTTATTAGAATGGATTGAGAATGGTTAGATGATTTAAATAGGGGAGAAGGCAGAGAGAATGGGTGCAACAGGAAGGCACCTTCTAAGACCTAGTTTATAAATGCAGAATTCTTACTGTGTTTCCTGATTCTTTAGCCTGGTCCAGTGTCAGTGATACAGATTTTTTTTTTTACTAATGCATGCCATCCTACTAGCTGCAATCAGGATGAAGGTTTCAAGGATTCGGTCTATGACAGAGGGAGTTAAGGGATGGGGCAGTTAGACCAAAGGTAGCACATAGAACAATTTTATACCTGCAGAATTAAATGGTACAATAGGAGTCCCAATATTAAAATTAGTGGTGGTCTGATTAGTAAAAAAACCTCCAAACTCATGAGTAGGGATGTGCGAGCCAAGTTCAGGGGTTCGGAGTTCGGCCCGAACTCGGGGGTTTGACCCATTTGCGAACACCCCGAATCCAAACTGCCCCCCGCCCGAACCGGCCAAACCAAGTTTGGGTTCTGAACCCATTCGGGTGGTGGTCAGGGGGTAGGGGGAACCCGTTTTTCCCTCCCCCCTCCAGGCTGCGCGGGTGAAAGGGGTGCTGGGGCTCACCCCCCTGCCCAGCCTTGTAACTTTTTTTTTTTTAAAAAAACAACCCCACCCCAGGGATCAACCTACCTGGTGTTGCCGGGGCTCTGGCCCTGGGTCCGGCAGCGGCAGTGGCAGCAGTGGTGGGTTCGGCGGTGATGGCGGTCCGGAGCGCTGTCACCACCAGACCCACTGCCAGACCCGGGGCCGGAGCCCTGGCACCACCAGGTAGATTGATCCTTGGGGTGGGATGTTTTTTTTTGTTTTAAATTACGAGGCTGGGGGGGGGGGGAGGTGAGCCCCAGCGCCCCTTCCACCCATGCAGCCTGGAGGGGGGAGGGAAAACTGGGGCCCCTGAATGGGTTCAGGCCCCCCAAACCCATTCAGCCAAATAGCCTGAACCTCTAACGTGCCAAACACTGAACCCCCCCAGTGTTCACAGATCCCTACTCATGAGTCTTTCCAAAAGTCTGAAGAGTGGTCCCGAGTATTCGGGCTACTCCTCAGACCCTTGGGAAATATTTGCCATGTTCTGAGGGGAGTCACAGGTGGGGTGGGCACTTGGAGAGTGTGGAGAGCCTAGCAGAGGGGTCAGGGGTGGGTTATTTACCTTCCAGAGTGGTATCGAACCGATGCGTGTCCTCTTCTGGTAACTTTGAATGATTTTTTTTTTTAAAGCCAACTGAGCATGCTCAGAAAGGTCTTGAGTGGAAAAGGTCTGAGTGGCCCTTTCTGAGCATGCTCATTTAATTTTTTTAAAAAGTTACCAGCTGGGAAGACGACACACATCCATGCGGAACCCCTCTGGAAGGTAAATAACCCACCCCTGACCCCTCTGCTAGGCCCCCCGCTTTCCTAAGCACCCCAGCCCCCTCATTAGGTTGGCGTGATGGTGGCACCGGAGTCGTGCTGAAGCCGACCGATTGCGACATAAAGCTAGTTTAATAGCTTATGCTGTGGCGGTGCAGGTAGCAAAGAATGGGCTCTTTGCTGCCCTCATAGCATTCACAAAGTCACATCCAGCAGAGCATTTCCGGGTGGTGCAATGGTTGGTCAGTCTGGCCTCTTGCCACCTGGAACTGGAATCTTCTAGTGCCTGCTGTGACACCTTTGTTGACTTTTTGAGGGTAAAATTGCTCAGATTCACCACTACTTCGATGCTGCACTTATAACAGTAGGTGAACCTGAGGGGGTGGAGGACCCATCTTGTCCGATTTCATGGGATCAATTTCAGTGGGTGTCACCCACTGATGTGGCGGAGGTTCTTGGGGCTGTAAGGGCCACCTGTTGTGAATTAGATCCATGTCCGTCCTGGCTGGTCAAGGCCTGCCAGGAGACATTAGGGCCGTTGCTGTCAGGGGTTGTCAGTGCCTCCCTTAGGAAGGGCAGGGTGCTGAGCTGCCTCAAAGAGGTGGTGGTGAGGCCCCTGTTCAAGAAACCATCTCTTGACATTGACTCCCTGGCCAGCTATTAGCCAGTCTCTAATCTTCCTTTTTTAGGGAAGGTTATTGAACGGGTGGTGGCTAGGCAGCTTCAGGGGCATCTAGATCGGGTCAGTTTCCTTGATCCCTTGCAGTCTGGTTTTCGTCCTGGGTTTGGCACGGAGACTCTGCTTGTGGCTTTAGTTGACGACCTGCACCCTGAATTAGACCGGGGCAGATCTTCTATTTTAATTCTATTAGATCTGTCAGCTGCATTTGATATCCTTGACCACAAGATGTTGGTGGCTCGGCTGTGAGACCGAGCCGGGGTGGGTGGAATTGTTCTTGAATGGTTTTGCTCGTTCCTGGCTGGGAGAACTCAGCGTGTGGTTCTCAGGGAATGTACTTCATCTCCCCAGGACATCATGTGTGGAGTCCCGCAGGGTTCTATTCTGTTCCCCCTCCTGTTGAACATATATATGCAGCCTTTGGGTGAGATCATGAGAGGGTTCGGCATGCGTTGTCATCAGTACGCCGATGACACACAGCTTTACTTCTCTTTTCTATAGACTCAGACCCGGCAGTCTCAGTGCTTCCCCAGTGCTTGGCAGCTGTGGGGGACAGGATGAGGGCAAGCTGTCTAAAGTTGAATCCTGATAAGATGGAGGTGATGTTGGTGGGTAGGGTTGGGGTGGTGGTGGCGGCCCCCATCATCGATGAGGAATGCCCCCCTAGGGTGCCACAGGTCCATAGCCTGGGGGTGCTCCTTGACTCACAGCTCCGCCTGGATCTCCGGGTGGAGGTTGTGGCAAAGGGAGAATTTCGCCAATAGCATCTGGTATGACGGCTGCGGACGTATGTTTCGGACTCGGATCTGGCCACCATCATCTATGCCTTTATCACCTCTAGACTAGACTACTGTAACACACTCAACATGGGGCTGCACTTGGGGATGGTCCGGAGGTTGCAGCTGGTGCAGAATGCGGTGGCCCGTCTCTTAATGGGGACGGGTCACCGTGAGCACATTACACCGGTGCTCCGTTCTCTGCACTGGCTGCCTATTATCTTTCGGGCCCAATTCAAGGTGCTGATAATGACCTATAAAACCCTAAATGGTCTGGGCCCGGCTTACCTGCGGGACCACCTCAGGCTCTGGATTGCATTGCGGCCCCTGCGGTCGGCCGAGGATGCCCGACTTGAAGTCCCCTGGGTTGCCCGGGTAGAGACGATTGGGAGGGCGTTCTCTGTGGATGCTCCTAGGCTGTGGAACTCCCTTCTGATGGAGGCCCACCTGGCCCCGGACCTCCCCTCTTTCCATAGACAGTATAAGACCTGGCTGTTCCACCAAGCCTTTGGAGAGGGAGACGGGTAGGGTGGGGTGGGGAGGGGAATTCTGTCCTTTTAGTTCTATTTATTCTTTTAAATGTTTTTAATATGTGTTTTTATTGATGTTTTGTAAGCCGCCCCGAGCTGCTCATGAGCGGGAGGGGGCAGGGTCTAAAAATAGTTAAATAAATAAATAAATAAATTAGGCCCTCTTTCCTGGTCCTCACTGACCTGTTCTCTCCCCGGCACCGGGAGCCAGGGAAGGGGAAGCAGGGACCTAGTGCTGGCCTGCGTCCCTCACTTCCCTGCCCTCTGATGCCCTTCCCTGCACTTGGCTGAGGATTTTCTGAGTTCCAACGTTCCAGGGCCTTTCCTTAAAACTTTGGAACTTTGAAAATCGAGGCCGAATGCATCAGTCCTTGGTGTTTTCTAAGGAAAACTGAGTACCAAGATGCAGCACTAATTAAAGTACTTCAGAGACACCAAACAATGAGTTCTGAGAGTAGGATATTGTTGCCTCAACTTTGTTGGAATTGTCAAACCTTACTTTTTTGCTGTTTACCGCTTAGTTGTCAATTTCAAATCCTGAGCGGTAATGCTGATGCAATACCCCATTTCTTCTTTCTTGTCTGTACTCTATTTTCCCTTGTATTTCCTTATCACTCATTGGCTGGCACACAGATTCCTTTACAAATTAGGGGTGTGCATGTTGTTCTCGTTATTACAATAATGATAACAAAAATTGTCATTTTCATTATTGTTGCAATAATGAAAACAAATAATAATAATAAAATAGAAATGAAAATGACATTGTGTTTTTGAAATAAAGGGAAAAAACTGAAAAACGTATTTCCAGCTATAACATTTTTCTTTATTATTCAATTCCGATGAAACTTGGGTGGACTGTACCCCCAATGGAGGGCGCTATGTGTAACAAAGTTTGAAACTATTAGGTAAAGGAAACTGATTTCAGAAGCAATTGAAAGTTGTGATTTTAATAAAAGCTCCATACACATTCATGGCTACAACTTCTTCTTTATCTTCCATTCAATTTGAATGAAACCTAGGAATATTATGTCCTTCCACAAGCGTAACACTCCTGGTAATTTTTAGAAAGCTTGGAGAAAGGGTCCTGACGGTATAAGACATTAACTTGACAATACATTTCCAGCTGTAACATTGTGTATTCCATTCTATTTAGAAGATATTTGTCAGGAATGTATCACATACCTTCCCTGTAATCTCTGCCAAACTACAGGACAACTTGATAAAGGGGCCCAATTTTATAAGCAATTGATGTTGTCCCTGTGAAGACCATTATACAGATAAATAGCAGCACCTGCAGTGCCAGTCAGAGGCAGGCATCCTGCATGGCAAGGGGGGAGACACTGTAGGAGGGAGGATGTGGAGCAACCCAAAATACTGACAGACACATTCACTGGCCAATTACTGCATACTTCTAGCTTTACAGGACCAATCGGTAGTGGCTTCGAGGTGGGCCTAGAGGACGGCCCTGAGGCGGGCATAAGGAACATAACTGGGACTTTTGGGATAGTGTCCCAGAAACCAGGAGACATAGTTTACACATCCAGGCTGGCCAATTATCATAACAATCACATCCAGCAGCACTGTGACAGAGAACATAAGAGAATCTCTATTAACTCTTTCCTAAACAGATGCTTCTGACTTCCCAGTAACAAGTGGAGGAGAGATGTTGGGATGGTCACAGCAGAGAATGAGGACATTTGGTTGACTTTTCTTCTGACCAATTGGCATCACAAACCGATCTTATACCACAGCGACACGTCAGAGAATCCCTGGCATAGGCTCCTTTTCTGCATATGCTGTGCAGGCATATAAAATTGGATCCTTTTTTACATATTTCTGATATTTGGCAGAGATGATCATGAAAGTATGATATATAGCCCTGCCAAATTTCATGTACACTGGTTGGAGATACTGGTTGGACATAGATGTTACAGTGAGACATACATTTATATGTTAATTGCTTATACCACCAGGGCCCTTCATCCAATCCTTCTGAAAGTTGGCAGAGATAGTAAATTTGGGGAGGGGTAGAAACCTGTCATATTTCATCTACATTAAATATGAGTCAAAGAAGTTACAGCTAACAATGTATATGAAGAGTTTTGAAAAAAAAAATAATTCAACTGCTTCTATAATTGGATTCCTTTATCCAATCTTTTAGGAGTTTTTTTTACACATATTGCCTTCCATTGGAGGTATATGCACTCTGAGCTTCATCCACATATAGTGAAAAACAAAAAAGTTACAGCCAAAAATGTGTTTTCCATTGAAACCAATGGAAAACAAAAATGAAAGCAAAACCAAAAACAATAATTTGATATTTATGGAAAACGAAAATGACAGATTTAAATAGGGAAAATGCAGCAGTGGGAAAATGCAGCAGACCTGTGTTCCTGGCTTGCCAAAACCGACATCCTTGAAACCCAGCTGCCAAGTATCGAAATCATGTTAGTAGGGGAAAATTTTACTTTTTAAAGTACATCATCACCCTAGACTGCATCATAGGGTAAGGCTACAGGAGACAGGGCTGGCCGCATCCCCTGCCAACCCTGGGGAGGGCGAACACAGCCACTACACTTTCAGCCGGTGGGGAGAGTAGTCCAAATGTTCTGCCCCACCCCAATGGGGAAACCAGGCGGGTTACTGTCACAAGTCTCACCCTGCCCCGGGGTGACAGAAGAGCTATCCACATGGGCAGGCACCAACCACCCGCTATGACATAAACACACATGGCTGGTGAACTACACTTGCAACTCGATAGTGATGCTGGACCTTGCTACAGGGCGGGGTAACATGGGACTAGCCTGATGGGAAGCTGTCTATTACCCCACATAGGCCCAGGTGGGGTAACATTAGCCTGCAATGTGTCCCAGCCTTCTCCGGTAGACGCCTCGTATAGCAGCTGGCAACCTGCCCTGGGGCAGAAGTGGGTGAACATCTGGTGGCTGCTGGTTTAATGGTCAAGGGCATCTCAGGCTAATGTGAGGTAAGGTGGCCCAGTATGGGTTAACATCTCATGTGGCCTTACCCATACTTACTGATCAATGGAATCTTCAGGAAGGAAGTGAAATCAAGGGTTGAAAAAGGTAGCCACAGCACTTACTAAACACAACCTATGAAAATTACAACATCTTAACAAAGCTGAGAACAAATCACATGTAATCCTGGTGAAAACATGCAGCGGCATGAGCTGGAGATGCATCAAAACCCCAGATGGAAAACTAAACACCTTTGCAAATAAGTACCTGTTGTATATATCAGGAGGCCTGCACTCCCAAAACGTGTTATAATATTCTTCAGTTGCTAGATGCCTAACCATGTGCTCCCTGAACAAAGCAGCTGGACTCTGCCTAGGGCCATTGAGAATAACTATCCCTCCTAAGATAGAGAGGGAAGCAAAGTGCTTTGGACGATATCTCTTATTGAACCAATTGCTTCTCCTAAGATAAGGACACTATCTTCCCTTAATGCTGCCTTCCACCTCCCCACGACTTACCTGGGTGCCGCCGCTGCTACTCCAGTTGCTGCTGCTGCCGCCAGACCAACCCGCCACCTACCAGAGCTGTGCTGTTCAGCCCCACAGGTACTAAATTGCCCTCTCCCCCAGCTGGAGGAGGGGAGCAGGGCCAGGGCGCATGGCCAGGACTTCCGGGCCCAGCGGCACCGCACCTAAGGGCATGGCCTTAGGCATGGCTCTTAGCAGGACCGGGGGGGGGG
>QEPC01015142.1:142808-169834 GCA_003113815.1 Sphenodon punctatus | reverse complement strand
GGTCTGCCGGGGGTGCCTTCCTGGAGGTCCCCCGTGTTAAGCGGGGGGCCACGATGGAGAGGGCATTCTCGGTGGTGGGACCGCGGCTGTGGAACTCCCTTCCGGAGGAAGCTCGCCTGGCCCCTAGCCTTTTAACATTTCGGCGAAACTGTAAGACCTGGCTGTTTGCCCAGGCCTTTGGGAGGGAGGGTGGGGAGGGAGGTTTTTAGTCCCCTACCCATTTGTTTTTTGGTGTTGTCTAGCCCTGTTTTAATATTTAATATGTGATTGTTTTAGATGGATTTTATGGTATTTTATTGTTTTAATGTTGGAAGCCGCCCCGAGCTGCGTTGCAGGAGGGGCGGGGTATAAATTTACAAAATAAAAATAAAAATAAATACGGGAGGTAAGGTACGAGGCCATAGTATCCATTAATGGAGCAATCATAGGGTAGAGGCGAAGATGCCCACCCTGCTTAATCCTCGCCCACTCCTCCTGAGACTCCATAGTCTGCCACCTTCTCCCAACCTCACATAATGCCCCAAAACTACTCCTCCCCTGCAGATACTCTCTAGAGAACCCTAACACCATTAGATGGGCCTCCACCTTCTCCAAGCAACTGCTCCTAAAAGGGTCCTTCTTCAAATATACCAAAAGGCCCTTTACCACAGGATTATCGAGCCTCAGCCACAGTTTATGAGCTGCACTCCATGCCCTGAAGATCCAGCGACGTTGGCCCAGCTCCTGCCTCACTACTCCATTCGGTGTTCCACCAGGGGCCCCAATGATCGTACGCAGGAATTTAGTTTGTACCTGATCTAGGGCTGCTATACTATAGGGTGCCCATATCTTGGTCCCAAAGAGAACCTGAGATGATACTTTGGCATTAAATGCCCGCACTGCCATCTACACCTCCTCCCCCCCGTGTGGATTAGAAATTTCCGGACTGCCAAGGAAGTTCTAGCAGCTTTGGAGATAGCCCCCTTGATATGGTAATGCCACACAACAGAACTATGATAGAGCAAACCGAGATATTTAAAAAGTTTGACCTGCTGTATCTGTTTGCCCTCTAGCCTCCACTTGTGGGTCCTGTTCCGTTGAGATTTGCCGAAGACCATAATTTTCGATTTTCCATGATTAATCTCCATACCATTGTCTCTGCAATACTGAACTAATCTCTGAAGCTGCCTATTAAGACCCACTCTTGTTTGATACAATATTACCATATCATCAGCAAAGAGCAAACATCCAATATGTCTTTCTGCCAATTTAGGTGGAAAAAATTGCAATTGTGCCATAAAAGGGACAATATCATTAATATACAAATTAAATAAAATTGGTGCGAGCACACACCCTTGGCGTACTCCGCGCTTCACAGGGACTGGTTCAGTAACATGCCCCTGAGCAGATAATTTAACTATCAACTGGGAATCCTCATACAGTTTCTGAAGGAGAAACAAAAGACGCTTATCGATGGTAGTACCGTCAAGCTTTGCCCATAAAAGAGACCTGTTTACTAGATCAAAAGCAGACCTTAAATCAAGAAAAGCCGCATATAGGCAACCATTTTTAACCCTATATTTCTCCTCCAGATGAGCCAGAACTAGGCCATGATCCACCACCGACCATTGTCTCTGAAATCCCGCCTTCTCAGGCCAAAATATATCAGAGTCTTCAATCCAAGACACCAGTTTGGAGGCTAAATACTTCCCATAAAGTTTACTAATAGAGGACAGTAAACTAATTGGCCTATAGTTGGCTGGGGACAATCTATCTCCCTTTTTGAAAATGGGAACTATTATTGCCAAGTTCCATAGTGTTGGCATAGTGCCCGTGCGGTCAATCGCTGTAAAGACTGCTGCCACCATGGGTATCCACCATTGACTATGTTCTTTAAGCAATTCAATAGGGATCAAATCCCTCCCAGACGCCTTGTTATTTTTAATAGATGCCAATAAATCAGAAATTACTATATCCGTTACTGGGGGCCATTCAGGAAGTACTCCCCCATCTCCCTGGGCTCTTCTGATAGCAACTGGGCCAAAAAAAGTTCCCCAAAGTACCTAGTCCACTCCTGAGCTGGGATCAACAACTGCTTCCCAACTGAGTCCCACGTTGTCCCCCGCTTAACCAGCCTCCAGAAATCTCTGGAATCACCTCTCTTGGCCGCTTCAACTACTTTCTCCCAACTATGCTGATTGAAAGCCTGACGTTTAGACCTAAGAAACCTCCTATAATCTCTCTTTGCCTGGAAATATCGTGTTGGGATTTTGCTATATGCACCCTGCCAATACTCTCTCTATATGTCCCTATAGGCACACTTCGCTTTGTAGCAATCTTGGTCAAACCAGGGGTTAAACCCCCATGGTTTGCCACTTTTCTTCTAAACATAATGAGACTCCAAAAAATTTTGTATACACCCACTCAGCTTATTATAAGCCTCAATTGTTTGCTCAGGATTGGATAGATCCAGAATTTGATCACGAAGAAAACTAACCTCCTCATTCCCCATGCACAACAAGAAAGGGAATGCTGATATCTGATCCCACTTAAGCATAGGTAATGGCACTGTATTCTCAAGAGCTCTGGAATCCACCATAGGTGTCATCACTAGATGTCTACCTAACTTGCATGGTGGCCAGAGGGTCACCTCCAGTGGCAAATGATCACTGCTAAAGAAACTTCCCACCATAACGTCCTTAAGGAATTCTAGTACATTGGGAGTTATCAGCCCCAAATCTATTACACTTGAGCCCCTAGGGCCCACATATGTGAATTCTCCCCTAGTATCAGATCCATAGGTACCATTTAAAATACATAGATCAAGGGATGCAATTATCTTAGCCAATTTAATACCAGGATGGATTATAACATTATCCTTGGACTGACGCACAGCACCCAAGGTGCTCTAATTATAGTTAGCAAAGGGTCAATGTTCTAAAAGCTGATCGTCAGAACCTCCCAATCCAGCATTAAAGTCCCCTAATATATAAAACATAGAGCACCCGGGTACGTTGAAATAAGGTTCTCTATATATCCCTCTAACTTGTCCCACAACCCTTCATCATAATATTTAGAGTTAAAGGGAACAAGGTAAATATTCAACACAATCAACAACAACTCGTCGCTCTTTAGGAGTATACCCAACTCAACAGAGGAAAAAGTAAATGTGGAGACTATCAACCTGCTTAATTCCATTTTGACGAGTGATGCCAACCCCCCACTAGGATGTCCCCCTCCCCCTACTAATGCAGGAACCGAAAAAAACACATAATCGGAGAGCTCAGAGGGAAGATCTATTGATGTTGTGACCCATGTTTCCTGGCATACTAGGATGTGGAAACCTCTTATAAAATTAAGGACTGCAGCATTCTGAATCTGCGTAGCCCAACCAGCGATGTTCCACGATCCTATCTTCCAGTGATCACCCCCTGAGATCTTATAGCATCAGGTTGAACCTTCCGATAGCTCCTTGACTGCTGGCTCCTGCCCTGTAGCTATTAAAGAATTATGAATTTCCTGCTGGTGATTGCGTGAAGGGCAAGGCCCCTCGATCACCGTTGCCTGTGTTATAATTGGTACTAATGGCAGGGATTGCTGTATATCCATCAGCAGTGAGCTATCCAACAGGGGGGACTCTAACGGTGACAAGGAGTTAATTGTTGATGACATCACATTCTGCTCAGGCCGGGTTTCAGCCGGCAGTGTTTCCATGACCGCAACCTGTGGGATAGACCCCTGTGCTAACCCCTTCAGGCGCTCATTTATAGGAATACGAGCAGAAATTTGGGAGGGGGCAATTCCTTCCATACCACCATTTAAGCCTAACTGGGGGGTACCTTGCCCTCCATGGAATGCAGAAACTACCTGCCTCTTGATAGCTATTTCATTTGTCTCAGATGGGGGAATTAATTTAGGTGGGGCATCCCTCAAAACGTCCCCCACATAGATCCCCCATGATGCGAATACATCGCTCATTTCCAAGACTCTAGAGGCCACCCCCATGTCTCTAAAATGGACCACCAATCGCTGAACTCTTGGATAGGCTGGTAGAATCTAGGCCGGTAGAACATGCCTAATAGCCTCAGCTGGAATGTAGCCCATAATGGAGCAAAGGTGTCTATGTATAGCCCTCCTAGAACCCCAACGGGGAAAAACACCATTAGGGAGTGGAAGCACGCTAAAAGACACTGTTCCCCACATCGGGCTAAGAAATGGGATCACATCAGCATTGGAGCTGCTCCCTTGATTACCACCTTTGTTATCTTTAGGAGGCATTTCTTTTGCCCCATCATTGTCATTAATATCCTCTTTGATTTGATTTAAACGCTCACAAGGGGGGTGCTGTCTAGTTGGCCCCTCCCTCAAAGAAGCTTTACGCAATACAATAAGATCAATAACAGTTGCCATCTGCTTTTGCTGCTCTAGGGAATATTTAGCCAATTCATCTAATCTAACTAACAATTTCTTCAATAAATCCCCAATTAGTAAACATTGATCTCCCCAAAAGTCCCCAAACAAGGGATGAGCTGAGGTCGGTAGTGCTTCCGCAGAGGCCAATCTAGAGTCATCTACTCCTTTGGCAACAGCGCCAAACAGGGTCAGTAAGGAGCTAGAAGAAAGTGAGACATTTTTCTGTGAGTCACAAACTGGTGAGGAGATCTTCGGTGAAGGGACTCCAGTTGACGCCTCGAGGGTACCTTGATTAACTAATTGTGCCGAGAGGAAACTATCCAGTTTCTGCTGTTTTGCTTGGTTTTGACTCACAGACAACTCCTGCTATCTCTTCTTAGACATTTCAGCAGACCCTACAGACGACTCAGCTGCTGATCTGTTCTACTACAACCCCAGGACCCCAAAAAAGGGGGGGGCCCACTGCCCCACCGACACCTAAGGCCGCACGCACAAGGGTGCGCCCTTGTGTGTGCAGCCCTTAGGCGTGACGCCCGCCGGCGCGCGCCTAACGGCGCTCACATCAGGCTCTGTTCCTCCTCTTATAGCCCCCGAGGCAGCATCGCCAGGTGCTTCCAATCCCTTTTGCAGGCAGTTCGCACCAAAATCAACGGCCTTCTCTGATCTGTATGCCCTCTCAGCAACTTCTAGGGTCCTAGTAATAATGTAGCAGGGGCGAGCAGCTAACCCGGCAACAAAGTGATCTCCGGCCAATCTCCCACCTCACTCACTGGCCAAAGAAAAATAGTGAAATAAAAGGGAGCACACGGCTACATGAGCGGAGTCCTCCTGCCGGCTAATGTCCATAAGCCTGACCATAGCCTCGGCCTTAACAACTTTTAAATCCCTTGATGAAAGATCAGTCAAGGGCAAGCCTGAGGCAGAGATCGTGGCAGTAATCAGACTGTCCCATGAGCCAGCATAAGTATCTTCTCTCAGGAAGAAAAGTAAATCCAGGGGAGAAGCCTACTGAATGCAAGTCCAGAGAGCAATTGCCTGGAGCCACATATAGATATTCCAGATACATTGGCCAAACTTCAGCCAAATAGCTGCAGAGGGTACACTATTTGGGATCCTTAACAGGGAGCGGAAAAACCTGGCCTGAAAGAGGGCCAGGTCATAAGGTCGGTGAACAGCCCAAACAGCAGCCCCATAAAGAAGCTGAGCCCTAGGCTTAGTATCCAGGACCCTACAGGCACACAGCTTATAAGGGCACCACCCCAGGCCCTTTCTACCTGTAAAGGGGAGGAGGCAGGTGTCACACGCTTCTCTGTCCCCACTGCGGCTCCAGGGCTTTACCCCTCCCCCACAGCTTTACCCCTCCCCCACAGCTTGCAAGGGCACCACCCCAGGGCCTTTCTACCTGTAAAGGGGGAGGAGGCAGGTGTCACAAGCTTCTCTGTCCCCACTGCAGCTCCAGGACTTCACCCCTCCCCCACAGCTTCCAAGGGCACCACCCCAGGGCCTTTCTACCTGTAAAGGGGAAGAGGCAGGTGTCACGCGCTTCTCCATCCCCTCTTCAGCTCCAGGGCTTCACCTCTCCCCCACACCTGACATGGATCACAGAGATCCATACTGTGACTGGTGGTACAGCTCCCCAGCCACAGTCACATCAGGTGTGTCACTTGGGGCAGGTTATGATGGTGTCACTCCGCTGTCACATTTATCCACAGGCTAACCTTTTTAGGGAATGTTATTGAACAGATAGGTGGCTCAGCAGCTTCAGGGGCATCTGGACCATGTCAGTTTTCTAGATCACTTGCAGTCCGGTCTTCGGACAGGGTTTGGCACCAAGACTGCGCTTGTCTCCTTGGTTGACGACCTCTACCGTGAGCTGGACCAGGGTCAGTCAACCCAGTTGATCCTGTTAGATCTCTCAGCTGCATTTGATGCCATTGATCATGAGATGTTGGTGGCTCACTTGCGGAATTGAGCCGAGGTCGGCGGCACTGTTCTTGAGTGGTTCCACTCCTTTTTGGCCGGGAGAACTCAACGTGTGGTACATGTGGGTGACTGACTGGTCATTATCTCCCTGGGACCTCACATGCGGAGGCCTGCAAGGTTCTATTTTGTTCCCTCTCCTGTTGTCATGTAATAGTATGTATTTTGATACATTTTAATATGTGCTTGGCAAACCTCTGATTCAAAATGTGAAGAGATCTGTTTGGCAAAGCCATTCTGTGTAAAACGGTGAGTGAGAGAGAGACTTGTTTTTGAAACCCTGTATTTGAAAGCCAGCAGTTTTCTTATCCAGTTTTCTCTTTGGTTGTAATCCGCTTTACCTTCGTATCTGTGAGTGCACCTGTGTGTGTGAGTGGCTGAAACTCAAATATTAAATAAAGCATTGTGAGAGAAGTTAGCTAGTGTGTATTTTAAACATACCTGCTTCTACCAGGAGAATGTTTGTGTTTCTTCCATTGAATTCTAGGCTTAAGATATTAATCAGTTTTAGTGTTTTCAGTTTCTGGCAAGAGTGCCTATTCTGGAATTTTTAATCTTGACTGGTTAGTCAGTGGGTAGACACTTATTAATTTCAGAAAGCGCTGGAACATACAAAAATGTAGGATAAATATGCCTGCCCTAGAAGGGAGAAAATAGAAAGCTTTCGGATTCCTGAAGCCTTCTCAACCAGGCAGATGCTGGTCTAAAGAACTGGTAAATATGACACTGAGCCAGCTAAATAGATAGAAAACATAGCTTTTTCTTTAAGGTTTTGACTTAAACAATGTATGATGTCCTTTGAACGACTTTTGTATCATACTGTTCATATTTGTAACTGAATGAGTTTTCCTTTTTGTACTACCTGAAACCTTATTTGAATTTAAGTAAATCTGTATGTGTTTTTATATATTTTTGTCTTTGAGTCCTCCTTTAAAATATACTGTCATTACATATACGTACTTAAGGAGGGTTTACTTTTACCTACGTGGTAGGTGTGATTTCAGTTTAACCCTCAAATTGGAAACTAGTACCCTATATTCAGGTCAGATTGTGTCTGGATTGAACCACTAAGTACTTTTTCCTCTTTGGGAAACTGAGGCATCCGCAACACTGTTCAATGGGTATATACAGCCTTTGGGTGAGGTCATCAGAGGATTTGATGTGCAGTGTCATCAGATGACACTCAGCTTTACCTGTCTTTTTCAGCTGACTCAGGCCCGGCTGTCTCTGTGCTTACCCGGTGTTTGATGGCTATGGGGGTTGGATGAGGGCGAACCATCTGAAGCTGAATCGCAACAAGACGGAGGTGATGCTGGTGGGAGGGGCTGCTGGAGTAGTGGCACCCATCATTGATGGGGTCTGCCCTCCGTTGGTCCTGCAGGTTTGGAGCCTGGGGGTACTCCTCAACTCACAGCACCGCCTGGATGCCCAGGTAGTGGCTGTGGTGAGGGGAGCATTTCATCAATTGCATCAGCCATACGTCTCTGACCTAGCAAGTGGCCACCATCATCCATGCTTTCATCACCTCAAGACTGGACTACTGCAATGCACTTTATGTGGGGCTACTCTTGGTGACAGTTCAGAGACTGCAGCTGGTGCAGAATACGGTGACCTGCCTCCTTGCAGGATTGGGTCCCCATGAGCACATTACACCACTGCTCTGGTCTCTGCACTGGCTGCCTATCATCTTCTGGACCCAATTCAAGGTATTGGTTTTGACCTATAAAGCCCAAGGCAGGGCCCAGGCTGTATATCTGTGGGATAGCCTCACCCACTGGGCACTGGATCAGCCCCTGCGGTTGGCTGGGGGCACCCTCCTTGAGGTTCCCCAAGAACCTTGACTATGAGGAGGGCATTCTCGGTGGCTGCACCAAGGCTGTGGAGCTCCCTCCCGACGGAGGTTTGCTTCGCCCTGAACCTTCCCTCTTTCCGAAGACAAGACCTAGCTGTGCTGCTGGGCTTTTGGTGAGTGAGACGGGTGATGGGTGAAGGTTTGGAAGTGGGGAGGAAGTTTTTTTTTAATCTCTGCCGTAGGGGTATTTTATATTTTATTAATTGAGTATATGTATTTTTGTATTTCTTTTAATGTTGTTGTGTTTTTTAATATGTTGTGAGCCACCCTGAGCTGCAGTAGCAGGAGGGGGTGACCTATAAATAAATAAATAAATAAATAAATAAAATAAATCTTGCAGGAATGGGCTCAGGGTAGGGCTGAGATAAGCTCTTGTGGAAGACTGGCCTCTGGAAGAAGGATTGTTACCTCCACCTGTTTTGGCTCATTGCTGCCAGCAGCTGGCACAGAGGAGAAAAGTGTCTGGCCAGCTGGGTGAAAATGAATAGAAGGCTTAAACTGAGAAATCAAGAGAGGGGCCTGAGAGTGGAAGCCTTGTATCAGAAGGGCTAGTGTGGTCAATGGAAGAGGCTAGGACCTCCAGCCAGGGAGCTGCCTCAGCTGTCCAGCCTGGGCCTAAGGCAGAGACCAGGGCTGAGGAAGTGCTGAAGCTCAAGAGTCTGTGAGCTGAAGCTTGGAGCTTGTGGAAAATAAAGTGTTGACTACTGTAAATACATAATATTGGTGAGGCATTAGTCTGCATGTGCTGTTGGGGGCAGAAATGTAACATGGTCGCTCAGATGTCTACAAGCTGTTAGATACCTTTTTTATTGGATTATAACTTTTTTTTTTAATTTGACCAACTTTGTGTGTGTGAAGAAGATGAGATGGGACGCAAGGTGCTCACAGAACTGTGGGAGTTGCACACACATACGTGGTGACCCTGTGCCAAAAAAAGAGATGCATCAAGGAAATGAAGGCAAAGAGCAGAAATCTCAATTTTGCAAAAGCCAGAGCCTGAAGTGCTTTATTAAAGAGAGAATCCATTCCAACCATTCTTTCTCTCTAGAGTCTCAAACTTTCTGGTGCCAGAGGAATTCTTATTGAATTTTTAAGCATGTTTAAATACTGAAATGACTTGCTCTCTCTTTGTGAAATTAACCCCTTTATTTTTCCAATAGCAATTGGTCTCAACAGGAATTAGATTACGTGGATGTAGACTTTACCCATTAACAAACTCCAGCTTTAATACTCCTATAATCGGTTTTGTGATGCACAACAGATTAATTAGCTAAATAGCTTTCAGGCTGCAACTTTTCACCCCCCAGATATATATTTATCTCTCTCCCAAAAGAGTTTCTCTGAAATGACAGTCCACCGTAAGTACCAACTTCTAAATTCCTATCCCAAAGGGTAAAGAATGTGTTGCTTCTACAATCCTTGAAAACTGCCAGACATGAGATAGCAGCATATTAAATTTCCCCTGACTTGCTGGAAAAACTTCTTAACTAGATGCTTACTAGGCTGTTTAATAGTCTTCCAGGTGTAACATTTTTAGAATGCCTGAATAAATTCTTGTCCTATTTTGTAACCTACATAGCAAGATTCTCTCTCTAGCTAGTAGGAATTTAGGTGCAAGGTATTTCAGTTTAACCGAAGTTGAGATTCAGCAGTTTTTGTCTTGATACATGGAATGTAGCTGGAAAGAACTTGCTAAGTTGGATCTCTCCAACTATTATTTTATTGTTGGGATCTGTTCAGGATTTTGCTGATTATATTGAAATCATATATATATATATATATAACCCTGCCTAAGCTTGGACTGGTTGGCCGCTGTACCATGGTTCCTCTCTGCAGAGATCAATACTTATGTTTTTGGGACTAGTACTATCTTCCTTCCATCTAATACTTTGTTTCTTCTGTAACTCTGTTTTAAGTTTGACTTTGGTAAATAAACATTCTTCTTTACTGTAATGTACTTTTTAATCTTTGTCTCATTACATAAAGCTTAGTAACTTTCATTTGAGTTTCTGAATTTATTTTAGTTTGTAGAGGAAGAAATCTCTCTCCTAGTGTAGCACTTGAGTGCAAGAGAACCAAGTAAAAAGATTCTGCTTTTAGGTCCAGATTTCCCCAGGGCCAAATTGTCTACACAGGGGATGCGCTGGAACCCCAGGGCTGAAGCCTTAGGGTAAGGATCAATTGGCTGATGTCTTCTTATAACAATTGAGAAAGGGTAAGTTCTTTTGTTGATTCCTTTTAGATCAGGAATGAGGAACCTTTTCACTCCTAGGGGCTACTTTGAAAATTAGTACAAGCTCTGAGGGTCATGTAGATGTTTGTTTATTTATTTGTTTATTTATTTCCTTCGATTTATAGGCCGCCTCCTGCTGCTACTACAGCTCAGGGTGGCTCACAACATATTAAAAGCATAAATATAAACAACAATATTAAAAAGAAAAATACAAAATTATAAATAACAGTAAAAATACAATCAAATACCCCCACAGTGAAGATAAAACCCCTTCCTCCCACCTTCCCAACTCCTACCCATCGCCCGTCTCCCTCGCCAAAAACCCAGAGGAATAACCAGGTCTTACATTGTCTATGGAAAGAGGGAAGGGCAGGGCGAAACGGACCTCTATAGGGAGGGAGTTCCACAGCTTTTGTGCAGCCACTGAGAATGCCCTCCTCATCGTCATCATCCAAGATACTTGGGGCACCCCAAGGAGGGTGCTCCCAGCTGACCCCAAGGGCCAATCCAGGACCCAGGGAGATAAGGGATCCCACAGATAGGTGAGGCCCAGACTGTATACGGCTTTATAGGTCAAAACCAACACCTTGAATTGGGCCTGGAAGACTATAGGCAGTCAGTGCAGAGACGGAAGCACCAGTGTAATGTGCTCATGGTGACCCATCCCTAAGAGGATTCTGCACCAGCTGCAGCCTCCAGACCATCACCAAGGGTAGCCCCACATAAAGCGCGTTACAGTAGTCCAGTCTTGAGGTGATGAAAGCATGGATGATGGTTGCTAGGTCAGAGTCTGAGATGTACGGTCAAAGCCATTGCACCAGATGCAGTTGGCAAAATGTTCTTCTCACCAGTCACCACCTGGACATCTAGGCGGAGCTGTGAGTTGAGGATCACCCCCAGACTATGAACCTGCAGGACCAATGGAGGGCGGACCCTGTCAGTGATGGGAACCACCACTCCCTCAGCCCTTCTCACCAGCATCACCTCTGTCTTGTCGGGATTTATCTTCAGACGGTTCGCCCTCATCCAACCCCCCGTAGCCATCAAACACCAGGCAAGCACTGAGACTGCTGGGCCTAAGTCAGCTGAAAAAGAGAGGTAAAGCTGAATGTTATCAGCATACTGATGAAACCGCACACCAAACCCTCTGACAACCTTGCCCAAAGGCTGCATGTACCCATTGAACAGGAGAGGGAACAAAACAGAACCTTGCAGGACTCCGATTGTGAGGTCCCAGGGAGATAATGAACAGTCACCCAGTATCACACATTGAGTTCTCCTGGCCAGGAAGAAGTGGAACCATACAAGAACAGTCCCGCCCACCCCAACTCGGTTCTGTAAGCGAGCCACCAACATCTCATGATCAACGGTATCAAATGCAGCCAAGCGATCTAACAGGATCAACCGGGTCGACTGACCCTGGTCCAGCTCATGGCAGAGGTCATCGACCAAGACCACAAGCACAGTCTCAATGTTAAAACCCGGCTGAAATCTGGACTACCAGGGATCCAGAAAACTGACACAGTTCAGATGCCCTGAAGCTTCTGATCCACCGCCCATTCAATAACCTTCCCTAAAAGGGAAGGCTAGAGACTGGCTGATAGCTGGCCAAAGAGTCAACGCCCCAAGATGGTTTCTTGAGCAGAGGCCACACCACTGCCTCCTTGAGGCAGACCGGCTCCCTTACCCTGAGCTCAGGGCGGTTTCTGATGTTGCACCATGCTCGTGGATTTAAATAATCCGCCATTAGAAAAGTTGAATACTCAGCATTTAGACGTGCTGCCACCATTGAAAACCGTGGCTCTCACATTCCTTTGAATCTGCATTAGTAAAACCTCAAATGAGTAAGCAGCAGTTTTCAATGACAGCAGTGAATCTAAACGCCACCCACGTGACTTTTCTAATGGTGGATTATTTCAATTCGTGAGCGCAGTGTAACATCTAAAAACGGGCTCAGTCTTACAGGATTTGAAGGTAGGAACTGAATCCAGGGGCCAGATCCAGGAAATGGAAAAAGGCCAAATAAGAACTAGCTGAGGGTGAGGGCTGTATTTGACTCCCATGCCTGACGTTACCAACCCCTAGTTTAGAGCCTTCAGAACTGACCAGTATTAGAGGCTAGGTGTTGCTGAAGATGCATCCTTAGCAAGGGTAGATTCTTATCTCTCGAGCTGTCCTTTCTTTGTTTTTTGGTGGATGTGCTGAATCCACCTTAGGTATTCAGTCTTTTCATGCATGGTGTATGCAGCTGGAAATTCAAATTATAGTTCATTGTATTGCTCTTTCACAGCACCAAAGCAAGCGTTTTTGCTGAGCAACATACTAAACAATCATTTGTGGTTCTAAAATCTCCCCTTTTGTACTCTTCATCCAGCCTCCTGTATTTGCCAGAGAGCGGTAACAACATAATGGCTGCCATCATTCCAAACTCGGGCCATTATAAGTTACTGGCATTTGAACAGAAAGTGAATTTCCTATTATGTAATTCTCCTTTTTTATTATGGCATGGACAAACGCTCACATGGTTTAATGGCCTGTATCAAGGAAATAATTATCCACAGGCTATAGAGCTAATTCACCCACTGGCATAAACCATGGTCTTGGCCTTGATGGGAGGAAATTCATCCCCAGGGTGGATTAGTAGCAGCCGTTAAAGCAATGCCCATTTTGACCTTAATATCGCTATGTACGTCCAGAAGTAGAAGTGGCCTCTATAAAAGAAGAGTTTGGTCAGTGATGAAAAATGAAATTGATTGTAATACAGGAGAAAAGCACCGAGGCTTTAGAAAGTGTCTCCATCAGACCTGGGATTATTTTGAAATGGCAGCCATAAAAATAGTGTTGACAGTCCTGGCAAGATTTTGGGCTGTATCTTGAGTCTGCCTACGGGCTCTGTAGAGCTAGGAGACACGGCTAGGCGAAGAGGCTTCAGAATTGATTTGTTTTCTGACACTAGGGGGCACTGACCTTGCTGCCTGAAGTGGCTTTTGCTGAGCTTCACTCTTTCCTGGGTAAACTGAGAGAAAGAACGTGCCTCAGCATTGCCTGTCCATGGATTCACTGGCTGTCAGTACTGCAGTGGTGGCTGGTGGGTCCTGAGACTGGTAGGACAGCGGGTAGGGCCAGCAGTGGGTGGGGCCATCCCAGAGGTGGGCATGGCCGACGGTAGGTGGGGCCACCCCAATTTTGGAGATTTATATGGAATTTCACAGCCTCAGGTCTCCATTTGTAAAAAATAAAATAAAATAAAAAATCTGTAAAATGGGAATGTGTCTGTGTCTCCCTGTGTTTTCCTCATCCATGTCCTTATTAGATTGCAAGAGCAGACTGCTGGGGGTTGTTTATACACTGGCATCCACACTCTTCCCTACAGCCAGCCCAGTCCTCCTGATTAGGGACTTTTCCCAGTAAGCCTGGGTCCCCAAATAGTCCAGTCCACTTCCTAGTCCTGGATCCCAGTTCACTCACACCTGTGGATCCAGGTCTGTCTCCAGGGAACATCTGTCTGTGCTTAGAGTTGCCAGATATGCAAATTCTTAGAAGGCACATATGAGACATACAGGTTGCAGGGCTGCATTGGAATCAATGCAGCCCTGCAACCTGTATATCTCATAAATGTCCTAAGAATTTGCATATATGGCAACCCTGTGTACTGGCTTCTCAGACAGGCTGGTCAAGCTTCCACTCAGCCAAACAGGCAGGCCTTCCAAAATCCCACCTGGGAGAACCTGTTTCCTTGATCCTGGAACCCTCTCCCCAAACTCACAAGACAACACCCACAGACTTCCTTCTCTTACATTTTTTCTACCTTGCAGCCTTTGCCCAGGTGCAGAACTAAGCTGCCCTACTTTGTCATCGCATCCCAAAAAGAGACAAGGACACCGTAGTGGGTTTTAATGTCTGCACTCCACTGTCAAATTCAGATTTAAATGGGGAGATGAGAACTTCTCCACTCCCATATAAACTGGGTCCAGTTTTAAGCAACAATAAGTAGGGCTATGTATTTTTTCACAGCAAATTTGTAAAAAAAAATCATGACTTGGTCATGGAAAAAAATTCAAAAAACCCCACAGGAAAGTCATGGGTTTGAAAAAAAACATCCTTTATTAGCTACTTTAAAAAACAAATAAATCTATTTCCCTGAAAAGGGGTGGGTGGGGGTGGGGAAGCCCGTTAGATTGTAAGCCCCAGGGCATTCAAATGGGGAATGAACCCTTCAGATTGTAAGCCCTAGGATATTTAAATGGCGGATAAACCCCTTAGATTGTAAGCCCCAGGGTCTATCCAAAGCCTTTTAAAAGGTGTGGCAGAGGGAAAGTCCTCAAATGGGGCAGGGTTGCTGCCTTGTAAACAAGGTTCTTCGGGAATGGGTCTAAACATTGGGTGTTTTTAAGCAGACATTTTTCTTGGATGTTTGCTGTTACATCCTGAACTTTCTGTGTGTCTAAATCACTCATCCAGATCTTAAACATCCGGATCTTTGAAATTCTGCGTAGAACGTCTCCCAGACCTTTCGTGTGTAAAATGTTCTCCTGGTAAACTGCTTTGCTCCAGGCAGCTGTGGTCACTTGGTTTCCATTACAGTCTGTCACATCTACAGCTATGGCTACTTTAGGCTGCCTCAGGGCAGTGTTTGTGTGCTGAATGCATCCAGAAACTGCCACAGGGCAGTGTGTGTGTGAAAAATGAATCCTGAACTTACTTGTGGACTTGTAAACCCAGAAGATTGAAAAATCCAGAACTTTAATGCATGTGTAAAAATGCCCATTCTGACAATGCCCAGCCCCGCATAGAATTTTCTTCTATTTCTAGAAAGGGTTGGAACTAAGAACTGTCATTCTGAGGGGGAGAGTGATTTCTATACTAGAGGAGCTCGAGACCATCATGCAGTCTATTATTAGATTATGGTGAGCATGCCACGTACAACCCAGTTGTGAGAATGTTTAGAGCTATTTCGAAGAACCTTCTTTACAAGGCAACAACCTTCTGATCACTCAGTGGGGAGGAGTTGTTTGTTTACAAACAGCTTTATCTCCCAGTCCGATTGCCGGAGTCCTGCTGCTGCTGCTGCTACTGCTGCTACTGCAGCACTACTAGCAGGCAGAGGTCCAGAAGGGAAAAACCGAGAACTTGCACAGCAATCACGGGAAAAGGAAAAAAGTCACGGAGGGGGCAATATTTCACAAGAAATGTGACCCCCATGAAAAATATGTAGCCCTAACAATAAGTAACAATAACTAACAACAACTCAGGGCTACCTGAGACTCTATCAGGTTTCCAAGTTCAGATAGAAACAGAGATCCAGGAGGAAACCTTGCAACTCCAGTCATGTAAAAGGTTCAAATTCAAAATGCAAGGGGGAAAAACACCCCAAATTGACTACTTTACACAAGACAAAAAGAGCAGCATGGTCCATCCAGCTCACAAATGGAGGCTGCACACCCTTCCCTCCAGCCTTGGGCCAAATCATAACTCTAACTCTCTCAAACCCACACCACTCAAAGGTATTTTTAAAAATTGCAAGAAATAAGGCTGCCCAAGAACCCCACTTTCCCTCAGTAACTCACCAACCAGACGAAACAGAGATCCAACCTTGCAACCCCAATCTTGTAAAAAGTTCAAATTCAAAATGCAGGGGGGAGGGGGGACCCCCTCCCCTCACAATTGGCTACTTTGGGTATTTTCAGACAGTATTGGCCCCATCACGGAATCACACATTGATCCCCCGCCGGGATCAAAGCAGCCGTCAAACAGATGTGCCAGCTGATCCCAGTGGGGAATTGAGGAGGGGGCGGGACCGCGCAGCTCAACATCCGGCCGCACAGCCCCACTCCCCCATGCTCCCCTGGCTGCCCGCCCTCTGGGAGACGGTTGGGCGTCGCGGTCAATGCGGCCGCAGCCCCCGCCAGCTCCCCCTAGACATTGACCATGGCCCAGAATCTCACTGCTGATTCCAGGCTGTGGTCAGGGGACAGACGAGACGGTCCCCTTGATCACGGTTGGGGGGAAATCACATTCAACACGCAAATGGAGATGGTCCATCCAGGACCTCTGTTTGCGTGTTGAATGTGATTTCCCTCCCCCCCCCCGTGATTCATGCGGGTGAACATCTGGCGGGGAGCTTCTGTTCCCCCCAACAGACATTACGGGACCACGATCACCATGTGGGTATTCACTGTGGTTCACCGTGATGTCGTAACGTCTGAAAATACCCTTTGTGGAAGACAAAAAGGGCAGCATGGTCCATCCACCTCACAAAATGGAGGATGTACCCCCTTCCCTCCAGCCTGTGTCCTTGGGTCAAATGAGAACTCTAATTCTGTCAAAACCACAAACGTTTAAAAAAGACAAGGAATAAGCCCCACCCCCCCACCTCCATTCAGATCTCCCCACCCCATAGACCCTCCAGCACTTACCAACAGCAGCAGCAGACAGGCAGAAGAGCTCTCTAAGAGGTCAAGGAGGTACTGAGTCTCAGACACCACAACAAGCCCCTTGCTCCCTGGCTCCTCCCCTCCCTTCCCTTCAGTGTCTAGGTGGGGGTCTTTCAAAGGAGCCCTCCTTGGCCATTAAATTCCACAGGCTAGAATTGCAATGGAACCCAATACCTCTGCAGTGGCCACACCCCCAGGCTATGATGTTTTGGTGGGTCACTGAAAAGAGCCCCACTGCTCCTGAGCACTCCCTCTCCCTCCTGAGTCTCTCTGGCCAGCACACTAGCACAGGCAGGGGGTGGGGCCAGACAGGCTTCACCGACTCCGCCTGAAACTGACTAACAGATCCTGCCTGCCTGTTGCACTAGAGTCAGAGAGTGCAGCAGCAGTTCTTGGTATTGGCAGCCCCCAGTAATGTTTTTTTGGGGTGGGTGGTAGTGCCCCCAGAGTCCCTATAGACGGGCCTCCCCTGCAGTAATGGCAAAAAATACAGATCCTCTTGATAAAGAAAGACAGAGGGAGGGTGCTGGAACAGAAGCACTGTAGGCACTGGAGTATAGGGGCAGGGAAGATATGAGGCCTGTTTATTTGGCCAGGCCTTCCAAAGGTGGGGATAGGACTTGAGGAGAGGTTTTAATGGGAATTTGATATAGTTTTTGTTTTTACAGGTTTTATTCTTGTATTATTTATACATGTCTATTTTTTATGCTGTAAACTTCTCTGAGTTTTCAGGGAAGGATGGGTTAAAATCCTAAAATGTTCCCTCCAAAAGCTGCTTGCTGATCCCATGTTAAGTCTTTAAATATAATCCCATGATGTCAGTCAGTGGTAAAAACAATTAAAGTATATCTAATATCTAACAGGATTGTGATTGCATTCTCCTATGCCATGACTCCACTTTGAGTTCTGACCCATGGTTTAGAAACATCTGGGATAAAGAAGGGAATATGAAGGCCCAATAGGTAGGCATTGACTGCTATACAATTTTGGATAACTCTGAGAACTTTAAGATATTTATCCTTAGTGATCCTGAAACCAATTTTTGAGGAGTTGGGAGGATTTTTCTCCCATCCCTGTTTGCACAGTGTGGATTTGCTTTTTAATACTTTGAAATGAAAGCTCACCAGATATTGACATAATACAGGCAGGGGAAAAAAAAAAAAGAGAATGTATTTTGTTTGTCTCAGCGGATACTAGCTCCTTAAGAAAATCGTGTCTGCACTGAGTCACTGATGATATTGAAATACTTCTATCAAAACTCACCAGAACCCAGAACAAAATTCTTGAATAAATTAGTTGGCCTCCCTAAAAATTCTCCTGACTCCTTTGATGGTCTGGACCCATTAGGTCTCTGAGAACATTTTTCAAGTGTTGGGCCTCGCGCTCAGTAATAAAGCTACAGCAATTTTAAAAAAAATAAAATTTCCACTAAGTGAACCATGTAAAGTTAAGTGCTTAAATTAACTGAGCTGAACAACAAACTTGAACATGCCTGGGGCAACAAATAGATTCCTTTTCTTTCCAAGCTTCCAACTCTCTAGTGTGCCTGTAAAAGAGATAACAGTCCAAATTCAAACAGCTCTGCTGGCAGCTGCACCAGACATGCATTTGGACCGGCGTGTGAAAAATTCATTGTGCTCTAAGTCCCAGATGATTTGAGTGTAAGAAACACCATTACAGTCTCGGTAGATAGGACAACAGCGCCTGCTGCTCCTTAGATTTTCCCTATTTGCTTGCTCAGACTGTAGCAGAAAGTTCTCTAAAGATGTCTTCAGGGCCCTGTTCTCCATTGCTTCTTCCCATTAAGCAGAATGTGCCGAATCAACCTCGACAGGAGGAAAACAATTTTACTTTGTCCTCTGTGGAAGGTGTAAGGGGACAGTAGAAAGAAACAGCACAGCAGCCATTGCTGCATTTGCCACTCGCTCTTTTAGATCAGAGGTGCTAATTTGGGGCATTGGTGGCAAAAGCTAGCTGTGCTTTTTGGTCCCTCTCCCTTTAGTTAACTCAGCCCCTAATGAAGGAAAGGGTCCCTAGTCAAGACAGCATTTTAGCCAGTGATTTCCGAGTTGGGTCATGCCATCTCTGGATGGGGTCGCAATCCTACTGATAATATTTGATGTGTTATATTTTGGGTAAAAAAAAGATGTGATGGCGGCCCACTTAGGCCTGTGGTGGCCTATGGCCCACCGGCACATCTGGTTTTGCACAACCAGATGTTGGTCCAGGATTATCCCAAGCCATGTTCATGACTAGCCTGGGTTCTGACCTCAGGAAACCCCCACAGTCACAGCCTGGGCTAAGCCCCGCCTGACTGGCCAAAGTGGGCTTGCCATGACCAAGCCTGGATCAAGGCCCACCATGGCCAGCTGCTATAGCTGGACATCATTGACTGCCATGACTGCCCATCATGGTGGGGGATGGGGCTCTGGGAGCGGTGTGGGGGTGGAGATGGCCGCCTGCATGTCTGTTGCGGCCCAGCCACAGGCACGTATGATCGGTACCGTGCCACGGCCTGTACCATGTCTGTCATGGGTTGGAGGTCCGCACCTCCACTTTACCGGGTTTGAGTGACTCAGTTTCCCTCACTCACAGCCCACTTGAATCAGTTTTCACTCTGGCTGATTCAATCCTGCAGCAGGGACAACTTCTTGGTCACCCAAGGGCCCGATCCTTCCCGTTTACAGACTTTTTAATCTCTGGGGTCCCAAGAGCTTGAAAGCCCTTGTTGCTCACTTGTGTTCCAATGTTAGACACAGACACTTCTTCATAAGGATAAGAAGTAAGTTTATTGATTTACATAAGCAAGATTGTTGATACAGAGTGGTAACTAGAAATCAAAGGTAAATATATCGCATTCCTAACCTATACTGGTTGAGTTTCTAGATAAGAATCTTACCCTACTAAAGTCCATTTAGGTTCCTCTCAGTCCTTGATGTAAGCAACTGGGTCTTCAGTCTTAGAGTTGCTAAAAAGCAAAGTCCTGGTCTCAGTCCTTAGCTTCCAGCCTTGCTGGCTGGCAGGATCCAGGATGCAGATGCAGTTGCTCAAGATGGCTCTGGCCAAGTGAGCAACAAGGACTTTCAAGCTCTTGGGACCCCAGAGAGAAAGAGTCTGTAAATGGGAAGGATCGGGCCCTTGGGTGACCAAGGAGTTGTTCCTGATGCAGGATTGCATCAGCCAGAGAGAAAACTGATTCAAGTGGGCTGTAACCAAGGGGAACTGAGTCACTCAAACCCGGTAAAGTGGGGGTGCGGACCTCCAACCCATGACAGTAGCACCCAGAACGTGAAGGGTTAAGCTCAGTTAACCAATGTGCAGAAAATAGAGGGGAATCCTCTGAGGGGAGTAAATCCCATACCTGCAGAGACTGGGTGAAAACAGACATGACGCTAACCACCCTTTAACCACCCTTGGTGGTCATTTATGCATGTTCCAGGGCTACATAGGGCACCAATACAGCCCTGCAACATGCATAAATAACCACCAAGGGTGGTTAAAGGGTGGTTAGTGTCATGTCTGTTTTCACACACTGAGAGTGCCAGTGACCATCTGGAACTCAGCTCTGAGAGTGGAATAAGCAGATCCTTGAACAGAGTGTGCTGAGGTTATTTTAGTTTTGATTTCGGATCAGGGACAGTGAACAAAATAGGACTCCCAAAGCACTTTCACCACCTGAGAAGGCCAGAGCTGAGCAGGGAAGGCCAAAAGAGAGGTCTCGAAGCAGAAGGGAAAACTAAACAGCAACTGAAGCAGCTGATATGAGAATTTGAGATGAGCAAGAAAAGAACGGATGGGAATGGAGAGGGGGCAGCAAACCCCCCTCCAAACCCCTCTCCATCCGACCAGCAACCAGTAGATAGAGATGCGCTGCCAAACGTGCCTCAAAACCCCCTTCCAACTGACAGGCAACCAGGGGGGCAAGGCTCAAACCATGAACTTGAGATAGTCAGATTGAGAATGGAATATGAGCTCAGACTGGAGAAAATGAAACAGGAGGAAAAAGAAAGAGAGAGACAGGAAAAAGAAAGAGAGAAAACATCAAGCCGGAAGGTGGAGGATTCTACCTTAAGAGAAGGCGGGAAGGTGCAGGAAACCTTTCCTGGGATGGAGGGGGGAACAATGGGTGTCTCTTCCCTAGGGATAGAAATGCACCACCCTGTAGTCCAAAAGGGGCAGGAGCATCAGTCTAAGAGTGAACTGTGTGCCTCTGCCTTACCTAAGAAGGAACAGGGAAATGCTGCTGAAGTAGAGACTGGAGGGGAGGAAACAGTTAAGAGTGTCCAAGATCACGCCGCTGCACTTGGTAAACTGAATCCACAAGAGTTCTGTGTGGAGGGGTCTGAGGGGGCACTTGGGGGTTCTCACACCCATGTCACAAAGTCAGACTCCCAAATAGGAGAAATACATGATTATACAGACCCAGGGGATCCTGGAGGTACAAACATAACTTGGGGGCAGGGCACAAGAGAGGCTGCTGACAATACCCCCTTCACAGAAGCAGTTTTTGGCTGGGTGATTGATTTCAATGCAAAGACATCCACACACAGCATCACAACCATGGGGGAAATGCAAATGCCAAAGGATGACAGAGCTACACAGACAACAGAAGGGGGGTGCTCAGTAGTGTAAAACATACCACACTTACTCCACACTCCCTCTTGTGTCTCCTAATAATACTTCTGATCTACAGTCTAGATAGCCCAGGTAAATCAGACAATGAAGTTATGACATGGGGAACAGAAATACAGCCAATAAGAAACAGGCTGCCAGATAATCTGGAAACATGGCCAAAGTTTGTAACTGGGAACAAAGGTTGTTAACATGATGTTCCCACCCATTTGTCACAGTCTTATGCAAACACCTGCTGATGTATCTTGAAGGGTATGGGTCACAGGAACCCCACATGCAACATGGGGCAGAGGGACACCTCAGGATATACCCCTACAAGATACTGACCCCAGAGACACTGAATCCTGAGGATCACTCCACTACAACATGGTGGAAAACACGTGAACATGATAGCCCCACAGGGCTAACAGAGGGTTTGGAAAACCAAAGGTATAACTCAACGAGGATTCAAGCACATGGAAATGAGGTAGGGGGTTGCATATCCATACACACACCTTTAGGACACACTAGTCTAAGCATGTTACGGGACTCTGTAGTGTCCACTGCACATGCTGTCTTACGGGGGGGGGCTGTCACGGAGGAACATAGGGTCACACACGTGTGATACTGGCCTACATGTAGACTACAAGTCTAGTAAATATTAGGGGTGGGACCAAACTAAAAAAATGGGTATCGGTTTTACCGGCTACTGGTTTCAAAAAGATCGGTTTTACCGGTAAAACCGGTTTACCGGTACCGTTTACGGTACTGGAAGTGTCCCCATTGAAATCAATTAACCCCCCCAAACTTCCCCCTCCCAGGCTGTGTGGGTGTAAGGGGGGGGACACCCCCCACCCACCCTGGATTTTTTTTTAAACCGGACCTGCGGGCAAGTCCGGGCCGCCACCACACCGCCGGCTGCCCAGTGGCACCCAGGGCGGCTATTGCTGAAGGTGGAGGCAGCTCTCCTCATAGAGTCCTCCCGACTGGGGCAGCACTCTGGGTTAACCCCCCCATCCGCCTTTTACCTGGGCTGCGGGTGGCAGGAGATCCGAACTTCCCACCCCTAGTAAATATGTAAAGCAAAAGATTCAACATGTATGTAATGTTGCAATTGAAAAATGGGAAACTGGAACGAGGACTGGGAAACTGACAAAACTCCAGGAAATACAAAGAGATAAAAAGAACGTGTATTTGGGAACCTTAGCCAGACAGAACCCTGTGGAGATGCAAATGGACCTTCATGTTTGCCAGGGTTGGCTACATGAGGAAAGACACAGGCTCATGAGCGGGAAAGCTGAAACAAAGAGACCATGAAAGCGAGGGCCATTAAGTCATCTTCGTTACCTCCTGGTCAGAGCCATCTTGAGCAACTGCATCTGCATCCTGAATCTTGCCAGCAAGTAAGGCTGGAAGACATGGACTGAGAGGCATGGCTTTGCTTTCTACCAACTAAGAGACCAGTGCCCAGTCATTCTACATCTATGACTGAGGAACCGGAACTTATGGACCTTGTAGGGTAAGATGCTTATTTAGGAACCCAACCAGTATAAATTAGGAATGTGTTATATTTACCTTTGATTTCTAGTAACCACTCTGTATCAACACTCTGGCTTATGTAAATCAATAAACTGACTTCTTATCTTTATGAAGAAGTGTCTGTGTCTAACATTGGAACACAAGTGAACAACAAGGGCTTTCAAGTTCTTGGGACCCCAGAGAGAAAGCGTCTGTAAATGGGAAGGATCGGTCCCTTGGGTGACCAAGGAGTTGTCCCTGCTGCAGGACTGAATCAGCCAGAGAAAACTGATTCAAGTGGGCTGTAAGCAAGGGAAACTGAGTCACTCAAACCCAGGAAGGTGGGGGTGCGGACCTCCAACCGGTGACAATGTCCATCGTGAATTTCTGCTTCGGACCCTGGGAGCTGGTTATATCACAGCCATCTTATGTGGCAAGCAACTTTGTTATTCCAGCAAAAGACAGGAAACAGGAAGTAGAGCTATGCCTGGGATAAGTGCATAGCCACCAACTTACAATAATTTATTTATTTTAAAAATTTATTCATTTCAATTTCTATCCTGCCCTGTCCCCAAAGGCTTAGTATAGTTAACATCATAAAAAACATAAAATACAAGAAAACCCCCATAAAATAAACAGGCCCCAAACTGCATCCCAGGATCTTCCCCCGCCTGTTAAATGCCTGGTCAAATAAATAGGATGCATTCTGTTTCCAGAAACTGCTCAGATTATGGCTTAGGTGAATCTCCAAGGGAAGGGAGTTCCAGAGCTGTGGAGCAGCCATGGAGCAGTCTCTCTGTGTTCCTGGGTTGTATAGACCTGGACCAATGGTGAAAGCTGCAAGAGGGTGCCCTTGGTTGGTCTTAGAGGCCATGGAGGGATTTAAGGAGGAAAGTGGTCCTTTAGATATGTAGGGCCCAGGTCATTTAGGGCTTTATAGGTCAAAACTAGCAACTTGAATTGTGCCTGGAATGCTATTGGCAACCAGAGCAGACCCGGAAGCACTGGTGTAATGTGCTCCCAGAGACCCACTTCTTGTCAAGGGGTGGGCTGCCATGTTCTGCACAAGCTGCAGTCCCTGAGGGCAGCCCCATGTAGAGCACATTACAGTAGTCTAGCTTCAAGGTAATGAAGGCATGGATGACTGTGTCCAGGTCCATATCAGAGAGAAAGGAATGCAGCTCTCTCACCATGAAAGGCACCCTTAGCCACAGCCAGAAGCTGATGTTCCAGATGCAACTCAGGATTCAGTTGCACCCCAAGACTGTGAATCTGAGTAACTAGGGGAACTGTACCCCATCAGTGATGGGAGTTGCAACCTCCTCTAGGTCACAGTCGGCCAACCATCATCACTTCAGCCTTGTTTGGATTCAGCAGCAGTTGGCTCATCTGCATCCAGTTCCCAATGGCAGTCAGGCACTGATTATGCATGAAGACTGCAGGACTTGTGTCAGATGAAAATGATAAATAGATTTGGGTGTCATCTGCATATTGATGGCTGCACACCTCAAATCAACACATGATCTCACCCAGTGGTCTTGAATACACATGGACCAAGAAGGGAGACAAGATGGAATCCTGCAGGACCCCACAGGAGAGGGGGTGGAAGGGCAACAAACATTCGTCCATCTCCACCAGCTAGAACCTTCCCAACAGGAATGAGCGGAACCACTCAAGAGCTGTCTGGCGGACCCCTGCCTCTTGGCATAGATTGTTGACCAATGCTACAGGTACAGTCTCAGTACTATACCCAGGACAAAAGCCAGACTGACACAGATCCAGGAAGACAATCACATCAAGATTCCATAATAAAAAACCCTCCGGTTTGCAAGAAGAGTTAAGGCTCTTGCAAATTCAATCATGCAATAAAAACCATGGAAATTGCAAGTTAAGGCTCCCACCCTAACTTCCATGCCATGTTAGCAGTAAAGACATTGTACAGTCTCACATATTGTGCTCACTTAGAACTTAGGTTCCATGCACCCACACTTTGCCTTTGTTTTTCAGCCCCAATCCTCTTCCTCTTTGCAGATTGAGGGCAACACTGAAGCTGGGGACAGGAGGGCATGAGCTGGCCCCTCACCCCCTCAGTTTCCTCTTTAAGAAAGAGAGAACTTAGTAGTTCTGGCTCCCACTCTTTCTCCCCCTCTAATCTACTTGGTTCCACCTCTGTAACAGAGAACTCAGGACTCCTGGCTTCCAGCCTCTCTACCCCACTCTAATCCAGTAGACTGCACTCCCTTCACAGACAATTCAATAGTCCTCATTCCGAGCCTGTTCTCCTCTTCCCTGCTCTCAACCTCATAACAGACAACCCAGGAGTCCTGGGTCCAAGACACCCCTCTAACTCTGTAGCCCCCACTCCCCTCACAGAGAACTCAAAAGTCCTGGGAAATACGTCTGTCTGTCTGTGTCGTATGGAACAGAAGTGTGTGTGTAATGACAAAAAACAAAAACAAAAAACCACAGGAGAGGAAATGGAATAACAGGGAAGGAAGCTATTGGGAGTCAAATGATAGGGTGTCAGCTATGATAAGTGGGTAAAAACGATAGTACTACTTCCTCAGGTATCCCATCAGTCTTCCGAATCAGTTATTTCAGTCAGATATTGTAACTATTTCTAATTCCTCCTGTCATTCTACCCGCTTACTGAATCCTGCACACTCTTTGTATTTTTCTCTGTCATTCCAACCATTCCACTTGCTGCATCTGGTGCCTTTCTCATCATTTCACACCCTCTTGCCTTCCCTAATTACTCCCAAAGATGCAACTGTGTTGTATTATTTCACAGTCACTTAATTGGATGTTGGAATGACAATAGTATTTATTTAGAAATTGGCACTGCTGTTGCCTCCATTCCTTCCAAAGGTCATTCAATTTTATTAAATAATTTCAATGCATACCCAACTTTGTTTAAATTAAACATTTGTATATGACTGTACCCAGCTTCACTGTGCTCTGGGAGGGCAGTGGGGACTAGTGGATAAGAGGGATGGATATGAGTCATTAGTCAGCTGTCCCATTCTCCCCAATTGAAATGAAAGGGATTAGGAGCCAGCTCACGCCCTCCTCTTCCCAGCTTCAGTGTTGCCCCCAACCTCCAGAGGAAGAAGATTGAGGCCAAAAGACGAAGGCAAGCATGGGTGCATGGAGCCTAAATTGTAAGTGAGCACAATATGTGAGACTCTACGTCTTTACTGATAACAGGGCACGGAGATTAAGGCGGGGGTCTTAACTTGCAATTTCCATGCTTTTTGGTGCATGATTGAATTTGTAACAGCCTTAACTCTTCTTGTAAACTGGATGTTTTTTTATTATGGAATATTTACAATGCAATGGAGAAAAATTGTCTTGCTGGCATGTAGAATGCTGAGCAGCATAACCACTATGGGAGCAGGGTTTAGGGGAGGCCAAGGTGGAAGAGCTGCTCCCTTCAGTTTAGAAGGTGGTTACTTCCTTCAAATAGCAAGCAAGGTGAAGCTGGATTTTTACTGGTAGCTCCCTGCTTTACTAAGAATGCAACAACTTTGGTTCGGTTTAAGCAATGCAAACTTCCAAAAACTGCTTTCTATGATCTCTCTAGCTCATGGCTTGTACAGGAATCTTCCACTCTACTCTAGGGCTGAAATGTTGTACCGCTGTGGTAGCATTTACCGGCAGAAAGTGCTCTTCCACACCAAGCAGCACAGTTAGGAAGGGAGCAATTTTCGGACCTTGCACTCGTGGCTTTCCACAGTTGCTGCTGTGGTATTTTCACCACTGTAGATTTCACGCGGAATGGCAGGCTTGACACAGTTTCCCCTTTCCCTTAAGCATGGCGGCTTTGCGATTCTCACATCATTGCAGCCAGGGGCGTAGCCACCCTGGGGCAGGGGAAGTTGCTGCCTTGTAAACAAAGTTCTTCTTCGAGGGGCTCCTTCCATTCTCACTTGCGCACCCTTCTCTTACCGGCATATACCAAGCTCACTAGCTTAAAAAACAACAACACGTGCCGTTCACATGCCCC
>QEPC01015142.1:102506-142708 GCA_003113815.1 Sphenodon punctatus | reverse complement strand
CATTCCTCATTAGGAGCTAAATCATCCAGCACTGTTGTGTGCCCCCAGTTTAATACATATTAAAGTAGCAAGGTTTCATCCTATTAAGCTTCTTACTTTCATTACCTAATATTAAAACGTTAAAAAGCACAGGAGTCAAAATGAATGTACAAGATCTGGAACAGGGCTGTTAGCATTTGGGGTTAAGATAAAGGGATATTTTCAAGTGTCATCAGAGGTGTCACATGAAGAGATAGAAGGGTTGGCCTCCCAGCATAGCTGCCTGACTGACTGCACGCAGCAGATAAGTCACGATGGAACTATTCCTCTCCTATTCTTACATGGGATGCTCAAATATGACCAGTCAACTGTCCAGGATCAACACAGTCTCTCCCCCCGCCTCACCACCTTGGTGGGAACCCACAAAGGCTCCATAGCAGGAATGAGGGCAGTGGGGAGGGGGTTTGCTGTGCTGGGGTCAGGCATTCCAAAGGGGTGGGGTTTCTGTCACCCTGTGGTAGCAGCGTCTCTCCTCTGGGGAAGGCATGGCACTGTCAGATTGGGGGAATTTGCCTTACTCCACTTCCACGCTAAATTCCTACATAATCCCAGTTCAGCCTGCTAGGACTCAGTTAATTAAACAGTTCTAGATGGTCGTTTAGATCTGGCCTCCTCCTACTCCCCTTTCAGCCAGCTCGAATCCTCCAGCTTGGGACTTCTCCCAGTAAATCTGGGTCCCCACCAATCAACTGATATACAATAGACTCCTTATAGACACAAAATAAAGATAGATCCTACCTCACTTCTGTGGATCCTTTGCAGCAGTCTTTAGTAGGACCCAAGCTTGGGTTTCCCTTCTGTGTTCTGCTGGCAGGCTTCCTTTGCAGCCTGTCTCCCTAGGAGCTCCTGGGTAAGGCTTCTTTTCAGCTACATGCTGCAGGGTTCCAGCCAAACACAGATTCTGGCAAGCATCCCTCAGAGTCCTCAGTACCAACTCCCTGCTCAGCCCAACCTAATCTACAGCAACTTTCTTCACTCTGGGCTCTTCAGTCTTTTATAACCAGCTGTACCCAGTTCACCCAGCTCCATCTGCCTGGCTCCCAATGGAGCAGCTTGACTTTTTTAAAGGGCCAGTGACTAATTCCAGCCCTCACTCAAAAGATGAGGGGAAGACAGGATCTCCTGTGACCCTGTCACACACACACCACCCAGGGAGGTCCCATCAGGCTCAAACCAGGTCCTCAGGACTTCAATGCACCCACCTAGACCTCAGTGTCACAGCAGTACTGCTCCTGTAGCCACTCCCCAGGACATTAGAAACTTTTCCTTACATGAGCAAAGAAACACACCCCTATCTTTCATTGGCTGACCAACAGTTTTAAAAAAGCATGACAGGAAGTGGAAGTTGTCTGCTGTCTCAGCAACCCGAAAGCTTCATTGGTTTCATCTCCAGATCTGCTGCATTCCTTCTGCCCTGCACTCTATCTTCCTGTTCCCTGACTGATTCTCTGGAATTGACCCTGCTTTGGCCTCTGATTTCAGCTTTGCTGGCCTCTTGGCTTTGACGCGGACATTGTCCTGCTGGAATTCGACCAGACTGGACCCTACCCATGCCCCTGCATTACCCTGAGTCTGCTGACATTCTGGATTGACCTAGCGGTAGGGATGGGCAAACGCGGTTTGGAGTTCGGACTGAACTCAACCAGTTTGGTCGACCGAACCGAACTCGATTTTCGAACTGAACCGAATTTCCAAACGCGACTCTGTTCGCCCATCCCCAAAAGATAATATTCCATTTAGTTCAATGGGGGTTGAATTTCCGAACTTTGATCAGAAGTTCGGAGTCCGGACCGAACTCGAATGGTTCGGTCGACCAAACCGAATTTCCGAACTGAACCAAATTTCCGAACTGAACCAAACCGAATTTCCGAACTCGGTTCTGTTTGCCCGTCCCTACCTAGTGGCTTCTGACCTCAGCTTGGCTCCTGACAACAAACCTGAAAAGACTCCTGGCAGCGTCCCCCCCAGTGGCCATCAGGGGGCTGAGTGGCCTGACCTCAACCCAAACCCTGACACCTCCCTCCTGTCTGGGTCTTCTGAAGAAATTTCTGGTTGCACTCCTGAGTGTTATATCTGTGATGAATATCATATTTGATGATTTTGCCTGATTATAACAATGTCTGCTGAAAAAGATAACCACTATTCGGGTCTGTCTTCATCGGATATCCATTTCAGGTTTTTGGGTCATGTATTCATTCAGTTTTTCAGATATTAAATTTTGTGGCCATTTAGTTACTATATATTTTGGCTATTAGTGTATGTGCAGTAGCTGAAACAAAGGCCGCTTTTAGATGAGTGGCACACGCTTGTGGCAGGAAATCACTCACCTTGGAATGGGCATCTAAACCCCTCATGAGCGAGGTTTACACGCGCGTAGACGCAGCTTATCACCAGTCGTGTATTCTTCAAAGCCGCTAATTAAATATCTCAATATCAAGGTATTGCATCTCCTGTGTAAGCCAACGTGTGCCCGAACTCATGTGTCTGGCCAGATTAAAGCTGGAATCTCTTTCTATTAAAATGCAAACTTTCACTAAACTCGTGAAAATTTCCAGGAAAGAGAATTTGTATCTTGTGCAATGTAAACAGAATGTTCTCAAGGAATGATTATGGTTATACATGCATTTTCCGTGCTTTCCACAGCTCTGGCTGCTCACCATCCTTTTTGTAGGTCCCTTTTGCCTGCTCTTTCAGCTCTCTGGCTGCAACCCCCACCGGTCCCTACTAGCATTCTTTTGGAGCGAAAATTCAACAGTTAAAATCAACCCTAGAGAGCCAAAGTCAAGGGTGCAGAAAACACGCTCTTTGTTTCAACCAAGACTTTCCATTATGGCTAGATATCTAGATTCTGTGACTCTCTGTCCTAGGTGGAAGGTTTGGTAGCTTTTGTAGCTAGGATGAACAATTTGAAACTGAAACAAAATAATGATTTGCTCTTCAACATTTGGACAACCTCTCCAAAGACTTAGGCTGCTTTTACACGAGCGGGTCACCGTGGCGCGACCAGCTTGAGCGATATTTCAAAATCCCGCAAGGCAGGATTAGATGAGATGGAAGTCCAGAATCATGCACAGAAGGCGGTCGCCCATTGTTTTCAGACCATGAATTAAATACCTCACAATTGAGGTATTTAATTCACTGTCTGAAAACAATGTGTGACTCAACGTGCATGATCCCGGACTTCCGTCTTGTCTAATCACGCCTTGCGGAATTTTGAAATGTCGCTCAAGCTGGTCGCGCCACAGTGACCCGCTCATGTAAAAGCACTTATAATTGACCTGGCTGAAAGGATATCAAATGTAAAGGACAGACCAGCACCCTGTTGGCATTAAGTCACACCATTCCAGCATTCCAGTCACAACAAAGGGGTACCTGGCTCTTGATAATCCTTCCTATCTTTACTAGATTCATGGTGCATTAGGTGGTTGTGTGCAGTATGGGGAACTACTTTATAGGCCTCCTTCCAGTCTCTTTCCATGCAATTGTGCTGAGAGAAGAACAACTGTTCCTATCCGATTGGGAAATACCTATATTTCAGGATCTTTTGCTGAGATTGCTCAATTCCTCACTAACAACATGCAACACAAACTAAAATATGGGGGGAGGAGGGGGAGAAGAGACCTTTTCTCCTTATACAAACAGAACAAGACCTAAATGGAATTGCAGATGTGTTGATTAAATCTACAGATTTGCAAGTCTAAATATGAATTATGTTAAATGTTCAGGATAATCAAACACCTGTTTCTTTACAAATTTCATCAGAGATCTAAGGTAAATATATCCAGAAGTATAAACAGCTGCAGAATCAGATTTTCCCCACTAAACATGCTTCCATTTATACTTTTGGATAGAAGAGTAGGAGATGACAGTCACATATAAACAGTCTTCAATATTCAATTATCAGGCATCAGGCAATATTCAAGAATATGGAATGTGATAAAAATCACATCAGAGATAAGTAGAGCAGTAGGAATACTCCTGATATTAATCTGTGAATTTGAATTTTTAAAATGAGTTCACTTTGGTTAGGCTCATGCCCTTTCTCTGTTTGTTTTTTGGGCAGTCGTTCGAACAATTGAGTCCTGTTCACAGCCAGGAAGACAGAGGAGAGAGAAATTCAAAGCAGGCATACCCAAGCAATCACATAAACACTGGTAAATTTTATAGAGGATGGCAGAGGCAGAGTTTTGACACAGTTGTTAATGTGGATTCCAAATGTACCAAATTCCTTTGCCAGAGTCTTGGAACAGAGACAACAATCCTCAACGCAATGTACAGATGTAAGCTTCATTCAGTTCAGTGGTGGAAGCACATTGTGGACTGGGGCTGGCTGGCATTTAAATGAATTGGCAATGGATGTGATCTTTCAAAACATTGTTCCACTATGGCCCTTTCAAATGGACCATGGAGTTGCTGTGGTCCCTAGGTATTGGATGGAGGTGGTGTAGGGCGGGGGGGAGGTTGCATGGAACGTGTGCAGGCCAGCACACGGATGCACACCCATCTCCACTGAGCTGCTTTGACAGGAGGGACGGGATATAAATTGTGTTAATTAATTAAATAAATAAATAAATTCAATAAATGATAAGCAACCTTGGACTCCAGTGGGTGTTCACAGAAGTGATGGCAGAGCATCAACATCATGACCCAAACTGCGTTGGGAACCTACCACCCACACAGTCATGACAGAGTCGGGCTGGCCAACAAATATGGCATCAGGCAGGCCAACAACTGGCCCTGCTCCCACACTGCGCCTGGCACCCTGACAACTGCCATGACAGGCAGCCATGGCTGATCTGATCCAGGCCGGGTCATAGCGGGCCATAACAAACGTTATAGTCCACTGTGACCTGCTTTGGACCGATTGGGCAGACGGTAGTCTGGACTGTGACCCTCGCTGCCAACACACTCGGGACTGATCCCAGGCAAATATCTGGCAGCGCACCAATAAACGTGCTGGTGGCTCACGGACCAAAGTGGGCCCCGGTGGGCCAAAGTGGGCCACCATCACATCTGTAGTGGTAACACCACAGGTTTCCCTTGGATTTACCATAGGCTGGCATTTTTCATAACATCTGAACAGATTTACAATGTGGTAACACCAGGGCAAACTGCCTCTACCATGGATCACCCCAATGAGCCCGATCCCAAATGCTGCAGATCACACATGGAGCCACATTTGCATGGAGCTGCGCGGAGCCGCACACATTCCTATTGTGGACTAATGGAGCTCCGTGGATCCTGCGTTCATGCGTGCATGCATGCAGGCTCCACAGGGTTTGGGAATGGGATTACTGTTATCATAGAACCATTCATATGTTACAAAAAATGCCTGCAATAAATCCAAGGCAAAGTCGTTGTGCTGGCCACTTGGATCTGTGTATGGAAATCAAGTTTAAAAGCAGCCTCGGGGAAGATTCCATCTTTATATGTTGGATCTTCTCTTGTTTGTATTTCACAGTCAATGACAAAAAGGTTTTGCTACATTTTCCCTACCCAAGGGTACTACTGAACCCTTTCAGCTACGGGAGAGTGAGCTGCAATTTCTTTTAGGTTCATATATCATCAACAGAATTATTGAGTAGGTTAGAAATAAATATCGATAATATAATACTTGGAGTTGAGGTCACCTTAGTTTTTCCACTCTAAAGGTCCTTTATTGCTTAAAGCTTTCTCAGATTTTCACTCTTCACACTGAAACTATGGAGCGAGGAGTGGATGGTGAATCTCTCCATGTGTACCTTACTGCCTTCTTTCTAATCTTAGGTTTCATCCCTTTCAGAGTAGAAAACAAAACATACACTTTTGCCATTATTGAAATGGTCACTTTTTATAATCTTTCTAGGGCATCAGTAGGTTGAGGCAGAAGCAGGATTCTTCAAACATTTCACCATGTTCTACTTGCACTGTTTATACACAACAGTAAGTTGAATGGGATTTTTGATTGTTTAAAACATGCATGGAAATTCATTCCGTATCATATCTGCACAAATGCATGGAACTTCATCTCATACAAAGTCCTTCCTCAGTGAGTGCAGAAATGTTCAAACTCAGTTTCTTCTCTATGCGAGCAGATGTGAGTTTGCATTAACACCCCAATTCAGCAAATTACGTATGTGAGCGGCCCACTGATGTCAGTTGTTTAGAGACTGCACAAACATTCTCCAGAACTGAAATATATTTCCAGGAAGGCATTTGATACAGAGTTCAGTGGTGAGGCTACTCATTCACCTTACCCCAAAGGAAGTTCCCGAACTGTTTCATGAATGCCTTTGTTAACTAGCTCCCAACATCATTTAAACTTTCCTTTTTCTCTCAGGGGATGAGCCAATAGATTTCAGTTCCATGTTAATCAGCTAATTATGCTGAATTCTGGAAGCCAATGTGGTAATTATTTCTTCAGTTTTTCTACACTACATGAGAAAATATGGTGACCTCTAATATACAGTGTGTGAATTCTGTTTCACTTTTCCTCTCCAAAGTTCAAGCTCTTTCAAATCTACTCATTGTAGACTAAAAATGTGCAAACTAGCTGCTAGGAAATTAAATATAAAATGATCAGAGGTCTCCAGGGCCTCTCATGTATCTGGCTGTGGCATATTATCAGTGAAATTGTCTTTATTTTGAGATAACAGCAAACACAGTATTCCGGCTGTCCCTCTTTTCCCATATTGGTCCCACTCACTCACATCCCCACCTGGACACCCTTACCCACCCTCTGTGTTTCTTACTATGTTCTCCTGCTACCCTAATAAACAACCTACAGAGCACTGTATTTCAGGGCTTATGTCTCTACTTTATGTTTGGAGCATAAGAGATTTTAAACTAATCAAATTGTGGCAGAAAAAGATTTTCGATTAGTATGAATATAGTAATGGTGTTTTGCAGCTTCCCTGTTAGTGAAGCAGTATGAAAAATACTGTGTATGGGAAAAAAAGGTACATTTAACGAGAGAGAGTAATTTTTATAAAGGAGGGACATTTTGAATTGAAGAAACTATAACATGCCACATACGTAATAACATGTTTGATACCTATGCCAACTTTCAGAAGGATTGGATAAAGGGTCCTGGTGGTATATGCAATTAACTTATAAAAGTATGTCTGACTATAACATCTTTGTAGTTCAACCAGCGTACATGGCATTTGGCAGGGTTGTATCTCACACTTTCAGGATCATCTCTGCCAAATATCAGAAAGATGTGATAAAGAGTTCCAATTTTATATGCCTGCACAGCAAATGCAAAGAATGAACCTATGGCAGGAATTCTCTTACATGCCACTGTGGTATAAGATCTGCTTGTGATGCCAATTAGCCAGCAGAAATGTCAACCAAATAGCCTCATTCTGTGCTGTGACCATCTCAACTTCTCTCCCCTACTTGTTACTGGGAAGTCAGAAGCATCTATTTAGGAAAGAGTCAGTAGAGATTCCCTTATGTCCTATGTCACAGTGCTGCAGGATGTGATTGTGATGATAATTTGCCAGCCTGGATGTGTAGATTATGGCCACTTTCAGACCTCCCCAGCCCCCGTCCATATTCTGGCTGCGGGAAGGAATGTGCAGCCAGGATATTCGCGGGGATCAGCGGGTCTGAAATCTGCTCCATGTGGCTTTGCCGGCAGACATGCGCAGGGATGGAGATCAGGAAATCCAGCTCTGCATCCCTGTGCGTGTCTGCTGGCAAAGCCGCGTGGGGGAGGAGGGATTTCAGACTGGCCAATCCCCGTGCATATCCTGGCTTTCACATCCCCCCTGCAGCCAGAATATGCGGCCGGGGGGGGGGGGGGAGGGGGGAAGATGTCTGAAAGCGGCCTCAGTCTCCTGATTTCTGGGATGCTATTCCCAAAGTCCCAGGTATGTCCCATTTATGCCCATCTCAGGGCTGCCCCCTATGTCTGCTACGAAGCCACCACTGATTGGTCCTGTAAAGCTGGAAGCATGCAGTAATTGGCCAGTGAATGTGTCTGTTAGTCTGTTGGGTTGCTCCACATCCTCCCTCCTGCAGCCTCCCTCCCCCTGCCATGCCAGTTGTCTGCTTCTGACTGGCACTGCATGTGCTGCTATTTATATGAATACTGCTATTTATCTGAATAATGGTCTTCAGGGGGATAACTTCAATTGCTTATAAAATTGGAGGCCTTTATCAAATTGCCCTCTACTTTGGCAGAAATGACAGGGAAGGTGCGGGATATATTTCTACCACATTTCCTGTAAACAGGATGGAATATTAAAATGTTACAGCCAGAAATGCATTTTCAAGTTAATAGCTTATAACATCAGGAGTGTTGAACCTGTGAAGGGACATAGTATTACCAGGTTTCATGCAAAGTGAATGAAAGATAAAAACGTTGTATCCAGGAATGTGTATGGAGCTTTTCATAAAATCACAACATTCAATTCCCTTTCTCAAATCTTTTCAAGTGTTGGTACACATAGTTCCCCCCATTGGGGATACAATCTCCCCAAGTTTCATCAGAATTGAATATAAAACAAAAAGATTATAGCCAGAAATACGTTTTTCAGTGTTTCCTCATTATTTCAAAAACAAAAATTTGTTTTTGTTATTATTATTTGTCATTTTCGTTATTACAATAAAAAAAAGAAAATCAAAATTTTCACTTTCGTTATCATAATAATGAAAATGAATTGCACACCCCTATTGCTGACATTTGAAGAAATCACATGATGCACAAAAATAAATTTAAAAAGGCATTTTTCAAGGTACGCTGAACGCATTAGGAAAGCATTCTCAAGAAAAGCTTGCATTGAAAAGTCAGAACTCTAGGATAACACTAAAAACTCAGTAAAATGAATAGAAAATCAAACTCATTATAGGATGATTTTAAAGTAGTTTTCTATACCTAATTGTTAAAAGAGTTGGAAGATAGGGCAAAATATTGATTTAAAAGGAATGTGCAGGTTTCTATGGAAAATTGCTGCTGGAATAACTAAACAAGGTATGGCAGATGAAGGCCCTTTTCACACAGACACTCTAACACTGGTAAAATGGGTGTTAAATGTTACAATGCACCCATAGAGCTCACCTACAGCCCTGCAATATGTATAATAAAATATGACACCCATTTTATCAGGGTTAGAGTGTCTGTGTGAAAAGTGTCATAGACAAGGAAGAAGCGAATAGAAATTAGTGTCCACTAATGTATGTGCAGTTTATTGCAGATTCCTCTAAAACACAGGGCAATTATGCCATAAAGGGGTGGGGGTATGGTTTTCTCTGGTCTTGATGTCGAAAGAGCAAAGCAACAGCATGGGAGTTTTCATTTCCTTTTCTAGGAGCAAAGAATTAGATATAGAACTGGGGCAAAGCTACAGCTAGGGCCGTATTCACACCTGCGGCAATTGTGGTGGTAGAGCAAAGACGTGGCGGTGGGGAGGAGCCCAATGGCAGAAGAAGAGCCGGTGCGAACGGGGATCTGCCACGGCTTCCTTCGCACATGTCAGGGCAGGATTTTGCGCCCTGACATGAGCAAAGGAAGGTGTGGTAGATCCCCGTTCGTACCGGTGCTACTTCCACCATCGGGCTTCTCCCTGCTGCCGCGTCTTCCCTTGCGGGTCTTGCCGCCACTGCACCACGTTGGGTGTGAATACAGCCTTGATTGGAAAGGGTGCAGAAGATGGAATGAGCCTCCTCGTCTGCCCTAATCCCTTCCCCTACGCAGGATACACACAACTTTTGCATATTATGTGGGGCCCCAGGCTTATGGACCCTGGTAGAGAGGCTCCTTCTGTACTGACCTTCAAATAATCTAATCCTCCCCCAGGACGCAGAAGGAATAACTGCAGGGGAAATCATTTTGTGGCTGTGAAAGGAGGAAAGTGGCGACTCTAGAGTGGCTTTTCCTCCCTCCACAGGGGAGGATGGAGCATAAAGCTGACTCCAAAATTATGAGATTGACTTAAAAATTATGAGTGCGTCTCTTTTTTCTGATAATCAAATTTGGGTTCTTTCTATTTGTCTTCTCACTCTGGTGTGCTTGGGGTGTTCGGAAATCACATGTTCAAGCATCCCTCCACAGTCATCTAGGCAAAACTCATGATGCAACAAGGGCTCAGTAGCCAGTGGCTGTTTGCTGATTTACACAACACACTTTTAGAGTGAGAAGTGACACAAACCCACATTCTGACTGTTGTGTGAAATCTTTACCACGTCCTGGTTTTCTGCCACTCAATGGCAAGGGTTTGCTTGCAAGATTCTGACCATCACTGGAACAAAATTCAGTTTCTGATATTTTTTGATTGTTGCTTCCTATCTCCAAGTGAGGCCATCTTAAAATTAGACGCAATCATGCAGATCCACCCATCCCACATGCATCCAAATGCCCATCTGAAGGCATTGGGGTGGGTGGGTGTGTGCTTCCGTGACTCACCTACCACCCACCCATGGCTACTCATGGACCATTGGGAGAAATAAGAACTGCTCGGTGTGGGGGAAAGCTAAAACGTGCATGGATAGGGGTGCACACACAACCCAAGCCCATTTTAATCCCTCCCCACTCAATCCACATGGGTGGGCGGTTTGCGGCCATCCCACTCAGCGCACACAGGCCCCCCTCTCCAGTTGTGCTCATTTTAAAATGGCCTGAGATTTGTCCAGAGAATCCTGGAGGAGGATTCACTCCATTCTCTTCCTACTTCTGGAACATTACATGTAGGGATATCACAAGAGCATTCTGCCACACCCTTTGCATTGTGGGAAAATATCATAGGGAATTATTGCATTGTGGGAAATACCATAGGGAGGGTACAGTGAGCTGCATGGAAATGAATGGTTGTATGGAATCGGATGCACTGCTACTGGACAAGATAAACAGATTAGGGAACAAGTGGTGATTTATATGAGGAAAGGGTGCTGTGTAAAAAGACTTCAGTGGCTTGCAGGAGAGGCCCAAAACGAGCCTACTGAAATAGTTTGTGTGGTTGCCTAGGAGTCTCTGAGGTGGAAAGATCCATCATCCGATATCTGCAGAGTTCCAGCCTCTGCTTTATTTTCTGACTCATCTTCCTTGCTGACATACTCCCAGTGGTCCTGAAGTGTGGGAAACATGCGTTTTATTCAAGTTGCTAAATCTTGTATTTGGCTTCAATCCTAAAATGACTCTGCCAGCACGGACCTTACGCTCTCTTCTTCTGCTTTTTTGTGCAAGAGAAGAGTGCATAGCTCTGAAGGACCTTAGATTCACCTCTGTAAAATAGGTAAGTATTCTGTATCTCAGTCTTGGGAAACACAGGCCTGGATGGCTCAGTTGATGAGTTATATCACAACGGAACAGTGAGCTTCTATCTCTCAGGCCTTGTCTTCCCTTCAGACAAATGTTTCTACCGATTTGACTCCATCAGTTTAGAAGCTGATAAGCGAGATGCAAGGCATTCTTACACCAGTGTAAGTGTGTGCACACAAGGGGGCTGCACTGATTAACTAAATGAGCTGCTTTCAGATAGGTCACATCAGCAGCCCATTCTTATGGAAAGGAACATCACAGAGCTCTGTTAAAAGAAGCAGATGTTCCAGCAGGCTCTTACGCAGTTTGACACTAGCTAAAAACTGGCATCTATCATGCATTATCCTTTTGTTAAACAGATAAGTAGCTTCATTAAAATACAAAATCCCCATAAAGGATAGCGATTTAATGTCTGTTGAACTCCAAGTTATATTCACAAACAAAAAATGTTGTTGAAAAGATTCAGTGTTGGAAGTGTGTTTCAACAGAGTCCCCATGTGCAGCAATATACTTTACATTATACAGAAGAAACTTGTGCTTTCATAAAACCTCCAAATATTAGAGCTTAGAAAGGTAGAGTTAAAGGATCCAGCCAACTTAGGACTGAAACAAAATTCCTACTTGGTCATTGTTGACTGAACCTGCTTTCACACATTACACAATTGGGCTTTTATAATAACTGGAGATAATACCCGGTATTATAATTCCCCAGTTTTCGTAATGTGTAAATGCACTATTCCCCTTTTATGCTGCAAGATCTCCAGTTGTTGTAAAAGCCACATTTGGTGGCTCTTACAACATCCCATTTTTGCAGCCAGAATGTGGCCATGCCAATTGATCTGAAGAAACACGGAGCAGAATATGATCTGATTTGTGTTTCACCAGTATGATTTGGAATGGTTCAGCTTCCTACTGCCCATGTACAAAATGGTGATACAGTATAGGGCACTGCTGTTTTGCACATGTGCAGTATGGCCACCACCATTTTGTGCATGCACAGTAGGAGCATCATTCCATCATTCATTCCAGTAGAATGTCAATTAGAATTTTGCTGTAGCAAAATCTGTGTTGGAATTCCAACTGACATTCCAAAAATGTAGAAAAATTTTGCAAAGATGAAAGAGCTGTTTCAATTCAGCCCTAAGCCAGTTCTCCACTGCCATAAAACCTACATCATTTGCTATCATAAACTTGTCTTACACAGTCTTCAGTTTGCCCCTCTTGTTTTGTTGTACTTGAGACGTCTTTATTGGGCATAACTTGGAAAGTTGCATATTCTCACCAACAGAAGTTGGCTGAATAAAAAGTATCATATTAAGCTATTTTGTCTCTTGTCTGTGTATTGGATAAATACTTGTTAATTTTATATCTTTGTTACTGAAAGTATAATAAAGATTTTGAAATGAAGATCATTCCAGACTACAGTAGGTGTCTTCAGATGGACCTGGGACTGGCCACCCCTGTAATTGCTCCGGGGGTGGCCAGTCCTGCATCCTTTGCATGCAGACCCACTTGCGCCGGGTTTACATAAACCCGTCAGTTGCTGCAGTCTTCCTCCATGGCACCCCCTCCCCCGCAACATAGAGTTGCAGGTGGACAGCTTGATACGCTAGGCTTAGTTGTCCACAGCTCAATGGCATTCGTGTCAGCCATCTACCAAGCAGATAGACCGCAGCTCCTCCTCTGGCTGGTGCTCCAGGTTTGGGTGGCCCACTCCACTGGCGGTGCTTTGGGATGTTACAGAGCACTGCAAGCAGGGCTGGAGAGACCTCTGCTCTGCCTGCACATCTGGCAACCCACCTTTCGGTGGATGAGCTACCCAGGTATGAGGCGAAGCAGAGGCATGGGTGCTGTCTGTCTAAAAGCACGCACTGTGTTAAAAACTACAGATTTCCTCATAGCATTATGTATTGCAGCAGAAGACTGGTATCTTTTATGAACAAAATGCTATTAACTATATTCATTTAAACTGATTGGCTGGCATTACAGGTGCCTGTAAACTTACACCTTTACAGCACAGTTGAATAGCGGCTAGAATATGTAGGAGTGAAATTCTGGCACCGTGGTGTTTACTGAGAAACTCCCCATTCCCTCCAGTAGTGTGAGAATTTGCAGTGTTTGGGTAGAGAGTAATCTTACAATATGTATGTTACAATGCAGGTTGGAGACTGATCCCTTGTGTGGCCAATAAAATTGTATTGTATAGTAACGTGCAGGTTTTGGTGGGGGCAATGTTAGTGGAGGGCAAGTATTGTAAGTGTGGAGGGATGATAAAAATGGAAGATGACATGTTACAATTTTGGAAGGCAGTAAGGCAATGGTATGGCAGTAAGGAGGTTACTCTCTCTATGCAACCATATAGAGTTGCAACCCGTATCTAACCATAAACCTAGTTCTATATTCCTGCTTTGTTCCAATCATCAACTAGCCCTATACCTCTCTAATTCCAGCCTGCCTGAGCCCTAGCCCTAGCTTTGGTCTCCCAACCTTCCTCCATAATTGTTCCTTCACACCACCAACCCAGCCCCAAACCTAACCCATGATCTTTGCCCCCCACCAACTCCCAAACCTAAGCCTAGCTCAATTTATCCATCAACCCACACTCCTAACTTCTGTGCTCCCACACTCCCCAGTCCTAACCCTGTCTTCACACCCCTGCCCAGAACCACCAACAAACCTAGCACTGTGGTCTCTCCATGAGCCAGGCCTATCCCAAACTCCGTTTTTCCCTTCCAGCCCCAACTCTAACCCTAGCTTGACCCCTCTCAGCATTAATCTGAAAACCACGGCCCATATCAGTCCTAACCTAGCCGCACACTCCCTGCCAGACTCAGACCTAACCATAGTTCAACGCGCTCTCTCAACCCCAACTGTAAACTTAGGTATGCATTCCCAGCCAACCCTAACTCTGAGGTCTTACCAGTCTGCGTCCCAAAACCTCGGGGAGTCACCTGGCACTGCTGTTTCCAACGGTGCCTGAGTAACATCCAGTCTTGCGAGGAGCATCTGAATCCCCATGCAGGGGTTTCCCCTGTGGGAGAAAAGCCTCACATTTAAAAACTCCCCAAATGCAACCCAACAGGCTACTCGCGCACCCTCGAGCTGACTTACCTGGCCACTGCTGCTCATCCCGGCTGCTGCTCAGCTGAGCTGGGTTCCTCCAGCTCGTTTTTTCTGAGGGAGGGGAGGGAGTAAGGAGACCTCTCATGGCCCACCAAGATCCAGGTTTGAGTTGGGCGGTGGGCCACAGTCCCCATAGCGGGATTGCACACAATGCCTTCAGTCTAATTGATGGCATTATGTGTGCAACCCGCACACAACCCACATGAAGTCCCTCTATGGGGACTCTGGCATGCCACCAGAGCAGGACTCCTTGCTTCCCTGCCACCCTGGATCAGCTGAGAACCCGGCTCAACTGAGCAGCAGCTGAAGAGGATTTAACACACTGCATATATCTAGTAGTGATGTAGGGAAATGATAAGCGGCAGTAGTAGTAGTAGCAGCAGTGGCCACTGGCCCGGTGGGTGAGTCAGCCTGAGAAGCATGCAGGCTCAGGCAGGAATCAGGATCAGCTTCCCGGGGCATCCTGGAAAGACGCACATTTTCTGGGCATCTGGGCACCCAATGTGGGGGGCCAGGTAACCTGTTGGGTGCCAGCTGGGGTGTCTGAAAATTGCAGGTATCACACACAGGTAGCAAATGTGCTCCCAGTTGTGAAGCTGCAGGAGCACACGCTTAGCATACAGGGGGAACCCTGAATAATAGAAGAGTAGAAGAAAGAAGCATCAGTGAGCACAGTCTGTGGGGATGAGAACCAAGGGAAAACTTGATGGAAGAGAGAGGTTTTTAGGAGGGATTTGAAGGGAGGGAGCACAACATAAGCATTCAGGGGAAGAGTCCCCAGTACGGGAGAAAGCTCAAAGACAGTTTAGGGAGCAGGAGACATGGGATGGTGGCAGAGGAAGAACAAAGTTATATTGAGAAATAGCATGTGTGTCAGGATGAAATCGGAAAGGCAAAGACACAATATATGTTACAGCAAGCAAGGGATGTTAGAAACAAAGAAGAAAGGGTTTAAAAGTATGTTAGAAGCAGAAGGATGAAAAAGGAAACCAGATCCACTGCTTAATGCAGGCGAGAGAATTTCAGATGATGGCAAGAAGGCTGACTTGCTCAATAGTTCCTTGTTTCAGTCTTTAAAAAAAGGGTAGACGTCGATGAGACAATTACTGGGGGCTGGACTAGATGACCCCCATGAGACGACCCTTCCAACTCTGCAATTCTGACAAAGCGCTAAGGGGCCTGGCCCCTAAGACAGCCTGTAATTTGAGCACTGGTTTCATTGCATATCAGGCTATGTTGTGGGCTTGGCTGTATCATTATTTGGGGGGGCCAAGGCTCGGTAGAGATTTTCTCTATATGGAATTGATCTAGGTCTATTGCTTTTTTTAAAAAAAACAACAACACCCTTCCCTGCCAGCAACCTGGAGGCATGGTACATATGTAGGAGCAATTATTACAACTTGGAGCCTATCTGACTATTTTAGTTCTGCCATGGCCAGCAGCAATCTGACCCTGCCCTTTAACATCCTGCACCTTTTCAGAGCTGATAAAAGGATCACAGCTCCTCCATTGGTTTACATTTCTTAATGAGCTGGTTTCTTGCATACTCTGCCTGATGCTGGGGGGGAGGGGGGAGAAAACAACACAAAGCCGACAGCACTCTTTGATTTCAGTAAGCGAGATGCTATTGCAAAAGTGAGAATGGTATCGTACCTGTGAAAGTAGGGTTAGCGACCGCCAGTCTCATGAATATTCAGTGTTGTTCACATCTCAGTTCTGCTCATTGATCATGCATGTGGAACATTAATGGCATCTTGGGGACTGAATTAAACTCTGCCTTGATAGCTTGCAATTCCGCTCAGTTTGGAGGCCACAAAGAGTGGCAGAGCTGCCTTTTCCTTTTAAAAGCATTGTAAACACATCCTCAGTCACCACTTTGAGCCAGCCCCCACAAGGAGTGTTAAACCATGGCTAGGAATGAGACATAATAGAGAGTAAATTAATTTACTATGCAAAAAGCTCTGCAAATACTTTGAGCCTGATGTGTCAGATTCCTGGTTAATAGCAAACAGCACTATAAACTAAGATAGGTTGGTCACTTCTTTCTCTGGCACCTCTCAGGCAGGGTTGAAATGGGTTGAATATTCCAGAATCCAATTTGAATATTGATTACCTTCAGTAAACACTTGAATTGGATTTTCACCTGCCTTGTTCAATAGCTTTGACTTTTGTTAGATCAACTTCTCTTACTTTGAGGAGTTAGTTTAGCTTCAGTTAATTTGAATTTGTCCGGAATCATAGAATTGTCAGGTTGAAAGTGACTAGGGATGTGTGAACAGAACGCCGTTTGGCCATTCGGCCGTTCGGTTCGAAAACAGAGTTCGGGTTCGGGCGTTCAGTTCGGTGGAGTTCGGTTCAGCTGAACATTAGGAAAATGGTATTGGTATCGGTATCGTTTGGTCGTGCAAAAAAACAGAAACCGGAAATGATATTTTGAATGCGTGTGGAGCTTGTCTGTGTGTGTGTGTGTTTGTGTGTGCTGTGGCTGTGTGGATTGATTGGGTTGAGGTTGGTTGATTGGTTTGTGAGTTGGATTGTGTTTGTTTGGGGGTGTGACTGTTTGGTGTGTGTTTGGTGTTTTAAAAAAATAATAAAGAAGAAGGTTAGGGTCGAGGTGGAGGAGGAAGTGGCTGGACCATCGGAGGTTCTAGAGGTCGACTCCTTGTCAGAAGAGGGCACAGGAGGTGCCAGGTTTTTAAATTTTATTTTTGTTTATTGTTTGTTTATTGAGAGAGAGGGTGGACTCCCAAAGCCAGCCAGGGTCTCTCCAGTTGCCATCCCTAGCACTCCCAAGGAGGGCAGGATTTGTACGTGCCAGCCAGGGTCTCTCCAGTTGCCATCCCTAGCACTCCAAGGAGGGCAGGATTTGCACATGTCTGATGTATTGGTCTGCCACAGTCAGAGAGAGCAGCAGCAGCAGCAGCAGCAGCAGCAGCAGCAGGCAGAGTCTCAACTTGCAGGCACTATATTACCATAGGTGGTGGTGGTGGTGTACGTGGGAGAAAGGGAAAGATGAGAGTAGGCAGCACTGCAGCACCTTCCATGCACTTGGTGTGGGAGAATGGGTATTGCTCTGGGAAGGACTAGAGGCATCAACATAAAGTCATGATATTATTTAGGTGTTGTTTATGTGTTTATGTTTCAGACATGATGATGCCGCTGCTGCTCGTGCCTGGGCCAGAACACCGTCACGGCATAGGCGCAGCCTGAACCAGGGGAAACCAGGCCAATGAGGTCTGAGGTCTGGAGCCATTATTATTCCCCACAAGGTGGCTTTGCAGAATGCAAGGTAAGGCACGGGAGCTGGATCAACAGGGAATGGATTGCCCTATGACCCGTTAGGAACAGTCCTCCGACTCCTCTGCAGAGAGAGAAATTGGCCAGCCACCCACTTGTGGAGACAGAATGCAGGCTGGCATTGGTCTGACACAGTATGGCACTTCTTATGTTCCTATCTTTTTATGTTCTTTAGATCTGCAAGAAAAAAATAAGAAGGGGGAAGCCAGGGACCACTTCAGGACTGATAGCCCACTTGGAGAATGTCCATGAAATCATGGTGGTGCATGGTCATTCTTGGAGGGGAAGGCACAGTGGCAGCAGGGACTCTGGCACGGGAAAGCAGCATTGCCAGAAGCAAGGGAGGAAGGCATGACAGAAGCACCACCACTTGAGCCCTTCCCCCTCCAGCTCCGCTGCCGTGGAGTCTTCAGCTGCCCAGGAGGAGTTCAAGGAGGAAAGGGCCTTTCAGGCCCAGCTTGAGAGACCCACCCAGAAATATATGGACACAATGCGGGTCCAAATCTGCAGCATGGCTGACCGGCTGGTGGTGTGATTCTGGGAGCTCCGTGCAAGGGACCGAAAGGCGGAGGCTTATGCCCAATACCTCCACACAGAGAAGGAGGACCTGGAACTGCACCACCAGTCGGTCAGTAAATGGAAGGCGTTGTTGGCGAGGGTCCTTGAATTTGCCTGGCAGCATGGGTACGAGGTGGAGGAGGATGTACTGCCCGCCCCTCAGTCCTGCGCACCCATTTCCCCTTTCCCCCAAGTTCCGGGGGACAGACCCAAAGAGTAGACTCCTAAGTTTCCTTTCTTTTTATATATATTAATGTTTGGTTTTATAAAGTTTTGTGGTGGTGGTGATGTTTAAAAAGTTTTAATAAAAGTTATATTTGTTGTTACGAGCTTTGTTTGACATGTCTAATCTTTTATCCCTCTGTGCTGAAGTTCTGGCAGGTGGCATTGTATATACAGCTTGTCAGATCCCTACCTGACAGCAGCACCAGATGTAGTGTAGGTAATTAGCCCCAAGATGTGCCAGCAGGGTCTCAACTTGAAGATAGCCCTCCAGGAGGGGTAGGGCTTGTGTCTGTGTGGGTGTACCAGAGAGAAAGAGGCTCTTTGGCAGCGGGCAGCAGGCGGCGGGTGCTGGTGGTCAGAGGGGCTCTTTAAGCAGCTTCAGCGGGCATTCATGGGTGGGTGCGGATGAGTAGGCTGTTCGGGGGGGCAGAACTTGGTGGTGACACAGCTCTGGGAGGAGGGACAGCCATCGCCTCAGTTCCAGACATCTCCTCTTCGGGACTAGTGTCAGCCTCTGCCTCACTGTCCCCAATCACTGTGATGTCCTGTGAAGGGGAGTACTGGGACCCTGAGGCTTGACTCCCCACCATGCTGCTGCCACCCTTGCTGTGCCCCCTATAGTTCCTGCTGCTGCTGCTGCTCCTCTTCCTACTGCCATTGCCTGGGGATCGGGTCCTGTCTCTAGCAGCCAGGGTGGGATCCACCAACCCTGGACTGCTGGGGATCACCTCAACAATGGGTGACATTGTTGGCCCTGGAGGAACAATCGAAGCATCTGCTCCAACAGCAGAGACAGCCACAGTCTCATGTCCTTCAGGCTTTCCAGTGCCCTGTGTGGCAGTGGAGGATGCTGGCAGGAGGTGCTGCTGAACCACACCCTGGTTAGTGCCACTGATGGGAACCTTTGAAGCCTGTTGCCCAAAATCAGGCCTGCAGAGTTTGGGGTGTGGTGATGGGCTCTGGCTGCTGCTGCTGCCACTCTGCTGGCACAGCCCCTACCACCTCTCCCACGTGTCCCATTGCCTACCTTACGGGCAGCAGACCGGTATCTCCTACTTCCCTTCTCCATGTCTTCCAACTCAAAGAATGCACACACAGATTTTAAAAAAATTATTATTATTCAATTTTTTAATCTTTATATATATATATATATATATATATATATATATATATATATATATATATATACCCACACTAAATCTAACTGCTATTAACTATTCTAAAACCTATTGAACTAAATAGAATATCTAATAACTACAAAGGCCTAGTCCTACAAACACACTATAAAACTGAATCACTACACACTATCTCTATCTATCTCTATACCTAAGCTAACTCCTACATCTTATCTTATCTATCTTACACAGGGATGGGGGCGAGGGGGACAGACAGCTCACACCAAACAACACAGGGAGGGGTACAAAACTGAAATGAAACCTAAATCAATCTAATCCTATTCTAAATAAATCCAAAAACAGGGGAAGGGAATCAGGGATGGAATATATACAGGGAGGAGGGAAGGATTCAATGGAGGGTAGGGAGAAAGAACATAGGGAGTGGTTAAATATAAAAATAACACCTAAATCTATCTAATCTAAATAAATGATACTAGGAGCTTACAATCTTACTATAAGCCAACAGAATGGGTGTCTTTAGATGGACCCGGAGGTGGCCACCCTCGGGTCTGCTCCAGTGGTGATGGGCAGATCACCAGTCGCTCTAGGCTGCCACCCGCAGCTCTATGGCTGTTGCCAGCACAACCCCCATCTGGAAGCAGAGCTGTAGTGGCTCATCTGTGAGCAGATGGACCACTACTTTGCCACTGGCCGATGCTCTGGGATGTTCCAGGACACTGTGACTGGAGGCCAACAGGAACTATTCTGGTCCACCTCTCTCCAGGGTGGCCCGCCTTTACAGGCAGAGTATGAGCAGAGCAGGTGTCCATGTACAGACACCCAACGAAACAATGGGATGGATGGGCAGCACAAGGAAACAAGGAAAAAACTCTCCCAGGCGTGGAAAGCAAAGGTCACCACAGCCCAGCTGCCTACCTCTTATGGAGACTTGGGCTGAAACCCTGAACCTTCTGAAGTCATTAGCAAAACTCCCATTGACTTCAAAGGGGTCAGGATTGCATCTTTGGCAAGCATCACTGCAGAAGTAGATTTGAGGAAAGAATTTCCTGGAGTCCAGGGTGGCAGTGGTAAAGGTCTCCCAAAAATAGTCAGGAGATGATGTTGTCCAAGGGTTGACTTTTAAATAAAATTGGTTCCTTTTCTAATCATTGTGTGTTCATTGCCTGTGAATCTTTATTGCATTTTGTGTTGCTCTATCCTGTTACTTTTCTCACTTTATCATAGTGTTTTTTTAAGCAGGTTCAACAGTAAGCTAGGACAAGCAGGCAGGCATTATGTGATAATCAGGCCTCTTACTGTAGGTGTTATAATGCAGGTGAGGCAAGTCGAAGACACTTATGCTTCAGCAGCTAGACAGTAATTGCCTGATAATAATCATGATAACTACACTCCCTGGAGTTACTTTACTGCTGTTAAGAAATATCTTCTGGATCCTTGACATGGTCATGCTGAAATCCCCCACATTCAATTACGCTGCAGAAAGATGAATGATTAGGACCCGTTTTCCCTGGCACAGTGATTTACACCAATAAAATACTGGAAGTTGTATCCTTCTAGGAGAGATAATATTTTAAAGTAGAAATAATTAAAAGCGGTGCAGGAGCTTCATTCACTGCTGGGCATGGAGCTTGCTCATGGGGGAGACAAGCATTCCATTACCAGGGCATTCCTTGCCTGCTCAGCAAGCAGCGATGTTAGAGGAGCTGATTATATTAACAGATTTTTTTTTGAAAAATGTAGTCTCAAGGAGCAATCATTTTGGGTTTTGGCATGAAGAGCGAATGTAGATTACTTCATGTCGTTTGTCATGGCCGGCATGTCACTCCTGCATGAGCAATGATGTCTGAGCACCTGGTACAGTCACAGTGGTTGTGCGACTCACATAAAGAACAGCTCCTGACTCACTTTTGATACAGCCTGTAATAATTCCTTAGAAGCTCGTAGAAGTTCACAGTGACTGTTCTGCTGGGGACATTTTGGACGAGCCACTTGGGGAAGCAGAAAAGCAACGCCAAACCAAGAGGAATTTGATTGGTTCAGGTGACTCCACGATCGGCTTACACCGCATGAATGTACGTGAACATTCGAATATTAGTAACTCTACATTTCTATGGCAGCCAGTCTGTGGAGAACTTCCAAAGCTTTTCTTCACTTCAGAGTCTTCAAATTATCTGGACCTTTTGATATTATTTTATTTATTATTTATATAGCGCCAGCAGTGTACCTGGCACTGTACAATAAATTGACATTGGGCTGGAAAATGGCACAAACCATTTCCCACTCTGTGCTTGCCTCACTACGGAGCAAATAGAACTTTGGGGCAGAGATATTTTAGGCTAGATTGGGACTGTGGTGTTGGGGTTCAGGTGTGGGTCTTGTGGTATGAAATGAGACAAGTCCCTTAGTGTAAAATTCTGGTGTCAGTGGTAAAACTCCTGTTGATATCAATGGAGCCAGAATCTCACACTTTTTCTTCTTACCTTAATTCCTGCATGTGTAGAATAGGGATAATGCAATCTGTCTAACAAGTCTGTTACAGTGGGTATTTTCACACAGACGCTGGGGTGCACAACCCTGGAGCAAGTCTAGGGGTGTACCTCTGCATCTGCCCGCTTGCAGCCATGTTTGTGTGAGTTTTAAACAGACCCAGCAGCTGCTGGGGGCCATGGTCCACACATGCAGCTCCCTTCCTCCACACCATAGTGTTGTGAACAGATTGCCCACAATACTATGGCATTGCCAGGTCAAGACAGGGGCTGCAGTGGCTATCCACCAAGGTGGTGCCCCAGGGTTGGGCTGCCCGCTCTGCTGGCAGTGCTCCGGGATGTTAAGGAGCATCAACGACGGGGCAGTCCCAGAGCACGGACAGCCTGCCCTGCCTCTGCTCTGCCTGCACATCTGGCAGGCTGCCTTTAAATGGACAGCCTGTCTGAGGGTGAAGCAGGGCAGCTGTCCATGTGAAGACACCCACTGGATTTATAAATACTCTTGCCTGCTGTTTGCAAAGGACTTTGCGATCCTTGGTTGGAAGTATTATTAGGTTTATTACTCTTTCTTCTGTCCTGTCCCAAATGACAAAATACAGCTTAAGGAACTTTCCTTTGAATGTCAAGAATTATCTGGTCTGAACTTTGAATAAAGCTTTACTCTGACCTGCTTCCCATCTTGCTTACAGCAGTTTCCGTGACAACCTTACAGCTTCATTTTATTGCAGAGAGGTGTTCTTTCCTCTACTCAGAGTCCTCAGCCATCAGACTCCTCTCTGCATGCATGAAATTGAGAACTATTGCTGTCCTTTGGGTCACCAACTGCTTGTATCCATTTCTGAACAACATGTTAGGACCAATTCTGCTCTTCAATACCCTACAGCAGCAATGTAATCTAATCAGTACAGGTGGGACTATCAGTAACCGATTAATCTGATAATGCCAATAATGGGCTGTATTGGATTAATCCGATAATATGGATAATTGTCGGTATCGGTAATATCGGATTTTTAATATTGTTGGTTTTACTGGATTTTTTACATCGCCACCATTTAGCAATGGCCACAATGTTAAAAATCTGGCAATGTTAAAAATCCAATATTCTGATACCAATAAATCCAATATTGGGAGATCCATCAGTAAGAGGATGACATCACTCTGAGATCACGTGACCATATGCTCCTACTGCTCCATCATTTGGTGCACCTGACCATGCTCCTTGACTCAGTGGTGATAACATCTCCCTCTGGTTGTGGCACTCTAGCACCCCTAGAAGCAGTTCGTACTTGCAGCTCTGAACCATCCTCCCCACTCCTTAACTGACACGGGCTGCAGGTTGATTCATGGGACACTGCATGCGGCCGGCAGGCTGTAGGTTACCCACAATGAATCGAGAGTAGCTTAATTGTTTTAAATGTTGTACAGGAGCACACAGTATATGGAAGTTTATTTTTAATTATATGCCCACTTCTTAGCTGCAGCACAATCAGAGCTGGTCCATTCAAGTTAACAGCCTATTACCCAGTCAGTATATCTTGCAAGGAGAGACATTATCGATGTTACATGTGGAACATATCAGAAAAGAAAATACGTCTCATACTTTTGAGGCTCACAACCAAGAATGTTCCAAGTTATTTGTTTGTGTGAGAAACATTGAATCAATTCCCTTAGGAGCTTGTACTTTATGAAAAACCAGTCATGTGCTCATTTCTGATGAAAAGATAATGTTACATTTTAAAACTCATTAACTCCATGACCTGGTCCAATTAACATGTGCATTATTTATGTGAAGACAGGCAAGGCTTATAGGACATGGGAACCATGGAGCATTACTACTTTCATTAAAAAAATTAACTTTTGCAACCTCTTATATATGCCTGGTTATTTTGAACACAAAACTGCCGTGTGAAAAATGAGACCATGCCGTTGAATCCGTTTGCGAGGACGGATTGGTATTTCTCATTTGTTTTTTGTTTTTCCCCTTAAAACAAAAGCGATTTAATCAATCAGAGGCTGGTGAACCTAGAGGTCTGTTCAAGGATCCATGTCGCCCTGCTGGCTGTGTAACAAGGGGAGGATGAGTAAAACTCTAATAGTATTTTTTGACCGTAACAGCCTACAGTTTCTTCTGCAATCGCTTCTTTTCCTGCACTAATATTCGGCTTCTCTCAACCTAATGAATGAGCTAAGGGATTTGCAGGCATTTCAATACCACTTTTTTATATATCCTAAAGGAAAATATGAACCCTTTTGTCAGATAGGACGATGCAAAAAATAAATAAATAAGGGATTTCTGTAATACAAGTGCTGAAGGTGACCTATGCTGGTAATTGATACAAACTTTATTTGTTGAAAGCTGAAAACATTTCTCCCTGGGTAGTTCTTGCCTTACACTTCATCGAGGTCAGGCGAGCTATATGCTGTGCTGTAGCTTTATGAAAAAAATATCTTGTCTCAAATATTGGGGCTGAAACCATTAACTGGTTAATTATGCTGGTTAATCAATTAACAATTTAATGGCAGTTTCATGGCATGGCACCCATTAATGCACCCTGTCTTTGAAAGGAATGCATGCAGCTTACTTTATTGCACTGGGAGCGGAAGGGAGAAGATGTTTCTGTCATGTGCTGTGCTATTTCTCTGCTTCACTGCCATTCTTTTAAGACCTGCCATTCAGCAATGGGAGGCATGGAGCTACTGTCCAGCGGCCATTTTTAAAGACACGCAGCAGACATCAGTGAAGCATGGCACCAGGGGTTCAGTCTGACAGCTTCATCCCAGCCCTATGACCCAAGGATCCAAACCAGTGGGAAAGATGGCAGTGGAAGATGGCAGAACAATGTGTGCCATTTGGGGATATTAACTGACTGTCCTGTTAAGTGTTTAAATGGAAAATCAATTAGCTGGTCAAAAGATTAAACCGTTAACAGTTCTATTAAAAACAGCTGCCCCGAGCTGTTTTTAGGAGGGGCAGGGTAAAAATCTAATAAATGAAGAATGAAATACGTAACTCAAGGAGGTGCTGAGTGGGCACTCTGACAACCAAAGCACTGAAGTTTCTGCAAGTGCTTTGAGGATCAGAGCTCAGGGATGCCAAGAGGCAGAGGGCAAAACACCATAAAAATCCCTCCCTCCTTTCCTCAGGGCCTGGTTTGTTTGTTTTAAACTTCATTTGTGTATTGTAAGGTTCCTCGGGGGACAGAGACGTAGGGGGCTTCACTGCAGGCAAAGGCGCCGCCTACTAACCCCTCAGCACGGAGGATGGATGGGGAACCCCGGGGAGGGCACCAGTAGACAATGGCACTACGCCACACACAGGGGAAACCCCGGCGGCACGACAGTGCAGGGAGGCAGGGCCTATAAATGTTGTGCATTGCTCCGCTCGCATTCGGGCATTGCAGGGGGCGGAGTCAGGGCCTCAAAAGGAGAGGTCAGTCATCGCAGCAGCGCCGGTGATCAGCGCCACTGTGAGACTGGCCTCTTGCGACGGATTAAACGAGAGACTTGTGGTGAAGCATGGAGAGAGTGTGGAGCGTGACTGCTGTGTGGGGGGTGAAGCGAGAGAGATTGAGAGAGCAAGGTGAGTGCAAGTAGCATGTGTGTGGTGAAAGTGTTAGAGTGAGAGTGTTGAGAGAGTGTCCAGACCACTCCTTCCCCTTCCATCCCTTTTCCATCCTCCCTTCCTCCCGGGGTACCGCAGAGTCTTCTTCCTGATGTGCATCTGCCCCTCGCTCCCTCATTCATTGTCCCGGTTCTTGTCTTCCCTGGTCACCCCCATGAGTAGAGCACTTCCCTGTCATATTCCCCAGCACTACTGTCTGTATACGTGTGGGGTGTGGGATCAGGGTGGTGCGAGGAACGCGTCCTGCGTGCACGAGTGGGGGCTGAGCTCTTGGCCGTGCTATCTCCACCCCAATGATGAAACGGCCTGCTTCCTATTGAATGCACTAGGGCCAACCGTTATCCTGAGGGGTTGTTTTCCAATACACGAGCATATAGCCCGAGCAAGTGGGGTGCATTTTGTCTGCGGGAGTGCCTGGCAATTAGTGCAAAAAACCCTGTCCCCTTTGGGTTCCCCCATCACCTTGTTCCCCCTACCGTAACAGTATCACTGGCATGGATCTGGAGGGGAAATTAGAGGAAATGAACAGGGCTATTCAGTCCCTGGTGTTTGAAATTAGAGATATTAAAGAGCAACAGGCCCAGGGCAGGATAGAAACAGCAGAGGTGGATGAGGATCTTCCAGGGCAGCCTTCTATGGAAGAGGAGGAAGAGGTAGGCGGCGCAGGGGCCGCACTGGGCGGGGGGCGGGGAAGAGAACCTAAACACCCCCCTATTGCAAGGTTTAATGGGGAGAGAAAAAAATTTCAGGGGTTTTTGGCCCTATGTAAATTAGCCTTACAATTGCAGCCCTGCACCTATGCTACGGACGCCCTTAAAGTAGCATTTATTATTGGGCATTTAGAAGGGATAGCCTTAGAGTGGGCTACGCCATTGTTGATAAAGACAGTCTACTCCTACAGGATTATAAAAAGTTTATTGATGAGTTTCAATTTTTGTTCGATTACCCCCATAGAGTAAAAGATGACGAAATGGCAATTATGACTCTAAAACAAGGTAAGGGGCCCTTGTTAGAGTATATCACGCAATTCCAACAGTTAGCCGTAGAACTGGGGTGGCCGGATGCAGTATTAAAGGTCCATTTTCAAAAGGGCCTTAATGAGGAGTTAAAATATCAGTTGACATTAACCTCTACCCCGCAACCTGGTCCGAATTAGTGAATCTGACCTGCCAAATCGAAGACCGGCTAATGGAAAGAAGGCGAGAATGGTGGGCGGAACCTCCCCGTCCCTGGTCCCCTCACACAGCATATCTACCTTCGGCTCCCCGACCAGAAGAAAAGAAAGTTGAGGAGCCAGAACCTATGCAACTAGGGGCATCACAGGGGCCTTTAACCCCACAGGAAAAGGAACAGAGAAGGAAGCAACGCCGCTGTCTATACTGTGGGAAATTGGGGCATTTTGCTTCAGAGTGTCCACAGCTCCCCCCCGAGCGAAGAAGAATGGGAAATGAGAGAAGCTGAGGCGTATGGGGTGTGTGTGTCTTGGCAGGATCAGTAAGAGCCCCTGTACAAGCTTCACACGAGGCCCAGCCTTCTCTCCCGAGTCTGGGGCATTTTCGTATACCTATCACCTTGACTCTTTCTCCCCAGCAGAGCATTGTAGTCCAGGCACTTATCGATTCAGGGGCTTCAGGGAATTTTCTCGACGAAACCATGGTGTACACCCATCGCATTCCGACTCAACTGAAGGAATATCATGAAGCAGTGGTTACCATTGACGGGGTTCCCTTGAAGTCTGGTCCCGTAAGGCAGCAGACCCAGCCCCTAAAGAGTTCCATTGGGGATCATCAGGAGAACCTCTACTTCGATATCGTGAGTACCCCTCTTTTTCCTGTAGTCTTGGGCCTTCCGTGGCTCCACCTACACAATCCTTCCATAAATTGGCAGGCGAGGACCCTTTTATTTACGTCTAGCCATTGTAACTCCCAGTGCTGGGCCCTAAAGCTCCCGCGACTATCTCAGACTGTAGCCGGCACGCACGTTGTTCCACCCAAGAATTCTATTCCACCTGAGTATCATGATCTATTAGCAGTTTTCCAAAAACAGGAAGCCTTAGTCTTGCCTCCCCATCGGAGTTATGACTGCCCATAGACTTACTCCGCAATACGATGCCCCCATATGGGAAAATCTACGCCCTTTTGGAACCCGAATTGAAGACCTTAAAAGGGTGCATTGAAGAAAATCTGGGGAAAGGGTTCATTTGCCCTTCCACCTCCCCAGCGGGAGCGCCTCTATTTTTTTGTCCCAAAAAAGGATAGGGGCTTGTGCCCCTGCATAGATTACAGGGGACTTAACGCCATCACTATAAAAAACCGGTATCCTCTTCCGCTCATTCCAGAACTCTTAAATAGATTACAAGGGGCCTTCATTTTTACTAAGCTGGATTTAAGGGGTGCCTATAATCTTCTACGCATCAGAAACGGAGACGAGTGGAAGATGGCTTTTCGCACAAGGTATGGGTTATACGAGTACTTAGTTATGCCCTATGGACTCTCTAATGCCCCAGCCACCTTCCAGTATTTGATCAATGATATATTTCGAGACATTTTGGACGTCTATGTAATTGCATACTTGGATGATATTCTTATCTACTCCGAAAATGAAACGGAACACATACAACATGTTCTCAATGTCCTTCAACATCTACAACGGAATAAATTATATTGTAAGGTAGAAAAATGCTCCTTCCATCAACAGGTGTTTCACTTCCTAGGATTTATTGTTTCCCCCAAAGGTATAAAGATGGACCCTGCCAAAATTAATGCTATCATAGCCTGGCCTGTGCCCCAGACCACAAAGGCTCTACAACGTTTTCTTGGCACGGCAAATTACTACCGCCAATACATCTCCAATTACGCCGAAAAGACCGCCCCCTTACACGTCTACTAAAAAAGCACCAACAATATGCATGGACTAACGACCAACAACAGGCCTTCAACTACTTCAAGACAGCCTTTAGTCAAGCCCTCATTCTGCAGCACCCAGATTTCACCTTACCTTTCATAGTCGAGACCGATGTGTCTAGCACCGCCATTGGGGCAGTCTTGTCACAAGTAAAAAAGGACACAAGCAACCCATTACTCATGCCAGCTCAAACCCGCAGAACAAAATTACACCATATTGGACTGGGAACTTCTTGCCATAAAAATGGCTTTTGAAACATGGCGCCACTACCTTGAAGGTGCTATCCACCCAGTACAAGTGATAACAGATCACAAAAACCTGACATACCTTCAAACTATACGTATCATGAATGTACGTCATGCCTGGTGGGCACTGTTTTTTGCGCGTTTTTCATTTCAGATACAATACCGCCCGGGGAAGGCTAACATAATTGCTGATGCCCTCTCCCCTTATGCCGAGACTAAGAAACTGGGCCCCGCAAAACAAGACAGTACTAGCACAAGCTGTATTTGCAGCTACGGAAATAACAGCCTCCTCGAGGAAAAGGTCGCTAAACAACTTTTCGTCCTTTCTAGACACAAGAACACCACTCAATATAATCAACGCAAAAACCCAGGGCCAGACCGGAGTCATCGCCATCCTCGAGACTGCGCGACAAGAGGTATTGCAAGCCCACCATGATGTGCCCCTAGCAGGGCACCCAGGACAACAACGCACCTTCACCCTGCTTCAACAACATTTTTGGTGGCCATCGATGTGGCGAGATGTATGAGCATATGTTCAAGGGTGTCAGGTATGTAACCATACTAAGGTCCCTCATCAAAAATCCCAAGGCCTCTTACAATTAAACCCCCTACCTATAGGACCCTGGCAACAAGTCAACATGGACTTTATTGTAGAACTTGCCCCATCGCAAGGATACACCACTATATATGTGGTAGTCAACCAATTTACCAAGATGGCTCATTTTATCCCTTGCAAAGGAATGCCTACCACACCTCAAACAGCTCTTTTGTTTTTACAACAGGTTGTTAAATTACACGGCCTCCCACATACTATTATATCAGACCAAGGATCTCAATTCATCGCTCGCTTTTGGCGAAGCCTGTTTAAAACAGTAGGAGTCCATCTTACCCCCACTACTGAATATCATCCACAAGCCAATGGTCAAGCCGAGCGTACTAACCAATAATTGGAACAATATTTACGATGTTATATTGATTATTTACAGAACGATTGGGTCGATTATTTAGCACTTGCAGAGTTTGCACATAACAATGCCCCCAATGCTTCCCTTGGCTTTTCCCCGTTCTACGTCTCCTATGGCATCCACCCGCGACTTCTTTTCCCTGAATTACCAACAACAAATGTTCCTGCTGCCGGAGCGTTGATCCAGAAACTCCACTCCTCTCATGCGATGGCCCGCACGGCTCTGCACTTGGCACGTCTCCATTATAAAACAGCGGCCGATCGTCGTCGTCGTGCAGCCCCATCCTTCAACATTGGGGACCTTGTATGGGTGGATCAACGCCATTATCCTTCCAGTCGTCCGGCCTCTAAATTGGCTGACAGGTACTTTGGCCCCTGTAGCATACAATGCCAACTGAATCCCGTTACTTACCAGGTACAGCTTCCCCCCCATATTCACTGCCACCCGGTATTCCATGTTTCATTGTTAAAACCCTACTCGCCCCCTTTGTTTACCCCTCCTGCTCCTCCCGGTCCCGTTCCCTCCTTGGACCTTAATCCAGAGTACGAGGTTCAAGCCATTCTTGACTCTCAGCGCCGATATGGCGCCTTGCAATACCTCGTAGACTGGAAGGGTTATGATGTTTCTAGTCGTTCCTGGGAACCTGCTTCCTCAGTCCATGCCCCTCACTTGGTTCGCTCCTTTCATGCCCACTACCCCTTTAAACCCNTCAGGGCCTGGTTTGTTTGTTTTAAACTTCATTTGTGTATTGTAAGGTTCCTCGGGGGACAGAGACGTAGGGGGCTTCACTGCAGGCAAAGGCGCTGCCTACTAACCCCTCAGCACGGAGGATGGATGGGGAACCCCAGGGAGGGCACCAGTAGACAACGGCACTACGCTACACACAGGGGAAACCCCAGCGGCACGACAGCGCAGGGAGGCAGGGCCTATAAACGTTGTGCATCGCTCTGCTCGCATTCGGGCATTGCAGGGGGCGGAGTCAGGGCCTCAAAAGGAGAGGGCAGTCATCGCAGCAGCGCCGGTGATCAGCGCCGCTGTGAGACTGGCCTCTTGCGACGGATTAAATGAGAGACTTGTGGTGAAGCGTGGAGAGAGTGTGAAGCATGACTGCTGTGTGGGGGGTGAAGCGAGAGAGATTGAGAGAGCAAGGTGAGTGCAAGTAGAGTGTGTGTGGTGAAAGTGTTAGAGTGAGAGTGTTGAGAGAGTGTCCAGACCACTCCTTCCCCTTCCATCCCGTTTCCCTCCTCCCTACCGCAGAGTCTTCTTCCTGGTGTGCATCTGCCCCTCGCTCCCTCGTTCATTGTCCCGGTTCTTGTCTTCCCTGGTCACCCCCATGAGTAGAGCACTTCCCTGTCATATCCCCCAGCACTACTGTCTGTATACGTGTGGGGTGTGGGATCAGGGTGGTGTGAGGAAAGCGTCCTGCGTGCACGAGTGGGGGCTGAGCTCTGGGCCATGCTATCTCCACCCCAATGATGAAACGGCCTGCTTCCTATCGAATGCACTAGGGCCAACCGTTATCCTGAGGGGTTGTTTTCCAATACACGAGCATATAGCCCGAGTGCGTGAGGTGCATTTTGTCTGCGGGAGTGCCTGGCAATTAGAGAGTTCAAGAAACCCTGTCCCCTTTGGGTTCCCCCATCACCTTGTTCCCCCTCCCGTAACATGTATTTTCATATTGGGCACAAGGGACCCTCTGTGAGGGCCTCCCAAGTCTGAGGCTCAGGGCAAATTGACCCATCTTTCTCTCTGCTCCTCCCTTCACCTTAGCTTATTGCTCAGGGGCAGTCTGTGATATTATTTTCTTACAGCGAATAGAGGCTCAACCCTGCAAATGCTGACCACTGTAGCCTGGCATGTACTTAACTTTAAGCATGTGAACAGTTCTGTCAGTGGTGAGTTGTACACATCACAACATATACCTTGAATGTATTTGAGAACTGGCAAGTATTTTTGAAGATGGGTACGAGGAGCGGTATTGTATACATCAGCTGGGAGGGAACAAATGTAGTTTTACTTTTCAAAGATGAGGAAAAATGATCCTAGCCCTAGTAAAATAATATAATCAACAGGAAGAGAAGAGCACTCAGAATCATGTAATCAAGAGCAAATAGGCATCATAAGTTTGCAAAGAACACATCTGAACTTTTGTTTGCCAGAAGCACAGCTTTGGTGGAGGAAGGAAATTCAGTAAACATGTTTGGATTTTAGTGTGAAGCATTTAGTAGTGTGTGCTGTAAAACCTGGCTTTAAAATTAAATCATGTTGAGCTGGACAGGAATGTTCTCATGTGAAATTACAACTTGCTGAAGTTAGTGAGCAAAGGTGAGTGATGTATGTCAGAGCTGGTTAATGGCATATTTGATGGGGCCAGTCATTTTTTTAATATTTTTATTAGTGATCTGGACGGAGCATGATGCTGACAATATCTTGCTCGAAATCACAGGAGATACTACAATGAGAGAAACTCCAAATAGCATTGAAGAGAAAAGATAATGAAACACCCTTTGGGACTATAGAAAATCTTGATCAGAGAGAGAGAGAGAGACTGTGATGGGAAATGCAAGCTAACATCTGGGGAAAATCCATTCAAAACAGAGTCAGTTGATGGGAGAAGGCTGAGATTCTGAGAGAAACCTAGTGTGCCATAAAAGTGAATGGCAAATTAGAGATGGGTTCCACAGAAGACCTTGCATCATAGGATATTTTCAGAAGTGACGGGGCCGATTGGCCCCGGCACGGAATCACCCCTTTGATTCCCCACCGTGGCCACCATGTAACGGGCCAACAGATGTGGTGGCCGATCCTGGCGGAGAATCTGGGGGGGGGCGCGTCCGCACAGCCCCGCCCCCCCCACGCTGCCCCGGCCATCCGCCCTCCAGGAAATGGGCGGATGCCGCGACCAATGCCCTGAATCCCGCTGTGGATTCCAGGCCATGGTCTGGGGACAGACATTACGGTCCCCTTCATCATGGGGGGGAATCACATTCTCCACGCAAACAGTGCCGGTCCCACTGGGACCACCGTTCGCGTGGTGAATGTGATTCCCCCCCGTGATTCACGGGGGTGAACATCTGGGGTGGAACTTCCGTTCCCCCCAACAGATGTTCCGTGATCGCGATCACCATGTGGGAATTCACTGTGGTTGACCGTGATCACGTAACGTCTGAAAATACCCATAGAGTATGGTGGGAATGTCCTTTCTTTAGTCAATGCTAATGCAAACGTTACTGGAATCTGAATAGAGCTGACACAAATTGCTAATTTGTCCCTTTTTGTTCTTGCGAGATATTTGTGAGTTGAGACCTCAGCCCTAGTATGAAATCATGCAAAATATCTCATCTCATAAAAAACACAACACACCACAAAAAACAAAACAAAACAAAACATAACTGTGCATGTGCAAAATGGGCACTGGGGTTGTTCTGCACATGGCAGCAGCAGCATCACCGCCATTTTGGAAAAGGGCAGCGGGTTTTCACATGCGTAAATGGCTGCTACACATGCACATAATGTCTGCCCTTTTCCAAAATGGCAGCAATGCTGCCTGCACCATTTTGGAAAAGGGCTGCATGTGCACAGATTGGCCCTGGAGGCCATTTTGCATATGCGTAGGGTTCCCCCCACTTGTGTTTCTCAGTGAGAATGCAGTCAAGATGCTTCTGGTTCTCAGCTTGTTCTTCTTTGTGAGGACAAGCCAAGAACTATGATTCCTTTCAAGAAACACGAGAATTGCAAGAGCAAGTTTCAGCCCTATTTAGTGAGTTGGACACCCAATTACCTGAAATGCTATGCATTAGTGTTTCTGAGTTGCCGGTTTTCCTTTTTACCGACCCCTTCTGACTTACCATTTCACTTTTTTCATGCATTTCTGAATGTTCCTGACAATTTTCCTATCTTGGTGCATCGCAGAAACAGAAAATCAGAAATGAAAAAATGCTAATTCAGTAACAGAAACGGTATTGGTAAACCAGGCAGCCTGTTGGGCACTAATCAGGTACCAATTAGTACCCAGCATTGTCAAATCGAGTCAGGTACTGTAATTTCACCAGGCATACCCCGTTTTTGTGGGTGCTCATTTCAGCTTTAGTGCTGATCCCATTGCAGTCGCTGTGGGCTAAAATGAACATGCAGGCATAGCCCTGTGGGTCTGGGAAGGAGCATTCAATCACTGTTCAACAAGGTCTTTTCTGATTTCCCTCTGGTGTGTGAGAATTAAGTTACCACCTTACTTTTACAGGTGAAATTTATTCTCTCCACCCAGCGCCTGTCCAGTCATGGGAGGTGAAAAAGGTGCCATGGTCTAGGCCTGCAATGTGGCAAACAGAAAGGAAAGAGGAGGAGAGTCCTTTCTCCCCTGCTGTCCACAAACATTTGGAGTCTGCATTAAATAATAATAAAAAAAAGGCTAGAGAGAACGTTGGTCCCAAGCACATTTGAGACATTTATTTATTTATTTTCAAACTTTTACTACCCCGCCCCTCCTGCCACAGGCAGCTCGGGGTGGCTTACAATTCATAAAAACAACAACATGAAAACAACAATTAAAACAACTAAAAGGAGGAAAAGGAAATAACCCCATACCCAAAAAAAAACCTCCACCCCCTCACTCATCTCCCCTGCCAAATGCATGGTGGAACAGCCGGGTCTTACAACTTCTCCAAAAAGAGGTAAGATCTGGGGCCAACCAGGCCTCCACCAGAAGGGAGTTCCATAGCCACCGAGAACACCCTCCCCTGTGAGGCCCCCCGAAAGACTCAGGGACCTTGAGCAGGGTGCCCTCAGATAACTGCAGGGGTCGATCCAGAACCCAGGGAGTGACAAACATTTGCCATGTTCGTCTCCAAGGTGATAGCCACAACGGCCTCAAGATATGGCAGGTGTTACAATAAACAAAAGTAGCTCAGATGATATATTTTATTGAACCAATTCCATTGTCGAAAACACAGAAGGTTTGGGGCCACACAGAGCCCTTCCTCAAGCATGTGAAAAGTCATAACTACAGACGGAACAAGTACAAGATAGGTATATGAAAGGACAGAGGAATTTGTGACTTACCCCCAGGGGTATGTCACTGCAGGTTCAGACCCCCCTGGGCTGTCACTCAAGTAGGGAATAAGCATCCACTCACATACTAGGTCAAGTCTTTATTGTTCACATACAGTTCCTCTGTCTCTGGGCTGCCGGCTCATCTGTCTCTAAACCTGCAGGCCCAGGTCAGTTTCTCAACAGATACAGGAGCATCAGCAGCATCAACCCCTCAAAGTCCATGCTAGTAGCCAGGCTCACAGGCCCCTGGCTCACCATAAAGCTTTTCCCAGGAAACAGGCTCCTTCCTGGTCACAGCCTTCCCCAATACCTGGTTCCACTCCTGCTGGCTCTGGTTCTTCCAGCCTTCAGAAGTCTGAAGAGTGTAGAGTGGCAAGCAGGTTTCCAAGCTTCCTCTCCAGCATAGCTCCAGGAGATGTTGCTTCCTTGGCTTCCAGGCAGAGACTGCACTCCTCTCTACCTTCCAGTTTCTTATATACCCAGAATGGCAATGGCCAGCTTCCTTAGCTGTGTGCCCTTAAAGGGCTAGTGTCCTGCCCACTCTGTTCCTTTTTACTCCCAGCCTGTTTCCAGCTCAGGCTGGTGCCTCACTATTGGGCTGGCTCTGCCATGGCCCCGAGCATGCTCAGCCCTCCGGCTGGCCCCCTCAGGCCCCTTCTTAAAGGGGACACAGCTGCGCAGGACTGCTCTCTGCTACAGCAACCTTTAGGTTGTATATTATGAAGACCTTCATAAGTGTGTGATATGAGGTTGTCCCAAGGGAAATGGTCAATGTCCCATCATTCATATTCTATTTGAAGTTATTGTAGAGAGCAATCTTTCTTTAACAAGGAGGTGGAGTTAGGTGATGTCCTTAGCTCCATGATTTATAGTTCATTCTGATATAGTGTTGAAACAGCTAAGCCTATGTTCCCTTCTTTCCCGAGAGAAAGGCGGAATGTATAGGATAAAATGTTGCAGAATTCCCAAGACCTCAATCTTATTAGCATTCTTAACTTCATTCGTATAACTAGACCTGTTGAAAAAAAGCAGGTTGTGTTTGCAGGATCAGAGTTAACGTAAATCAGAAGTTTGATTCCCCCTTTTTAAACATAACAAAACATTGGAGTAGTTTTTCAAAAGCAAAAATGGAATTCAGGTGGTTAATGTCCGTTAAAAATTAGTGCAATGAAGGCACCAGACAGTCATTGTGGCCTTAGAAAACTTACCCCCCAGCCAAAGAAGAATCTACGCTCCTTTGATTATAGAGTCAGTATTGGCAAATTCCATTGGGTCTGAGAGGAATGAGAGCTGTTTTGGTTTTAAATCTGTTAGAATAACATTTGGTCAGATCGCACCAGCTTCGCACAGAGTAAAAAATACTTTTTCCTTTCTTCCAAGAAATAGTATTACAAGGGTGAGGTATGAAAGAATGTTATTGCCTCCAAGGGGGTATGCCATCTTAATACGACTTATCTTCAGGACTAGAAAAAAATGTACTTTTCAAATCCTACATGCATTATAAACCACCACTTACAAAACCTTTGTTCTAAAGTGCTGGCAATGTTACCTGGGGCAGACATTTTACTGCATTTAAAAGGTCTCCACAGGATAATAGTAAATCTAAGGTGAACTTTAAAGCCCGATGGATATAATGAAATCTAAAGTTTTGGTTTTCCAAGTTTTGTTAGGCTTCCATGCTGGGAATTACAATGTAGCTTCCATTTTGATAGTCTACCTTCAATGTATACGAGGCAGAGAGGGGAAAAAAGTATCTAGGAGAAATGACCCACTCATTTTTGTGTGTGTTACGATAATGCTCATTTACAAGAACTGATGGGGAAAAATTGCTCGAACTATGAAAGTGCTAAGAAAATTGAAGTAAACTAACACCCTAACCAATAAAGCAATTTTGGCCATTAGGCATTTCCAGTAATAATCTAGACAGCTACCATTATTAAAAACACCTGAAGACCTATTTATTCCCCAGGTATTTTTAGGATTCACTGCTTGTTTTCTCCTCATTGTATTCTGTCCTCCCTCTTGACTTTCCACTTTTAAATTGTTTTAAATGGATTTTATATTGCTACTGTATTTTATGATTGCAAAGTGCTCTGAGCACCATCTCTTGGGTGGGGTAGAAGACAAGGCTACAAAAATTAAATTATTCATTATTATTATTATACTAGGGAGGCATCTGGTAGTGGTTGAGCAGTGGCATAAACTACTTCACAGTGGAATTTCTGGGTGAAAACAGACATGAAGCTAACCACCCTTTAACCACTCTTGGTGGTTATTTATGCATGTTGCAGGGCTGTATTGGTGCCCTATGCAGCCCTGAAACATGCATAAATGACCACCAAGGGTGGTTAGTGTCATGTCTGTTTTCACCCTCTGAAGAGGAATATATTGTTAACCACAAGATCATTCTAGTAGAAGGAGACATCACAATACATATGAGGAGTATCATACTGGTTCAGACCAATGGTCCATTTAGTCCAGCATCGTCTCTCTGATAGTGGGCAGATTCAGTTATCCATTCCAAACTGGGATCCAATCCCAATTAAGCTATTGACCTTTGCAAAGTCATACATACAAACAACATTAGCAGAAGGACGCTGAATCACATGGAGTAATTAATACTCTCTAACATTAGGATGAGTAGGCACATAACCATCCCAACTGCCATTATTAAAAGCATACTACTTCCTGCAATGCGCTCAAAGATTGCATCATCCCACCACGAAGCATAGCACCAAATGGAGCAGAGCTCCATAGGGGCTCGTCTTCAGCACATGCCTCAGGTCACTAGTGGTCTTCTACAAGGGTATTGTAAGTTGAGCGGAGCATATGCTGCATCCAGTTATTTCCCTAGTAATATAAAGTCTGAGCATACTTGGTTGCATGATGGAGTCTACGGATGTACATGTTGGAAGGTGGAGCATCAGTTCCAAGGGAGACCTCCTTCTGAGTCACAAGGATGACCTGCGTAGAATGGCTGTCCTCCTAAGTCAGTGTTTAGCACCCCATCCCATCCCTTCAAAATCCATGGAGCCCAGTACCTTTGGGGTTTATATGGAAGAAGGAACACCACCAACGAAGCTCCTTTTTGTCCTCTTTCTAGCCATTTTCATTTAGCTTTGCCCTTTAGCCCATGTATTAGAACATAGGGTATAAATATAGATCTAAATGTGTAATCTCATGTAAAAAAAAGAAAACAAAAATAAAACAGTGTTGTGAATGCAAGTTTTAGCATCATGTTTTATATCTACCAAGTTTGGGAAAGTCAGAGTTAAAATTACTAGTGCAATTTGGCTTGGAAATTTAATATACAAGACACAGTTTACAATTGTATAAGGTAATGTACCAAGACACATCCCAATAGTATGAAAAATAGGTTTATAATGAGTTAACTGGCTCTCTCACTAATCAATAAGCAGGGAAAATCAATACAAAATTCAGAGAGGACCACACAATATGGAATGTGTGGTTCCTTGCGGCTAGGCAATCGACAATTACATTTCTGTGCAAAACTTCTCCATTTGACTTCCCTGAAGTCTGAATTTATTAGAATCTACAGAGAAATATAGAAAATATGCCTTAAAATGGCATCTTTCATTTTCTATATGAGGGTGAAAAGCCTTTTAGCAAACCACTCAGTTATTTGTTCCGGCCTTTAGGCAACTGCTTTCTGCTGGGATTTTCTGGATGATTGTAAACAAAATTAGAAAAGTAGCATTCATGAAATTCTTGCAAAATAGAACCCAGAACTTTTGGTTTTAGTTTTGTTTTCGAAGAAGGTGGTAGCAGTCTTTGGTATGCAGCATTATTAAAACTAAAAGGATGCTGCATGATAAGGAGGAAAGTAAAATGGTGACAACTATTCTGGGCCTATGGAGACTTCAAATTAAATCCCACTCTCTGCATCATACTGTTCAGCCATGCTCAGTCATTTTAAATTTGGTGTCAGTAGCACCCATCTGATAGAGTGGCTCCTAACTATTTGCTTGGATATGACCGTTCTCTAATAAGCTGTGAATTACTGTGTTACATTTGTATGAAAGATGTTTTATTAAAGTTAATTGCATTACATTCATGTTTATCCCTTGTAAGTGGACTCTGAAGAACAGATGCAGGCAATGTTGACGTGTGAGGAAAATCTAAGGAAGCTTCAATATGTGTTAATGGATTTTTACTCCACTTAAGGTGAAGTTTGACACGGTTCTAAGGTCTGATGTATATTAGAAAAATTTCCTAACCCTCCTAAATATGAATCAGTTCTACTAAAGCAATTTAAAAGTCAGCAGAATTCCAAATTCCCCATCCCACAAAGCTGTACATGGGCACTTGACTTTGCTTTTCCTGAAATGTCCACTGGGAAGTGACATTAACCTTTGTGGATGAGGAGGGTGACGTTTAAGCTAAAGGTAAGATTAGGTCTTTGGACCAAATGGAGCCTGGTCTTTCACTATGGCTCTTTTCAAACAGGCCATGGTGCGGTGGGGATGGGTGTGTGCCACGGGGCGGGGGGGCAGCCCTTACACAGGTGCACACTCATCTCCATCCACCTCCAACCATGGCCCCCACACAGAGAAACTGCTGTTTTTGCCAGTTGCTCCGTGCGTGGGCTGTGGGTGGAGATGGGTGGAGCACTGGAGTATGCATGCACCTCCACCCACATGCCATGGCAGTCACACGGGTGGCCTCCACCCATGCCCATGCACCGGAACTGCATGGGCATGGGGGGGAGGGGGTCTCGTGTGAAATGGGTCTGCAGCTCTAGCCTGTTCTAAAACTAATTGCAACACTGTAGGAAATTTATGATGTGTATGATCAGACCTAGGTTGACCCTAACATTCAGAAACACCATAGGGGTGTGCATGTCATTTTCGTTATTACAATAACGATAATGAAAATTGTCATTTTTGTTATTGCAACAACAAAAATGACAATCTAGAATAAAGACAACGATAATGAAAATGACAATGTCATTATCGTTGTTATTATTAGTGCTATGGCAGTTGGGTTTTGGAGGGAATATGAGGAGAGGGAAAGAGAGAGCAGACTTCTCAGAGCCCCAAACAGGGTTGAACTCTTGAACTCTGACTGTGTTGGGAGAGACGAGCAGTTCAGCAGTATCTGATGGATGTATCGCTGGCCAATGAGCAATGCAAGCAGGCCCCAGTAGTCTCATGGCACTCTGTGATTGCTCAATGCCTTCTGCCTCTCACAACCAATCAGGGGGGCTTTGGGGGAGGGCACTATAACCCTTTATAATGGGAGGACCAGGCTTTTTATCTCCGTTCTGTGAGAACTCTGCTTGTCAGGTTGC
>QEPC01015142.1:70951-90420 GCA_003113815.1 Sphenodon punctatus | reverse complement strand
AGACTGACAGACACATTCACTGGCCAATTACTGCATGCTTCCAGCTTTACAGGACCAATTGGTGGTGGCTTCGAGGCAAGCATAGGGGGAGGCCCTGAGGCGGGCATAGAAAGGACATAACTGGGACTTTGGGGATAGCATCCCAGAAATCAGGAGACATTGTTTACATATCCAGGCTGGCCAGTTATCACAATCACATCCTACAGCACTGTGACAGAGGACATAAGAGAATCTCTATTGGCTCTTTCCTAAACAGATGCTTCCGACTTCCCAGTAACAAGTGGGGGAGAGATGTTGGCATGGTCACACAGCACAGAATGAGGATATTTGGTTGACATTTCTTCTGGCCAATTGGCATCACAAACCGATCTTATACCACAGTGGCACGTCAGAGAATCCCTGGCATAGGCTCCTTCTCTGCATATGCTGTGCAGGCTTATACAATTGGGACCCTTTATTATTATTATTATTATTATTATTATTATTATTATTATTATTATTATTATGATGATGATGATGATGATGATGTTTTTTAAATTTATAAAACATTTATAACAACTTTCTGATATTTGGCAGAGAGGATCGTGAACATGTAATATAGATCCTTGCCAATTTTCATGTACACTGGTTGGACTACAAAAATGTTAGTCAGACATACATTTATAAGTTAATTGCTTATAACACCAGGACCCTTTATCCAATCCTTCTGAAAGTTGGCAGAGATAGTAAATATGAGAAGGGGTATACAGTTGCCAAGTTTCATATTCATTACATTCAAGGCAAAGAAGTTACACCTAAGAATGTATATGAAGAGTTTTGCAAAATAAAATAGTTCCACTGTTTATATAATTATATTCCTTTATCCAATCTTTTTTGGAATTTGGTAGACATAATGCCTTCTATTGGAGGTATAATCTCTCCAAGATGCAGCCAAATATATTGAAAAACCAAAAAGTTACAGCCAGAAATGTGTTTTCCATTGAAACCAATGGAAATTGAAAACAAAAGCAAAAATGAAAACAATTTGATATTTATGAAAACATAAATGACAGATGTAAATAATGAAAAACGAAAACAAAAATGACACAGGCCCCTGGTGCACACCTTTAGGCTGTACAAAGAGTTTATCAGGGCATACAGAAGGGCTATTACTATGGCTGACATGACACACTCATGGGCAATTTTGCCGTATCAGAAACTGATATTGAGATTGATTTCCTGATCATTGCCTGATACAGATGTGATTTTTCAATTCTTGCAATACTATGAGATATTTTTACTGACTTTTTGCTTACCATTTACAGTGTATCGTTCGTCTACTGCTTACCACATTGTTGAAGATACTGGTTTGCTTCCAGGTTTGTTGTTTCTGCATTTCTTAGCCAATCACTGGGTGAATAGCCCACCCTTTAATCTCCCACCAGTGCCCCTTGACCTCCACTCCAGTGCCTCCAATCAGAATTGTTGTTCTATGTTGTTCCCTTTACTTTGACCAATCTGCAACTGGATTTCAAATTAGTAAAGGAATCTGTGTAACAGCCAATGAGTGACAAGGAAGTACAAGGGGAAATGGAGTGCAAGAACTGCAGTATTGCGTCGGTATTACCTCTCAGGATTTGAATGGACAACAAAGCAGTAAATGGCAAAGCAGGAAACAGGATTCCAGTAAGTGAAAAATTGGTAAATTAAGAAATTGATTGTTGGTCGAGACTAGAGCTGAAACGAATGTGTGGGGGGAGGATTGCCTTGAGAAATTAGCAAGATTCAAGATAGGGGGTGAGAACTTGGGTGTTCTCGCCCCCCCTCAAGTTCTCACGAATTACTTGAGGGGGTCGTCACATTGGAGTGGGGGGGAACTGCACGGGAGGTGAGCAGGGGGCAAAGACAACCCCCTGAGTACCTCTGGCCACTGCCTGGCCTCCCCATCTAGGGGAGAAGGGAAAGTTTGATTGGGGACAGGGGTAAGGTTTAGGGTCCTAGCGGGGGTAGGGCAGGGATGTACTTACCATCTGGGGGGTGGGGTCCCGACTCCCCTGTGGTGCTCCATGTCATGCTGGGCCGCTTCCTGTTTCTTCAGTTTAAAATGACACACACACCCCCAAGCTGGCGCATGCTCAGAGTGCTGCTCGGCTCTGCATGCCTTTTTCAAAGATGGTGCCCGCAGGGCTTTTTGAAAAGGACGTACCAACCCGATCAGTGCTCTGAGAATGGTCCTGCTGTGGGTTTTTTTCTTTTAAACTGAAGACCCAGGAGGGGGCCCAGTGTGGTGTGGAGCAGGTCTGGACCACCCCAGATGGTACACCCCTGCCCCGGTCCCCACCTAAACTTTCCCTCCCCCCCCAGGTGGGGATGCTGGGCAGGGCACAAAGGTACTCAGGGGGCTGATCTTTGCCCCCTGCTCACCTCCGGCTCCCAAGTTGCAACTCCTGTCTGGCCTCCTCAAATTCTCGCTGGCTCTCAACAAGAAGAGGGGAGTTTCTCACCTTGAGGCAAGAAGCCCCCCCCGCCTTCTCATCGAGAACTGACAAGACAATCGAGCCAAGTTTCAGCCCTAGGTGAGATGTTACTGAGTACTGAGCAGGGCTGATGTGGCAGCAGCTGTTACTGCGCTGCGATTACATTCCGCCATATTGAAATTGCCCGCGCCACACCGCAACTTTTCTGAGGACATTCCGCTAATTCTGCCGGCATTCTGAAAATTGCAGAATTGCGGAAAAATTGCAGAAATTGTCAGAAAACCGCTGTTCCGCTATTTTGTGGTGCTGGCGGAATGGCGGAAGTCGCAAAAATGTCATGTTTCCGCTATTTTTCTAAGCCTGTGGAAGTAGCGGAATGAAACTAGCAGAATGAAAGCCTCTGCCACGCCGTACCACTAATTGCGGAAATGCTGTTTCCGGTGGAAATAGCTACCGCTGCGACATTCTGCTACAGCCCTAGTACTGAGGGGGTTTCAATTTGACCTAGACAGTATTGCGAACTGGGATTTCAACAAGATTTTCCATTTTGGTGAAATTTCATTTCAGCCATAGCCATTACTGATGCCAAGCAGTTGTAGGTTTCCTCAGGCATAGACACTTCAGAGAATAGACTTAAGCCTGGATAAGCGGATACCAATCTGTGGATTAATGATTAATATATCTTAACTTACGGGACGTTTAAGCAGGGGACAAATGTTGGCACCATAACCCCCGAGAAGGGTAAGCCGAATTTTAAATTTATTGTATGTGTATTCATTTCTGATTTGGTTTTGTGTCTTCGAAAGAATATAATGTATGTCTTGTATTATTTTCTTAATGAACTTTGTTATGGACANTGTATGTCTTGTATTATTTTCTTAATGAACTTTGTTATGGACAATGGCCAAACAATAAAAACTTACTTACCATTCAGAGAATAGACTATCCTTACTGTTTTGGGTTGTGCGCAGCCTGGTGAATCCAGTCTGCCTCAACCCGTCTACAATTTCTTCAACAGAGCGCTGTGCGAAATCTTCTATGTTCTTTACAGAGAAGGTAGAGGGACTCCAGTAGGGAGGGACTCATTGGGCCTTTCAATGTAGAGAGTTGCGGGGGGACTGTATTGCCCTGGCTGACTTTGATGTGGTTGATCACGAGGAAGCCTGTGCACTGGTGGTATCACTGAGACTCACCACCTGTGCCTCCAACCTTTGCTGATCATTGAGTGTGTGAGTGCTTGGGCATTGGTACCTTTATTGACAGGCATTCTTAACATTTCCTTTATGGAGGGGAAAATGCTGGCCCCCCTCAAATGTTTGGAGGTTCTCCCCCTCCTCAGGAAACCACCTCTTGATTTTGGAGTGCTTGTCAGTTATTGCCTGGTCTCCAATCTGCCTTTCTTAGGGAAGGTGATTGGGAAGGCTAGGGCAGTGCAGCTGCAGAGATACATGGACTCCCAACAATATCTTGGTGAAATTCCAGTCTGGGTTCCAGCCTTCTCAAAGAATAGAGACAGCACTTGTCAGAGTAAGGAATGATCTGCTGATGATTTTAGATCGAGGACAGCTGGTCATTTGGGTCATGCTGGGCCTTATGGCAGCATTCAATATGATTGACCAAAGGTTGCTGCTTCGGCGGCTGAAGGACGTCGCCAGCATGATGGGAGCTGCTGGTTAGTGGTTTTAGTCATACTTGGAAGAGCAGAGGTGATGGATGGAAATATGGTGTTCCTCAAGGTTTATTCTGTGCCCATGTTGTTCAACATAAACCTGAAACTCTTCAGGGATGTTAGGCTGGGCATCATCAGTGCACTGATGATACACAACTGTATATCTCTTGCACTGTGAGCTCTGCCATCTCCGCCTCTGCCTTGGAGAAATTCTAGAATGATATCTTCGGCTGAATACATCAGAGCTACCTTGTGCTCAATCCAGAGGAGACTGAGGTGATGCTGGTGGGGAGGGACAGTTGATATGAGGATGCCCTTACCTCCCTTGGGGCCCCCCCTGCATGTGGATGGGGTCCAGGTAGAGGTAGCAGGCTAAGTAAAGGGGCATCATTTTTGACCACGCTTCCCCTTAATGTAGCCTGTTTTCCCTCTTTACCTTCCCCTTTTAAATTGTTTTAAATTGATTTTATATTGATTGATATTGTTTTTATATTTATATTATTGTAAAACATGCCCAAGTGCCATTCAAAGGCAGGGGAGTGCTATAAAAATAAAATATTATTATTATTATCTGAACAACTCAACTGCTACTTTGCAGACCTGTGACAACCACAAGGTGAATTTTCCTACATAGAGTCCAGATGTGGCACCACCACCATCTGTGGAAATAAGGGACTGGCAGCAGGGTGGCATTCTTGGGAGATCAAGCTGTCCTTCCTGGTCTTTGGCAACATGATGGTGGGAATCAGGACTTGAGATGGGAATCCAGACAAGTATCACCGTAAGTTCTGTGGACTTTTGGCAAGGATGAAGACAGCGGGGGACTCTCATACACAGGGTTACTCCATGATGAAGGAGACAAAAATCAACTTCTCTACAAGATTTGGTCAGGGCTCCATTATTAGGGTTCATTTGTGTACATGGCACAGAACTCTCACCTTCTCCAAAAACAGGAAACACATAGGAATTGTAGCTGTCAAACTGCAGAACAATTTCCCCACTTGCACTGGGAGTAGGGCACTGGGAAGGCTATGGGATGAATGGGCGTATGGCAAGGTTGTGCACTGGGGTGTGTGTGTGTGAAAAGTGAGGGCATTCTTCAAGGGGATGATGGGAGCTGGGGAATGCTGAGGCATGTATGGGGAAGAAAAGGAGGGTAAAATTATTTTATTTATATCTATCTATATATCTATATCACTTATGTGTGTTTCTTTTTTTCTTCTTCTTCCATATGTTGTGAGCTGTCCTGAGTCTTTGGGAATAGGGTGAGAATTGAGATATAAATCAATTATAGTAGTAATATAATTATCATGGCCTTATTATTAGACTGCCCAGCATTTTAGGCAGAGGTGTAGTCTAAGAAACTTGGGAGGTTCCAAAAAGGGAACTTCAGTTTGAGATCAGACCTGGGGTCACTTGAATACGGAATAGCTGAAGAGGGTGTGGGAACCCATGTTCCCGCAGGCCTGGTTTGAAAGACTATGGCTGCATTCAGATGTGCATTTAAATTGCACAGCAGCGGCGGCGGCATTGTGAGATTTAAAGCAACACACACTTCCAGGTTGGTGTGAATGCCCCGAGTGCGCACATTTCAGCGTAACGTGAACTGTTGGAGTGCAGTTTTCAAAGATGCTCCGAGCAGCTTTGAAAGCCGCACTCCAAAAGTTTGCATTACGCTGAATTGGCGCATTCACACCAACCTGGAAGTGCGCGCTGCTTTAAATCGCATGATGCCGCCGCCGCTGCTGTGCGATTTAAACGCACATCTGAATGAGCCCTATGTAGGTGGAGGCATAGGATTGGCTCTCTTCATGGTTTCACCAGAACATTCCCATAGGCCAAAATACAGAGTGTTCAGGTGAAAATTGCAACCCTATGTGGGTAATTTATAGGTCCAACTAGTGTCACTTGAAAAGTGAGCAGTGACAGACTTCAGCAGAGCTCTGTGGAGGATTTTTGGTAGTTGTTGAGAGAAACTCGGGGGGAGGTACTTCCCAACTAAGGCATCATAATCTGACTTTGGTGTGGTTGGCTGAATAGGCTGCTCCATGCAAGTGGGTAGTTCAGGAAAATTGTGGGGGAGATATGTTGGGAATTGGGGCATTCACACCAACCCGGAAGTGCGTGTTGCTTTAAATCGCACAATGCCGCTGCTGCTGCTGTGTGATTTAAATGCACATCTGAATGCGCCCTATGTAGGTGAAGGCATGGTCCACCTACATGTTGGGATGGTCCCATCACAGAATGAGGATATTTGGTTGACATTTCTGTTGGCCAATTCGCATCACAAACCGATCTTATACCACAGTGACATAAGAGAATCCCAGGCATAGGCCTCTTCTCTACGTATGTTGTACAGGCATATAAAATTGGGACCCTTTATAAAATACTTCTGATATTTTGCAGAGATGATCATGAAAGTGTAATATATATTCCTGCCAAATTTCATGTACACTGCTTGGACTACAAAGATGTTATAGTCAGACATACATTTATATGTTAATTGCTTATATCACCAAGACCTTTTTTCTAATCCTTCTGAAATTTGGCAAAGTTAGTTAATATGGGAAGGGGTATAAACTGAACAAGTTTCACCTATATTAGATGTGAGGCAAAGAGGTTACAGCTAAGAATGTATATGTTGAATATTGCAAAATACAATAATTCAACTGCTTCTAAAATCGGATTCCTTTACACAATTGTTTTGAAATTTGGTACACATAATGCTTTCTAATGGAGGTATAGGCACTCCAATTTTCAGCCACATAGCATAAAAACCAAAAGGTTACAGCTGATAATGTGTTTTCCATTGAAACCAAAGGAAATTCAATTCCGAACTCACAGAACACATTCGAACTGAAGGTTCGAATTTGAGTTCGGTTCGACCGTTCAGTTCAGTCGACCGAACTATTCGAGTTTGGTCCGAACTTCCGAACCGCATTCGCCCATCCCTAGTACATAATGGCTGAACCTGAACCGTGACCTGTTCGCTCATCCCTAGTATCACAGAGACTGTGGCTAGATGAAGGTAAGGAACAAGCTGTATCTTTGATTTAAGAGAATGTGATTAAATGTATGCTGTCAGTGAAAGATATAGGACCCATGTCATTAAAGGGATTTAAATATTTACATCAGAAAGCCAGATTCTCATTTAACGTTACTTTAGCTATGCTAATTTTCACTGACCAAGGCTCTGGCCCTCTCAAGGGCAGTCAGACACCTTTCTACTAGCAACTGGTGCCGAGAATGAATATCATGCATGCAGGTACTCTTCTATCTTTTCTTTAATGCTCCTTCATAGACCTTTTTTACACGGATGCTGCTGCTGGCCCGGTGGGTGGAGATGGGTGGGTGAACACATCCAGAGGCACCGAGACAGGAGACGTTTACACGGACAGCACCGCGGTGGGTTGTGGGATGGAAGGGGAGGGGCTGGCACACACCCATTGGGCAAACACCCACCCTGGAAAACACCAAGAAAACACCCAAGACATTTACACGGCCAGTTGAGACACCAACTGGAGGGGAAACACAGCGATGTGAGAACATGGCCAACTGAGGGAAAATGAAACCACGGTACGCAGCACCACACCTGAACCGCCAGACCCCTCACGGGCGGGGCTGGAGGTAGCAGGGATGACAGGAGACACAAAGTAGCGGTCCATGGCCAGCTCCGAGACAGAGGCCAGACAGGCAGGTGCCACGTACCCCCCACAAACCAGAACATGACCACACACAACCAGGAACACAACCACACAGGGAACGGCTGCTTGGCCAAGGAGGCAGGGGGACCCCACACTGGGGGGGGGCAGGAAAGGGCATCGGGGGACAGGCTCTGCCCCAAAGCCATTGGGGACCCCAACACAAACCCCCAACCCCCCCCCCGGCGATGTCTCCGCACACACAATCCCATAGCCCCATACAACGAGCCTGGAACAGGACACATGTGGTCACAGCGGCAGGCATGGAAGCACACACCACAGCTGGGTCAGCAGGGATGGGGGGGATGGGGGGAACCCCAACAGATGGGGGGAACCCCAGAACACACCAACTGGCAGCAAAGTCGCTGCCACCCACCAAACACCGACTTCAGATGCATGTAGTCGAGGGGGAGATCCACACCAAGGCAGGGAGGGGGGAAGGCACAGGGACAACAGACAAGGGGATGGACCCCCAGCCCAAGGGACCACAGGGAAGGAGGGGCAGCGAGACAGGGATGGAGGGGGACAGATGGAAGGCAATACAGCCAGCAATGTGGCCACAACCTGCAGGCAAGGGAACCGATGGTAAACCCCAAGGGGTCAGTCACATCTGCTGCACCCACCAGGAGAGGAGGGGAATCAAGATACCCTGTACCTGCCAGGCAACCCTGGCACAACCACCATAAGTTGTCAACACAATAGAACAGCACAAAGGGAAGGAGAAGACACAAACCACAAAAGGGAGCAAAAACACTTTAATAAAAAGGGAAGCAGAGCTGGAAGAAGGGAGGTGTGGGGTCCACACAGTGCGGAGTGGTGGGCCGGCTCTCCACCCTCAATAGAGATGCTGACCCCGTACCCGACTCCATCAAGCCACCTGGGCGTGATTGATCTGGTACACTCACTGTAGAAGGTGCAGGAGGAGCTGCAGAACTTCCTCCTGCTCCCTGGTCTGCTCAGCTATCAGCACCTGCACTAAGGGAGAGGGGGTGAGCCATTAGGATGGTTCAAGGGCCCCAACAATGAGTAACCCCACACAGACATCAGGGGGGAGGGCCCTGGACACACACAGTACACTCACTGATCTCGTAGAGTTGTGCCCCAGCACGGAGCTCTGAGGCTGAACGCTGGAGCTGGCCGGCCATCTACCCCAGGCATAGCATGGCCAGGAACACAACCAGAGTAGCTAGAAGTGAGAATGAAGAGGGAGAAGGGGAAAGGGTGAATGGAAACAGTGTTGGTGAGACGGGGACAAACAGCACACAGCACCCACACCCCAAACATGGAACCCAGCTCATCCATGTCATCACCCCAATGGGGGGGATAGAGTGAGAACATGGGTGGTCAACTGTTGGGCCAGAAACAGGCCAGACTCACGGTCAGCAGCCCGTCTCTCCTGTCTCCCATTCATTGCCAACAGTGCAGATGGGAGGAACCAACAGGTGGCACCTGGAACTGCAGTAGCCGGGGTGGTGCCAGCGAGGAGTCCAACTCCAATGGGAAGCGACCACCAGACATGGAGGGTGATGTGTGCCATGGCCAGCAGGGCAACGGAAGCTGCTAGGGAGGGGTCGGTGCCAGCACCCATCACCTGCCCACGCACTGGGGCATAACGGAGAGCACTACCATGGGACAGTGCCGGCACAGTCATGGCACAGACAATGCACACATGACAGGGCAGTCATCTGCATGAGGTGGTTGACAACAGCACCGCTTTGAATAGGTGGGGGCTGCACAGTGGAAGGGGGCCTGCACAGAGTCGCATTCCACCAGGTGCATACCGACAGGTCAAGGACAGTGCAGTCTCATCAAGAGGTGTTGCCACCATCACACAGCCTGAAACCACGATCCATGAGGGAGCCCACAGGGGAACGCATCACACACCACTCGTTGCTACATGACAATCCCAGTGCTGCCGAACACAAAGCCCCCAGTCCCAGAGCACACAACCACACATACACAGGGATGGATGCAGTCATGGGATGGGCACAGGGAACGGTACACAGTCACATAAGGAGTGGATACAGTACAAGCCAGGGTCTTTATTAGATTTGGGAAAGGGGGGGAGGTACGGGCCCACAGAAGTCAGTCAACGACTGAGCAAGGACCTGTGGGCATTCAATCCAACCATCGGACAGGGGCACCATTGTACACACTCAAATAGTGACGGTGGAGATTGAGTACACAAGCGGGATGGATGCAGGATGTGACATATGCGGTGTTGGGGGCCTGACTGATGGGGAAACGGAGCAAAGGGATCGAACAGGACATTGGGGAGGAGCAGCGCTGTCCATAGGGAGGCGAGGCACAGACAAGGCATGGGTAACAGGTTCCCACAAAGCGGGAAGATGGGACAGCCAGATCAGGGGGTGGCAGGAAGGTAAACATCGACCCCTGGACAAGTCCCTCCCAGGCGAATAGGCCCCTGCAGAATCCCCGAGAATGCATATTGGCATCCACCATGAAGTGGGGCAGGAAGTGGTTCTTCGTTGCAGCTGCAGCCCTGACATCCGGTAGCTCAGCACCGCTCGCAGGGCACCTATCTCTATTGTGGTAGGGACCCCGGTCAGTAGTGGGCCACCAACATTGGGAGGTAGCAAGCCCATCTCCCCAAGAAGGGCTAGGCATTCTAATAGCGGGCACAATATGCCACGGGCATGCAGTAGGATGCTGGTGTAGTCTGTAGCAATAGGGGGACCCCCGGCCTGGAGGGCCAGTCCATAGTCATTGTAAGTCGCCACCAGGCAAGCAGCCACACTCTCCTGTGCAGTCCATGGCACGACAATGGCATCCGAGTGCCCCCAAGGAGGTTGTTGGAGGTGGGTGAAGCCGAACTTCCCAGCACACCTCCGGCAATCTGGACCACCGAATGGATGACCCATCACCCACATGTACTGTGACAGGAGATTGAATCCATCTGCCACTGACAGGGGGTTGCTCAGCAGCAGCTGGACATCACAGCTCTGCCACAGCGTTCCCAGAAGCATGCCGACCACTCCTCCCGGGCACAACCATCTGCCTCAGGGCCCATTCCACACCCTGCCATGACCATCTCAAGGGCCGGGTGGTTGATTGCAATGGAGTTCCACAGGGAGCAGCTGGGAATGAGCGATGCGCGAGGAACAGCGCATCACTAGCCAGAGGGTGACCTTGCAAAGCTAATAGTGGGCAGGCTACTAGGCCCTGTGTAGCCCCAACCCATGCACAGGGTGGCCGTGTCCCAGCGCAGCTGATGACAGGTGAACAAGGTCACAGCTGGTTCTAACACGGAGCTAATGAGGCACTGGTAACAGCATTTCTTGAGTGTTCACAGCTGCACGATGGCACGGCCTTCACTCACAGTGATGGATGGAGGGTGGCTGGCGCTGATGCATCCCACTCACTGATCGCAGGGGTGTGTGTCATGGGCACCGGAGGCCCCCCCGTCCCCCTTGTATATATTACAGACCTGCTGTGGCCTGAGCACCCTGCTGTGTAGGAGGTCTGTGCAGGTGGGGGGATGTGCAGCCGGCCCGGTGAGTGGAGATACTGTCCAGGTGCACTGAACACACCCATCGTACTGCACCAGTCGATGGGCACCATGCATGGTCCTCCAAAGTACATGTGTGTCCCGGTTCCATTGCTCGGGTGTGGCATGTGGAGAGTGGCGGCAGTGGTGTGGTGTGTGAGACATGATAGTGAAAGAGAGCACAGCTAGTACAGAGGTAGTGCTGTCCATTACTGGGTGTACTGTGCTGAGCACGGGGGAAGAGGCAGTGCCTGGCGGTTTGCCAGTGTTAGTGGTCCCCAATATGTGGGGACAGCCGTTGAGCTACAGGGAATGGAAGGAGCACAGTGTGGGTGTGCTGGGAGCACAGGGCTTGGGGGTTGGAGCCAGAGGCCCCTACCGGGTGGTTGAAAGATAGTCAGAGCATTGAGTGAACTGGTGCTTTGCGGGCCATGAGCACAGCGGTGCAGGGATTGGGAAAAGCAGCCATTCACTTAGAGGTTTGTCAGGTAGCTGTGTGGTGATCCAGTACCAGTCCTGGTGGTGGGTGCTCAGGGGTTCTGTGGTGGTGTTACCATGCTGCCTGATGAAGAGCCCCCAGAGGAGAGAACCATCTTTCTAATGATCCTGGGCGCATGCTTCGTGATCCTGCCCCAGGTGTTCCAGCAATGGAATGAGCTACTCCTCCCAGGGCCCCGCTTCTACAACCATGGGGCACGGTGCAGGAGAGCGGCCAACATGCCCCGAGCAGCATTGTTGCGGTGGGCGTGGATGATACCTGCTTGCCAACATGCCATGTGTGGAACATCTGTGTCCCAGCACATGCAGCTTGTCCTATCCAGGTAGCCCCTCAACCTTTACAGCCGTCATGTGACTGTCCCAACTCAGTGGCTGAATTGGATGTGTTCACGTACCAATGAATGGTGGGAGAACATGCTGGCAACCTGGACAGATGAGGAATGGACGGACCACTTCTGCATAAACTGCTTTCTGTTGACCTGGCTCGGTGAGATCCTCAACACACATCTCCGGAGAAATGCAACCAACATGCGGTATCCGCTGCCCACAGGGATGCAATTGGCCATGGCAGTGTGGAGGCTGGCCACCCCGATTCATGTCGGAGCATTGGGGAGCAATTTGGAGTGGGCACAGCTACCGTTAACAGAGCGCTCCATGACGTGTGTGACCTGATAGTGGAGCTGCTACTAGAGCGGGTCATCCAGGTCCGGGATCCTGAGGTGGTGATCTGCGGCTTTGAGGAAATGGGCTTCTCTCACTGTATTGGTGGAGGCAGCACCCATATCCCTATCATCTGCCCCCCCATGTAAAGATTGACTATATGAACTGGAAGCAGGTGTTTTCCATAAATCTGCAGGCTGTTGTGGATCACAGGTACCTATTCACTAGGGGTGGGAAGTTCGGTTCCCCCGGTATCAGATACTGCCGGTATTTTGCTGTACCGGCAATATCAGATTAATCCGGTTATTGGGGGTACCAGTACCGGTTCCCCGTGCTGGATTTGTTTACATTGCGGCCATTGAAATGAATGGCCGCAATGTAAAAGAAAGAAAGAAAATTTTTTTTTCCCTCCCCTGTCCAGGCTGCGCGGGTGGAAGGGGGGGTCACCCCACACCCACCCTGCCCAGCCTGGATTTTTAAAGAATTTTTTTTAGCTGAAGTCCCTGCTAGTGCAGGGTCTGTGTCGCCGCCATCGGCACGGCAGTGTACCAGATACCGGTTCTAATCTGGTAAACCGGATTTTTGGGAACCGGTATCTGGTAAAACCGGTATCTGTTTTTTTGGGTGAAGTCCCACCCCTACTATTCACTGATGTGTACACTGGCCAGTCAGGGAGGAACCATGATGCGTGTATCCTGCGGGTGTCACCCATCTATGCCCGGATGTTTGATGGAGAGATAGCCCCCAACCATACCGGGTGATTGAACGTATTTTCATGGCTCTTGTGGTGATTGGGGACCCCGCCTACCCACTGAGCCCGTGGCTCATGAGGGCCTATCCCATGGCTCACACTCCTGAGCGCAGGCTCTTCAATGAGCGCCTATCGTCCACGTGGAGCATGGTGGAGCGGACATTCGGCCAGCTAAAGATGCGTTGATGCCATCTGATGAACAGGAGCCAGTTTAATCTGGAGCACACCCCAATCCTTGTCCTGGCAGCCTGCATTCTGGACAATATTTGCAAGACCGGTGGAGCTGCCCTTAACAACCCTCCACCGATGCAGAGAGCGAGCTCTGTGCCTGTGTATCAACATGTCCAGGGTGGGACATTCCGATGGATATCGGAGGAGCACAGGGATGCTCTCAGCAGGCACATTGTTGCCCAGGGGGCAGGCAACTGACCCGTGCCTTTGCATGCCCCCCCCTCCACAGCCCGTGTAACTGTAAAAACACAGATGTGACCTGACTACAAACACCAGGTGTTCTACTGTTTGGTGCTAGGGGTTCCCCAGTCATGTGGGAGCAGAATCCCTCGGAGCGGGCCCACATACTTGCTACCAGTCATGGCATCAGTAACCCGTATAGCATATGGCCTTCACTGGTTAATGGTTAGCACAGGCAGTGTACCTGTGGTATCAATGTCAGGCCTGTGCTCATTCAAGGGTGGTTTGTCAGTTCCCCACTACCTTTTGGCAGGCAAGAGCATTCACAGTCCCACACCTGTTGTGCGCATGGCACGACCCCTGATGTCCGCTACTGATCCCCTACCAGCGCATGCCGCCCCCTGAACAGAACAATCGACATAGAGGTACAGTGTACATAATGTTTATTAGGGGATATTCACAAGGGGTGGGACATCACTGCTTGCGGGGCTGGCCACGTCACCACTTTGGCGCACCACCAGGGCTCGACTCCCTGCGGCCCTTGCTGCCACCATCTCCAGTGAGCAGCGGCTTGACAGCCCGGGATCTCTGTCATCCACTGGATGCTTCACTGCAGGCTCAGGTACCGGACCCTGCGATGATCAAGCATACGGTAAGTGTTACACTTGTACCCAGGATGGGTTCTGTGCACCACAGCCCTGTTTGTAGCCCTCTGCGGGTTCCAGGAATAATCATGCTGCAAGCCCACCTACCATCCCTGTGCAGGTTGTGGTGCAGCTGCCCCCCCCCCCATTAGTGAACTAATTTCAATCTGGTTTACCTGAGCTGGTGGGGCAGAAGCCATGGGTGGTTGGGTACCTGGAGGTGTTGGGATTTTCTGAGGAGGCCTTGGTTCCTGGAGGAGGGGTCTCTGAGGCAGCTGGTGAGGAACCGGGATGGGTGAGGGCTGGAACGACGGCCCCACAGACTGTTGTTGTGGAACTATTGGGGGGGGGGGGACCCTGTGAACCACACCAGGGAAGGAGTGCTGCTGGGGAAACCAGGGTTGGCCAAAGTGCTGGGGAGGGTGCCTTGGTGGTAGTCACCTGCCATTCTTCCATCCATGCCCGGAGGGCCCATGTCACTCTGAGGTTCTCGCTGCAGGGCCCCCAATACCTCCCCCATGAGATCTATGCAGCTTGCCCCTCCAGCGTGCCATGGGCCCTCATCCTCTCAACCCTGTAGAGGCGGAGCTCATGATGGGGGTGGTCCCAAAGGTATTCAGTGCAGGACCGGGTCAGCATTGTTGCCAACATTTCCCGGTTCCTGTCCCCCTCCCCGCTTTGAACCTCCCTGGTGAGGGCGAGCTCCTCAGAGTGCACCTCAGCTAACCTTCTGGTTTCCTCCAGCAGTTCCATACCCAGGTCCTCTCTCCTCCTCCGATTCCTGGCCCCCATCTCCCGATTCCTCTCAGCACTGCTGGTGGAAGCACCGCTCGCACGACTGGGTCAGTTTTCTGTGGATGACAGGCTACCCCATAGGTCATATTGCTTGCCATGTCTGTACCCTGCACCCCTAGCGGTGCTACTGAGGTGCTGCTGGGACTACCTGCCCCCCTTCTGTGTATCTCCCTGTGTGGATGGTGACTGACAGGGTGGGGTCCCCATATTCCCATCCTGTGTCAGACCGCTGTGGTGGCCCGACACCATATCTATGTGCCATATCCCAGGGCAGGGTTTCCCCAGAACCCCATTGTGGACATGTCTCCTTATCCCTCCTTTGCGGCAGTGTGACCCCACCTCTGCATGCCTGTCGGAGTCTGTTGACCCGTATAGTTCCGTGCCCCTACTGTGGTGGCCCCCACTGTCCCAGCCATTCCCTGTTTTGCATTGCAGCTCTATTAGTAGGGGTGATCCCTCTGTGCCCTCTATGCTATTCCATCGCCCTGGCATCACCCACATCCCATCCCTTGGCTGTGTTGGCCTACCATCGTTGTCCTGATCACTGGGTCCCAGGTGTGCCTCTGGCTCCTCATCGACCACCTCCTCCTCTGCGACCTCGTCCTCGTGCACCTCCAGGCACCCTTGAGCTGTAATAGGAATAGGGATCCATCAGTTTATCCCTGCTGCCCAGCTTGGGCCCAGGTTACTGTGGCCGGGGCCTCCCCCGCCCTGGGGCTGTGGTTATGCTCCTACCTGGATCATATTACTCTGTGTCCTGGGGGGGAGGGGGTGCATCCCGGGTGTCCATCCACTCCACATGTTCCCCCTGTCCCCATGGCCTGTCACCATGTGGGTTTTGTGGGTGAACACAGAGGGCGATGTTACTGTAAGCGGTTTCCTGGGCTGCCTCCTACCCCTGTGTGATGGGGCTGTCCCCTCCCGCATCCTGATTGGCCTCACCAGGGGCAGCGCTCTCCCCCTGCTACGGGGGGTTGGGTGGGGTGTGTGTGTTGTTTTTGCCCTCTTTTTGCCCCTGGTGAAGGTGGTGCTGTGTATGCGGGAGGCAACAATGTCCCCGTCCATGCAGAGGAACCAGTCCAGCTCATCATGGAACTCCATTGTGTGCATGGCATGGCCAGACTTGAAATTGTTGTCCTTGATATACTTATAAACAGACCTCAAATCCTTTGCCTGCTGCATGCACTGGGTGCTATCTCTATTGTACCCCTGTCACTGCATTTCCTAGACGATGGCTTCATAGACCTGTCTGGTCTTGTAGCTACGCAACAGGTTGTTCTGGACCTTTTCACCTCCCCACACAAGTATGAAGTCCCAGGTCTCCTGCCTTGAGCAGGACTCCCCCTTTTGGCAGCTTGGGGCCCTCCCGGTGGCTTTGGTGACAGTGGAGCTGGTCATCTCCTGTAAGGGGCATTGCATGGGGGTTAGCATATGTCTCACAACCCCCTTATGCACCTGTTGGGTGATCCCTCCCCTTTCCCCCCTGGGGGCACCGCTGGGTTACCTGACTGTCACGGAGGTACTCCTCAGCCGTCTCCCCGGTGGTGCGCTGCTCCTGTGTCTGGGTGCTCTCCTGGGTGTGTGTGTGTGATGGTTAGCTGTCAGCTGGCTGCCCTGTGTTCCCTTGGGATGGTTCCTGGTATGGACGCTGTCTCTTATACACATCTAGATGTGTATAAGAGACAGGTGTTCCCTCAGGATGGTTCCTGGTATTGGTATGCGGGCCCACCCTTCCTTGGTTGTTGGGGTACCCTTGCTCTTACCTCGCTGTTGGTGGTGCTCCCATCCCTGTGCCTCGTGGCTGTGGGGGGGCTGCAGGCGGAGCTGGCACTGCAGTATGCCTTCAGCCCTGTGATGGGAGAGGTGTGCTGTGATTAGCCATTTTACCTCCCCCGCCCTATGCCGTTGGGCTGGGGCCCCCTCCCCTGGGTGTCCCGGGGTCCCTTTGATTACCCTGGCCCGTCTTGCGCATGTCATGGTACTGGCTCCCTTCATTTTGCCTTCATACTGCCTTCCTTCCAGACATTTTGGAATCTGGTGCACACATGTCATGTTTTGGTTCTCCTTTAAGGGCTCCCAGCCGGGTGTCCGGCGTCTCCCCGTGGATGTGGGTGTTTTGATTTTTACATGGACGGGTGGGTGTTGAACACCCATCTCCACCCACGGAGCATACTGGCTCCTTCCTGGCTGCTCCGTGGGTGTTGCTGGGTGGGTCGTGAACGCGCTCCCATCCACTCATGGACTTTTACATGGACACTCTCACATCCATCCGATGGGTGTTTATGGGTGTGTGTGGGTGGGTGACAGCCATGTAAAAGGGGCCTTAGATCACTGGTATTTTCCTTTTCAGTTGCCTGTACCACAAGCCATTGTTTCCATGGAAAATAATGTTTTGCAGTCAAATTAACAAGCACTAAGAGGCCTTAATGAGGCTGCGTTATTAAACAATCTTCCTTAATTTTTGTCGCCATGATACTTGAATGCACCACACTCTACACAGAGCATAAATAAAACCGTGCGGTTCTTACCCTTGCTATTTGCGGGGCTCCATTCCAGCAAGACAAACTAGTAAGTTGTAATTTGTGCAGCTGTGTTTTTATAGGAGCATTTCTGTCTGGGTTGTTTTGTTCTTAGGAAAGGGGAATAATACATTGTTCCATAAATATCGTATGAGTGGCAATGCCATTACTCTTTCTGAAAATAAAATATTCAACACTGTAAATGATATTTGACCTCTAACGTAGCTTATTGTAAAGTCTCAAACATGCTCCCCATTAAGTTGCTTATCTGTCATAAATTTTTTAATATATATCACTATGCTATCATATCATTTTTTTATATAAAAAGCTGAAATAATGGGGCAGGAGTGCTTGAAAGTTTCACTCGGGAATGGAAGACAAAGCACAGAGCAAAAATTAGTGTTACCTCTTTTTTCTGCATATTGTAGGCCTGTTGCCAAATGTATTTCCGTGCTTTCAGTTATATATAGGCAATCACATTACAACTACAGAAAATGCATCGCTCTGACACCTGCAGACAGTATCTACACTGGGGTAGCAAAATATATTCAAACAGCCTTGCTTAGTTCTTTGGAGGATGTTTTGTGCAAGGCTATTTTTAAAATGAGTCTTTACATTTGCTAGCTAAATGATGATAATCTATCTTTGCAAACAAACATAAATTCATTATGGAGAATGGCTATATTTTCTTGTGAAGGCCAATAACTAATGTTTTGCATTGTTTTCTTCCCAGAGCTGAATTGTTGCCATAAGGCAGAACTTGGAAAAGTATAGAAATGGCAATTGTGTATCTAAGGTTCCAATCCTGGTGATGCTGCAGTCAGTGGGGCTGATCCCATGCCCCGTGAGCACAGCCGTGTGCAGGCATGCATCGCAGCTGCGTGGTTTGTACGCATGCTGCAGGCCCCATGCCAGGGGTACATGCGATTTGCACGCATATGTGTGTGCACGCCAGTCCGCAGGGCATGGGATCAGCCCCAATGGCCATTACTGCCCCTGCGATTGCAGTCTGGATCTTGGACTTTCACCCTACAACAGGATTGGAAAGTATGGACATTTGTACCCACGCAAGCTCCCATTGGTCTCAGTGGGGTTCTTTAGAGGGGAGAGGGCACCTCAGCAATCGCAAATTCAAAGAAATACACAAAAGGTCATCATGGAAGTAGATTGCTTCAATATGAGCAGCTGTGCACTTCTCTAATGCAACCAAAGGGGGTCACTGTTGGAGAAGGGATAATGGGCTAGATGGACCATTAGTCTGACCCAGTATGACAGTGACTATGGGGGCAACCCAAGGTACTTGCATGCATCGAGTGCACACTGTGTGCGCACCAAGTGCAGGATGTGTGCGTACCAAGTGTGTGGTATGTGTGCATTGTGCGTAGTGAGTGAGGCTAAACGAGTGGCAGCAGCCAGATCCCTGCACAGCCCTATGGTGAGCAATCACCGCTGCCACACTGCAGGGCATGAGTAGGGAGCCAGCCAGATGGTTGCGGGGAAGCTGGGTGCGCCGGCCCCTGTCAGAGCTACCGCTGCATCTGGGGTGGGCCAAGGCCCACACAAGCGGGTTCACAGTCCTGCCTCACCTCCCACCCCCTGCTGAACGGAGAGCCTGTGCCTGACCATGATGTGCCCACAGACAATGGGCGCTAGCACCCATTGCTCGCAGCTCTGCATCATTGCACCGTGTGTGACCGGGCAAGCATGCCCCATCACATGAGCTGCCCCACCCTGGGCAACCTTACACCAGCTGGGGTAAGGCTGCTCTGAGATACATCTTTGGAATTTTCCTGAGGACACCTCGCAGAGCAGCCAGCTGTTCGCCCCACCCCGGGGAGGGGGGAACATCTGGCAGGC
>QEPC01015142.1:28354-51903 GCA_003113815.1 Sphenodon punctatus | reverse complement strand
GGGGGGGTGTTAAAAAAAATCCCAGGCTGGGCAGGGTGGGGGGGGAGGTGCTCCCTGGCACTCCTTTCGCCTGCGCAGCCTGGAGGGGGGGAGGGAAAACTGGATTCGGCCCCCCCGAACTGGTTCGGTCCAAATGGACCAAACCGAATGGTTTCAGGTTCGGCCGAACACTGAACCGCTCAGTGTTCGCACACGCCTACAGGATAGTAGGTGGGCGGGGGGGGGGTAGGTGGGAATGGGTGGTCACACTTGTGGCCAGTGTTTCTGCCCACCCAGGGGCGAGGCGGGACCTCCAACAGTGACCCACTCACCCGGTGTTGGGGGGAAGGGCAGACTGTCTGCCCACGTCTCTGCACTGGACCCACACTGTGGCAGCTGCGCTTGCCCACCACAGGATGTGCAGGGGATTGGGACCACCCAGCTTGTGTGACTGCATCCGATACTATTCTCTACTATGCTAATAGCTAAGTAGTCTAAATCTAAAGTAACTTGGTATACTTTTAGGCATTTTGAATGTAGCATGTGGAAACTAGAAGGCTTAGAGAACTGCCAGTGAGGCATCGGACCTTTCAATAGGTCACTGTTTTGAATCCAGCCCAAGTTGGCACTCTTTGTGGTTCATCATCTGCTGGCTTTTCAGAGATCCCTGTGGAGTAAACTTTCAACAGAGGCCAACGCTGAATGAGCAAGGGGACTGGATTAACCTTCTCACCACTCTGGATGAACTCTGTAGAACAGAGCTAGTAGTCTCTACTGAATTGCAGCTCCCTAAGCTACATCTTCTCTATGGATAAAGAAAGGTATTCCCTCTCCAAGCTTGTCCATATGACCCTTTTCAGCAGCTCTTTTCAATTTATTCTGGAAGAGTCAGATGCCACATTTGAATTCCTAACACTTTGTCCTGAGAGAAGACTTATTTTAGTTCAATACCTATTGCACTTCTGAATTCTAAAAAGAGGCTTACATTTAAATAAGAATGATGCTGATTTTCCTGCTGAAATTTCAACTAGGAAGGTGGTATTTTCATCAATTCTTTTTCTACTGAAATATTTATTTTCTGGGAAAGCCTGAATTGTTTGATCCCAAGACAAAAATGTCTTTGGGCAGCTCTGATCTTTTTTGGCCTTCTTGGTAAATTTAAGTGGGGAAGATTAAAGATAACCTTTTACCCCTGTCCCTTCTCCCACTCCAAAAATAAAGATTTAATTTCAAAACACACACCTCTAAATAAGTCATAGTGAAGCTACTAGGGCCAGTAGAGAGAGAAAAATAGATACATGCTACAGAGGGATCTGAGAAAGAACTGAAAGGGATTCGGAAATACTATTGACACAAACTCAGGGAAGCTTAATACTTAGAGAAAAGTAACTATTATTTACTGTTCTACAGTTTTTTTTAATTATTTCCTAAACAATTTAATTCATTAGCTCTTTATTTATGCTACAGCCTTAAACTGATTTTCAGAAATCATGCAAAACATGCAAAGGTTGGGAGACATCAAGATGAATGGTTAAAACATCCATGATCTATATACAGCAATGCAGACAATCTCCCTTGACATTTCATGCAAGAGATGAAATTGTCCCCCTTCTCGAATTGCTTACCATCTAATTTGGACATAATATATCAAGGGACATCAATAAGCAAGTAGAGCTGAAGAGAGCAAGGTTTACAACAGTCAAAAGCTTGCACTGTCAGGGAGGTGGACTGACCCATGTGTTATATAATTTATCCAGACAAACCACTGCTTTGCAGGCACACTAAGGCTATCTTGAGTGCCAAGACTTGCATCTTTAGACTTGTGCCTCTTTAATTTTTTTTTCAAACCTTCTTCGGAATCTTTGCTTTTATCTGGTTACAGTGTCTTCTTCAGATCTATGACAGAAACAAAATAGCTGTTTGAGCTACTTCAGGGATGAGCGAATATATGACAGTTGCATCCTGTTGGTTCACAAACAGAGCTTGAATTGTGGGGTGGGGAGAGCTTTGGATGACTAAGTTGAAGGTGCAAATGGGAATGATGATGGCTTTTGTTTTTGGTTTTAAAAAATAATTAAGTGTCCAGGAGAAACAAGTTAGAATTGCCATAGTTCATTGTTGATATTTCTACTTCTGAGAATAAAGGAGTGCTGACAATTGTCATTCTCAAAGACTGGATGGTTGTGTTTGCAACTAGCATGCTCGATGGACTTTCTTCTGCATTGTGCATCTGCAGAAGCTGTTGCTGGAGCTGGGAAGGTGTCCTTTTCCCACCTTCTATGAAACGCTTAGATTTTTTTCCTGATCAGAGATGAAGTCTGCTCTAGGTGGGACTGATGGGTTGTATTTGGATTCAGACTAGCTTTGGAAGGTCTTGGGCATGCCTGTCAGAGTAAGTACTGGCTTTTTGGGGTTTCTCCTTCCATAACCTTAAGTTTTAGCAGCCCATTGGCTGTGGGCAAAAAAAGCACACAAGAGACTGGATATCAGATGTTGTACCGGGCTGCTGGTCATGCCTTCAGTGGGGGTATTTCTCCTTTCCAAAATGAATTGCCACATGACATGTTTTCTTTGTTCTTTTCTCTAAGATGGTTTTAGCAACTTGGACAGCTGACTCAGCTTTGCTGTTGGATTGACAGTCACATCAAACATTATAGGGCGAGGCTGTGATTTTTTTTTCCTTCTATTTATTTAGTCATATTTCTATGCTGCTCTTCCCACCGAGGCTCAGGGTGGCTTACAACCATAAAAGCAGGAATATCAGACAAACCGGTTATGGTTAAACTCCCACTTTTTGGCAAATTGTGCAAACTCCTTGCTAGTGTCCAGTATCTGAGTTAACACAATCTGTTATGCCATGTCTTCAGAAGTGTATCATTGCTTTGTTTATTACCATAGCTGCATGAATGCCCAATAAATACACCGTCCATGGAAACAGCTACCATATATTTGGCTGGCCCCACACAGACCACTCTGGATGTCCCAGAATGCTCCATGCGTGGCTGCTATTAGTGGGTGCTCTGGGGCTCACAGGAGGATGCTTCACCATCAGATGGGCGGGCACCTCTGTGGCTCCTGGGTGGCCATGCGGTGTAGCTTCTTGTCTGAAAACACCCACCATCTCTCTTCTCATGGTTTCAGGTATGAGAATTCAGTTGCCTTTGAATACAATGTTGTCCTGTACACTGAGTTCATCATAGTAGTTCCAGTATTGTTGAGTGGCCTCAGAAGCCTTTTCATGGGTGTCTGGCCATATTGTTGAAACAGATGTCAGGGTCTGTAGCTCTTTGTCCTGTAGTGTATGTTCACGGACTGTCTGCAGTCCTTGCTGCAAAATGTGAATTAACTGGCTTGATTGATGCTTTCTATATCTTTTTGTATTTCCGTCCTTTCAAGCTGGTTGAAGACCTTGTATTCTGGTCCATGTGTGTCAGGTTCCTACGGCAGTGCTGCTCTGGATAGGAAGTCTGCTATGTATGTTTCAGTTCCTTTCTTGTAGTGTTGGTCTCAAAAGCATATGTTGCAGCTGTATTGGAGCTGATAGCAGTGGTTTCTTGAAAATGACCTCAAGTGGTCTATGAATGATCAGTTAATATACTACTTCATTTTCTACATGTAAGTATTTTTAACCTCGGATGTATTGATCAAATTTTTCACAAGCAAATAGAATTGCTAGACGCTCTTTTTCAATCTGTGCATATTGTTCAGGTGGAGATCAAGAGGACCTTGATGCAAAAAACTACCGGTTGTGCTTTTTGCAGGATGACTAACCAAAGCCTGGTTTCACTAGCACCATGCCGCATTGTAACTTCTTCTTTTACAGCATAGAATTTCAGCACAGGATGTTTTGTGACCAAGGTTTTAAATACGTTGGAGAGCTTTGTCATGTTTGGGTCGCGAGGTCCACATTGCACCTTCATCCAGCAGGTGTCTAAGCAGTTCACAGGCATCAGAAAGAGAAGGGAGGAATTTGGCCAGGTAATTAACCAATTCCAAAGCTGCTGCAGAGACTTGGCATTCATAGGTCTGGGCATTTGCTATATTGCCCTCACTTTCTTGGGATATGAGCACAGACCTTCTGAGGACAACAGGTGTCCCATGTATGGTACTATGGTAAGTTGCAAACTCATCTTCTTTTTGTTGAGTTTTAGGTTGACTTCTCTGGCCCTTTCTAGGAGGTTAGTGAGACCGAGATCATGATCTGTCATTACCTCTTCCATAATGTCTCCACATCAATACACTAAAATATCGTCTACTGTGGGTGATTTTAGACATTACAAGATCACAGTCAATCCCCCTGAATCACAGTGGATTCAGGGTGGTGGCTGTGATCCCATGCACGTCTGTTTGAGCCTCACCAGATATTCACCACAGTGAATCTCTGGCAGGGGTCAAACCTTACCATGGTTCTGAGGATGGTGCCGGCCTCATCCCCAGAACCATGGTTAGTTTGGCCAAGATTCAGGATAGGTCTGGGAATGGCTGCGGGTAATGCCTGTTACCCAGTCCCATCCTGGAATCAGGTCCCAACCATGTGGGCGGGCAGCTGAGGGAGTGCGGGGGGTGGGTGGTGGAGCTGAGCGGCTGCCCGTCGTGCCACTCAGCCCCGCCCCCTCCGGGATTCCCCACAGTGATCAGGCCGGCATGTCTAATGGACGGCCGGTCTAATCATTGTCCGGGATCCGAGATGGATCCCGGTTCAGGGTTCAGCGTGGTGGACCGAAAGGCCCGTCAAGTCTGAAATTACCCTGTGACACTAATTGCATAATTGCCTCCTGGTACATGTCTGCCCCCTGGAAAGGTGTGGAACCAGTTTTGTTGGTTCACCCCCGGAGACTTATGGAACCAGAGAGGTTACGGAATGCTCTGCAGGAGCTAACCCTTTTTCTCGATGCCCGCCTGTTCGATGATCTTGTCGTGTTTTGGAACACCTTGCTGACTGAGGCTATTCACTGGGTGGCTCCTAGGAGTCTGCTTCCTTCTTGTCATCACCAGAGGCCCCCTTGGTTTACAGAGGACCTGTGGTTATTGAAGCGGGAGGGGAGGTGGTTAGAGTGATGGTGGGGCTGTTCTTGGGCTGAAGCTGATAGATTGCAGCATAGAGCGAGTTTAAGAACCTGTGGTGTGGCTGTGTGGGCAGCCAAGAAGAGGTTCTTTTCTGCCTTCATAGCATCTGCGAAGTCTCATCCAGCGGAACTTTTCTGGATGGTGAGTGGGCTGGTCAGTCCGGCCTCCCTCTGCCTGCACCCACTGTGACATGTTTGTAGAGTACTTTGCGGATAAAATCACTTGTATTCAGCGCAAGTTCAATGCTGCATTTATTGCTGTAGGAGAACCAGAGGTTATGGACGCCCCATCTGATCCTATTTTGTGGGATCAGTTTCAGACGGTGTCGCCCACTGATTCGGGGATGTTCTGGGGGCTGTTAGGGCCACCTCTTGTGAACTTGACCCGTGCCCATCCTGTGTGGTCAAGGCCGGACTGGAGACACTGGCTGGAACTGACCAGCCCACTCACCACCCAGAAAAACTCCGCTGGATGAGACTTCGCGGATGCTATGAAGGCAGAAAAGAACCTCTTCTTGGCTGCCCACAGAGGGCAGAGGGCTGGACTGCCTCAAGGAGGTGGTGGTGCAGACTCTGCTCAAAAAAACATTGCTTGACATTGAATCCCTAGTCAGCTATCGGCTGGCCTCTAACTTTCCCTTTTTAGGGAAAGTTATTGAATGAGTTGTGGCTCAGCAGTTGTGGGAGCATCTGGACAGCAGTGGTTTCCTACATCCCCCACAGTCCGGCTTTTGCTCAGGGCATGGCACTGAGACTGCACTTGTGGCACTGGTTGATGACCTTTGCTGTGATATGGATCAGTGTCGGTCATCTTTCCTGATCCTATTAGATCTGTCAGCGGCTTTTGTACCGTTGACCATGAGATGTTGGTGGCCCACTTGCGGGACTGAGCCGGAGTGGGCAAGACTGTTATTGAATGGTTCCTCTCTTTCCTGGCCAGAAGAACTGAGCGGGTGGTGCTGGGGACTGTTTTTGTCCCTCCACAGACCTCACGTGTGGAGTTGTGCAGGATTCTATTCTGACCCCTTTCCTGTTCAATGTGTATATGCTGCTTACTCGGTGTTTGGTGACTGTAGGGGACTGGAAGAGGGTGAGCTGTCTGAGGCTGAATCCCGATAAGATGGAGGTGATGCTGGTGGGCAGGATGAGGGCGTGGAGGCCCCCATCATTGGTGGGGTGCATCCCCCCCTCGTCGCTCAGGTTCATAGACTGGATGTGCTCCTTGATCCCCAGCTCTGCCTGGATGTCCAGGTGGATGCTGTGGCGAGGGGTGCGTTTCATCAATTACATCTGGTGCGTCAGCTTCAGCCATATGTTTTGGATGTGGACCTGGCTAACATCATCCATGCGTTCATTACCTCAAGACTTGACTATTGCAATGTGGTCTATGTGGGGTGACAGCTCGGAGACTGCAGCTTGTACAGAATGCAGTGGCCCATCTTCTTACCAGAACGGGTTGTTGAGAGCACATAACACAGGTGCTCCGCTCTCTGCACTGGCTTCCTATAGCCTTCTGGGCCTAATTCAAGGTTTTGGTGTTGACCTATAAAGCCCTACATGGTCTGGGTCCTGCCTACTTGTGAGACCACCTCACTCCCCAGACTCTGGATTGGCCCTTGCAGTCATCGGTGAGGGGGCCCCTCCTGGAGGTCCCCCGGGTATCCCGGGGGGCTACGATGGAGAGGCCATTCTCAGTGGCCGCACCGCAGCTGTGGAACTCCCTTCCAGTAGAGGCCTGGGTGGCTCTGGACCGCCCTTCTTTTCGATGTCGATGCAAAACCTGGTTGTTTTGCCTGGCTTTCAGCAGGGTAGGGTGGTGGGTGGAGGGCTAGGAGGGGGGATGGTTGGGTTGTTTTGGGCTCTATTTTGGGTTGTTTTAAATTGTATTTTATTGTTATGGGTATTATTTGGATGTTTTATGAGGTTTGTAAGTTGTCCAGAGTTGCTTGATAAGGATAGGGAGGGATATAGAAACTTAGAAATAAATACATAAATTAATCCCCTTGAGACCTGCTAGAACATCTTGTTGGAGATGCTGATATTCCTCTGCTGGAGGTTTGATTTCGAATGGCATTCTCAGTCACTTGTATCAGTCTGCTGGTGTCCAAAAAGTGGTGAGATAACTGATTTCTTCATCTAACAGAATTTGTCAGAATCCATCTTTTGCATCAACAACCAAGAATACCTTTGTTTTCGCAAGATCTGGTAGAATTTCTTCAGTTGAAGGCATTTGGTAATGAGCCTTCAATAGTTCCTTGTTTAAGTTGCTTGGATCTAAGCAGATATGAAGCTTTCCTGGTTTCTTTATGGCTACCATGCTTTTTATCGATTCTGTAGGTTTTGTCAACTTGGTGATGATGCCGTTCTTTCCCATTTGTTTTACTGATTTCAATATTTTGTCTTTTAATGCTATGAGGACTCTGCATGGCAGATGTTACATTGGCTGAATTGTTCTGTCTTTAGGTGTAATGTGCTTGGGAGGCTCCCTAGTCCGTTAAAAACATCCTCATAGTCTTTAAGGATTTCTGCCATAGGAAGCCATCCCGGCTGTGTTTTCCTTTGCAAACTGGCTTCTTCTCTGGTTGTGAATGTATTGTATGTCATTTAGGTGAATGGTTTAATGTCACAAAGTTCCTGTGTTCACTTGTACTGACTGACAGAAGTGGCTTCTGTCTTGAGCGCACAACTTGGAATTCTAGCTGGTATACCCAGGGGTGGATCCAGAAGTGATGTGGATGGGGGGGCTGAAGTCCAAAGTTAGCATTGGCCCACCCAGATTATTAGGCCCCACCTCTAGCCCCACCCCCTGCCAAGCAAGCACCATGGCAGTTTCACCCTTGGCCAGACACAGAAACGCTGCCACCCCAACTGACTGGATCTGCCAGCACAGTCCTAGGGCTTCTTCTCAGGCCCATGGGCCAAATGCAGATATGTATTTATGTGGTCTTTTTCCAGTTCCTAGGCGACTTTTAGATGATTGGCGCGTGCTTGTGCCAAAAAATTACATTCCTTTTAACATCTCACTCCCACCCCCGTACCACTGAGCACCCACCCATTTCCTCTCCACCTCACGCCTCCCCCCCTTCCCTGCCCCGCAACTCCCACCATGCCCCCTCCCCAGGGCCAGCATTGTTGCCTGGCAGGCTTGCTGCTGCTGCCCTCCACCTCCCAATCACATTTCCAGCATTTTTGAAAACACGTAAAATCCCAAGACTAACAGTTAAATCTCATGATTTCAAAACCTCAATTTTATCACAAGCATCACATTTCCAACATTTTGAAAACACCTAAAATTACAAATCACAGAGGGCACCGAGTTTTGGGGGGAAGGCAGGGGCACAGTTTGGGGCTGGGTTTAGGGGGAAGACTGGGAACATCGGGATTGGGGCTGGAATGGGGAGGAATGGGCTGGGGGCACCGGGATTGGAGGGAAACAGGCTGGGGGCACCAGAATTGGAGGGGTGAATGGACTGGGGCCACTGGGATTGGGGGAACAGGCTGGGGGCCCCAGGATTGGGGGGATGGTCTGGAACCACTAGGATTGGGGGGAACAGGCTTGGGCTACTGGGATTGGGGGGAATGGGCTGAGGCCACTGGGACTGAGAGGAGGGACAGGCTGGGACCACTAGGATTTGGGGGAACATGCTGGGGCACCAGGATTGGGGGGGGGGAACGGGCACTGGGCAGCCTACCTGCTGGACTGGGCTGCTGTTACGCCTCTTCAGCTCCGTTCCTCGCTCAAGCCGCCTGTTGCTGTCAGGCCAGGATGGCCCTACTCCAGCTGGCTGGGGCACCACACTGGACACAGCCGGGCAGCCTGGGGGCTGCAAGTACTGGCCTGGGCCCCACTGCACCTTTGAGTCCTCTCTGCCTGCGCATGGGCGGAAAGCCCACCTGCAGCCTCTGTTTGCCCCTCCCCCACAAGTGGTGCTGCAGCGTGCAGCCACTGGTGCCTACTTCTCACAGGGAAGTGGCAGCACCAGCGCTGCATGCAGCACCGCTTGTGCAGGGGTAAATAGAGGCTGCAGGGGGGCTTGCCGCTTATGCGCAGGCCAGAGAGGACTCAGAGGCATGGTGGGGCCCAGGCCGGCACTTGCAGCCCCAGGCTGCCCCACCTGCCCCTTCAGCCTCCTCATGCAGCAAGTGCACGACCACATGGCAGAGACCTGGACCCGGAAGTTAGTATGACTATGGGGGGGCGGGTCAAGCGTGATGTCAGCCCACGGCTGACCAATGGGGGGCTGATGTCCCCTTAGCCCCCCAGGTGAATCCGCTGGTGGGTATATCTGTCCTTGGTGGTGTTCTGCCTGTAGAACACGCTGTCCTAGAGGTGTGAGGATGGTGCCAACATACAGTTTCAGTCTGGATTTGCCTGGTTGCAGCTGTGCTGCTCCATCTTGCATGATACTGAGAAACCCTTTGTAGCCCATCACATCCACATATGCTCCACTGTATAATTGGCATCCAATCTCTTATTTCTGCCATTGCAAGGTGCCAGCCTAAGCTTCACAAACCATTTGGAATTCTGTGCGTGTATTGTCTGACTATCAAGGTTGCTGCTTAGTTCATCATTGCTCAGCCTCCACTATGTGATATGTTGCTTTCCTTTGCTTGCTCTGTCTGCAGACTCTGGCATAGTGATTTTTCTTTCCACGGCTTCTGCATGTAGTACCATAAGCGGAGCATCTGCCAGCTTCATGTCTTGTTCCACAATACCCACAGCACTCACTCTAAGGGGTGTTTCTCTTCTCACTATGCACGTGTGGAATTTTCTGAGGAATCCTCAACTTACACACATAATGCATCATCTTAGGTCACTTTCAGACCTTCTCCACCTGCACGCATTCTGGCTGTGGGGGGAATGCACAGCCAGGATATGTGCGGGGATCGCCTAGTCTGAACCCTTCCCACCCTGTGCGGCTTTACCAGCAGACATGCTCAGGGATGCAGAGCACTATTTTGTGCTCTGCATCCCTGCCAGCAAAGCTCTCTCTCTGTGTGTGTGTGTGTGTGTGTGTGTGTGTGGGTGGGTGGGTGGGGGTGTGGGTGTGTGGGGGGGGCCATTCAGACCGGCCGATCCCTGCACATATTCAGGCTGCACATTGTCCCCACAGCCCAAATATGTGCAGGTGGGCTATGTCGGAAAGTGGCCTCAGTCTCTGATGTTGTCACGGCATATCATCTGCATTTGACTGAGTGCTTGTCACCAGCTTTGCACATGTCTGTGGCTTCTTGCAGGGTTAGTGTGGGGTTTCTGAGCATTCTCATCTGAGCTGCCTTGTTTCTGGTTCCTATGACTAGTTGGTCATGGATCAATTCCATCTTTAAAACCCCATACTCATATGAATTTGCTGCTTTGCGTAGCCTGGCAATAAACTGGTCCACGGTTTCTGTAGAGTCTTGTTTGCATTTGCTGAAGAGAAAACGTTTTAAAATAATGTTTCTGGTGGGCTCAAAATGCTTCTGGAGGGCAGTAACATTTTTGGAGGGATCTCTCTTGTCTGCTGATGGCATATTCAGCTGAAGCATGTGGCATTCTTTCCCCATCACATACAGCCGTGTTGCAGCTTTTTTTGTATTATCTTTTCCATTCAGTCCTGTTACAATTTCATAATTCTCCCACTGTGCTCTGAAGAACATCCAGTTGTTGAAGACATCAGCTACCATCTCCATGGGTCCATGGAGGCCTCTGATTGTTTGTGTATGCAGGCTTTCAAATCAGACCTGCTTGTTGCCTTGTCTTTATAAGAGCAATCCCACTTCTGTCACCATTTTGGGATTCTGACTTTCAGACACAGTCTCTGAAGCTTCTCAGTAGCTAAACTTTATTGCATACATTACAGTACATTCAGGCCTTCGGTACAACTGCTTCCCCAGCACTTGCCTCTCTGGTCTGCCTTCTGACCTGGTACTGATGAGGCAGAGTGCTTCTGTACAGGATCTTGCATAGCTCAGGTTTCTAAATGTCTTTGCTGCAGCTCCCCCTTGTGGGTGGAAAGCTCTCTCTCATAAGGGGTTTCTGGTGGTGCCTGGGTAGTATAATTATTTGTTGGGTGCCTGACTGGTGGAGCCTACACACAAGCTCAGGATCTAAACGATTACCATATTTAGGGTCAGGAAGGAATTTTCCCCCAGTTCAGTTTGCAGTTGACTTACAGGGTCCCCCCCAGCCCCACCTTCCCCTGCAGCGTGGATAGGGCTTGCTTGTTTGAGATATCTAGATAGTTCTCTTATAAGATTGTTCCCGGTCCCTTTATTGGTGACGTGCTCTTGGAACCTCACCCTACTGGCTATCTGTGCTTGGACACCATCCACTGTATGTGAACCTGCCATCACATCTTAAGTTGATGGGCAATGGGGTCTTTGCTGTGGTGAATCATTCTGTGTGGAACTCACTTCCTCCAGATGTTTATCTCAGGTCCTCTCTCCTCGCCTTCAAAAAGCACCTGAAAACCTCTTTGTTCTTTGGGTACTTTTGGAGAATCCACTACTGTTTTACCCTCCATGTATTTTTCCTACCCTTCTACCTTCTCCTTCTAAGGGTAATTTCAGATGTTATGAAATCGCTGCTCACCACAATGAATCCCAGTTGATTCCATGTGCTGGCAGCGATTGTGGTAATGTCTGTTTGATCCCCGCCAGATGTTCACCATGGTGAATTTCTGGCGGGGATCAAAGCTAACTATGGTTCTGGACCTCCAGCCAGCCCGAGGTCCAGGACCGTGGTTAGACTGGCCATGATCCGGGATGGGCCAAAAGTATCATCTGTTACCTTGGCCCATCCCGGATCATGGCCCTGACCACGGTATGGGATTGGGCGCAGCGGCCGCATTGGCCACTGCGCCCGTCCACCTCCCCAAGGGCGGGTAACCAAGGGAGCATGGGGGGGCTGTGTAGCCGCACATCGTGCCGCGCAGCCCCGCCCCCTCCCTGATCCCCGTTAGCAATCAGGCCAGCACATCTAAAGGATGGCCGGCCTGATGATGGACTGGGATCCAAAATGGATCCCGGTCCAGGGTAGAGCGTGGCAGACCTCCGGGCCCATCACGTCTGAAATTACCCTTGGTTGTTTTAAATGAACTTTATGTGGGTTTTAATTTTTGGTGTTCTATAGTATTTGTAATGTTGTGAAGTGCTCCGAGTGTCATAACATTTAATTATAATAATAAAATTATAATAATAAAATGATAAAAATAAATTTAAAATATAATAATCAAATTGATTATTCTTAGTGTGCTCTGGTCACTCCTGATCGCTCCTTGTGCAGATGTTGTTATAGGCTGTTTTTTGTTTTGTTGGGTTTTTCTATATGGGCAGTCATTGGTGCAGGGGGCTGGACTAGATGACTGCTGAGGTACCTTACAGCCCTACAATTCTATATTGTTTTAAAGACAAAGGGTAAAAACAGACATGACAGAAGTCCGCTGTGGCCTGCTTTGCCAGTGCAGGTGCTGCCAGATGTTGGTCCGAGGTCATGTCAGTGGCTAGCCTGGGCTCTGACCTTGGGGAAACCTCCAAAGTCACAGACCGGGCTAAGCCCCATCTGACCGGCCCAGAGTGGACTGTCAAGTTTTTTGGTGCACCAGCAACCCAGTCTGGGTCAGGTCTGCCATGCCCAGCTGCCATGAATGACTGTAATTGGCCACCATGGCTGCATGTCATCGTGGGGGGCATTGGGAGCAGCATGGGAACAGAACCGACCGGCTGCACATTGGCAGTTCTGCTTGCATATGTTTGCTTGGCACCCCAACCCAACCCATCCCAGACCATGTACACCGTGGTTTTCCTCCCCGGTCCAGGTCAGGCCACCGCCAGGGAAATGTCCCATTCGTTTTTACCCAACGATGTACATTGTCTTAAATGGCCTTTTCTAAAAATGCAGTCAGATGCACTGGGGAATTGAGATATGTTCTAAGTTGTGAAATCCAGTCTTGGAAAAGACTTCCTGTTAATTAGCACTGTCTGTCATTGACATTATGGAGGGAAGGTAATGGAAATCCCTCTTTTATTGATTGGTGCTATAGTTGGAGAAAGGCATAATTGCAACCCTAAATTTAATCTCGTAGGTACTCATCTGTTGCCAGCCTTCTGCCTTGGTATTAATGTCTTCCTGGAACTGGTGAAATGAACTGTCAAAGTTTAATTTGAGATTAGCAACACCCAGTTATAGACATAGTTCACTGCAAATCTAAGATTCATCTTTTTAAATATCTTTAATAACACAGCAGACCAGCTGTTAGTAAGTTTAACATCATTATTCTTATGCTGATTACAGGATAGACAGACAGACAAAAACTTTCAATGCTCAGGTGCTCTCAGTTTAAAATTATCTTTTTGCAAAATTGTGTACATCTGAGTAGCTTATAATGAATAAAATAACACTGCAATAAACTATGGAATAAAAGACCTTCTATTTGAAAACCAGGGGATGGCTACAATAAAGATTCTTGTGATATACAGAAGTAGGTGTGGAAAGAAGCAAGTTTGCTACTCAGATGAAATAGGGAGGAAAGCACAGCTGTAGGGTTTTACCTACTAATTACAGTATCACTTTCAAGCAAGAAACACACAATTTACAATGTTGTTGGTCATATTTCTAGTCTTGTAAGTGTAGAATTACTACTTCAGTATTCTTAAATCAGACACCTGTAAGTCAAAACATTTATCCATCTGCTGTTGCAAGAAAAATAAAAGGTTCAGTCATGCAACTGTTACTAATATGATAGGTCCAGTAGAAACTTATCCACGTGGCAGCGGGGCTACAAAAACAACTACTAAAGCACTGGCTTAGGATTCCTTATTTTGGGAAAATATTGCAGAGTAATTTATCTTCTGGGTCTAAGACAGCATTGCTTCATTGTCACTAACTGCATGAGCAACAACTACTAATTGGAGTAAGGTTTTATTAGGGTTGATCCTAAAATAATCAATGAATGGGGGTGTGCAATTTATTTTTGTTATGATATCAAAAACAAAAAAATTGATTTTCTTTTTCATTATTGTAAAAACGAAAATGACAAATAATAATGAAAATGAAAACAAAAACAATTTTTTGTTTTTGAAATAATGGGAAAACACTAAAAAAATGTATTTCCAACTATAGCCTTTTTGTTTCTTATTCAATACCGATGAGACATGGAAATATTGTACCTCCAATGGAGGCCACTACATGTACCAAATTTTGGAAAGATTGCATAAAGGTAACCGATTTTAGAAGCAATTGAATGTTGTGATTTTAAGAAAAGCTCCATAAACATTCCTGGCTACAACTTCTTTATCTTCTTTCCAATTTGCATGAAACCTGGGAATTTCTATGACCATCTACAAGATTACCAATCCTGCCAAATTTCAGAAAGGACAAAGGGTTTGGACAAAGGGTCCTGATGTTATAAGCCATTAACTTGAAAATACATTTCTGGCTGTAACATTTTTATATTCCATCCTGTTTACAAGACATTTGTAGGGAATGTATCGCATACCATCCCTGTTTCTCTTTCAAACTACAGGACAATTTGATAAAGGTACCCAATTTTATAAGCAATTGAAGTTGTCCCCTTGAAGACCATTATTACGATAAATAGCACCACATGTAGTCCAGCCAGAGGCAGGCTCCTGGCATGGCAAGGGTAGTGAAGCTGTAGGAGGGAGGATGGGGAGCAACCCAGCAGACTGACAGACACATTCACTGGCCAATTACTGCATGCTTCCAACTTTACAGGACCAATCGGTGGAGGCTTTGAGGTGGGCATAGGAGGCGGTCCTCAAGTGGGCATAGAAGGAACATAACTGGGACTTTGGGGATAGCATCCCAGCAATCAAGAGACATAATTTACACATCCAGGCTGGCCAAGGATCATCACAATCACATCCTGCAGCACTGTGACAGAGGACATAAGAGAATCTCTATTGACTCTTTCCTAAACAGATGCTTCCGACTTCCCAGTAACAAGTGGGGGAAAGAAGTTGGATGATCACAGCACAGAATGAGGATATTTTGTTGACATTTCTTCTGACCAATTGGCATCACAAACCGATCTTATACCACAGTGACAAGTAAGAGTATCCTTGGCATAGCTCATTTGCTGCATTGGCTGTGCAGGCATATACAATTGGGACCATTTATTACATCTTTCTGATATTTGGCAGAGATAATCCTGAATGTATGAGATACAGCCCTGCCAAATTTCATTTACACTGGCTGGACTACAAAGATGTTACAGTCAGACATACATTTATATGTAAATTGCTTATACCACCAGGACTCTTTATCCAATCCTTCTGAAAGTTGGCACAGGTAGTAAACATGGGGAGGGGTATAAACTTACCAAGTTTCATCCACATTAGATGGGAGACAAAGGTCGCTTTTAAACGAGGTGCTAAAAAGCGCCTCCTGAGCCCCACATTGGGAGAAAAGGCTGCGCGGGGAGTGTTTACATGCTCCCTGTGCTGCCAGAAGTGAAGTACCTCCTGTTTTCGGCAGAGGCAGTGGCTGGAAATGCGGTGCTTTGAAGAAGCATGTTATGAAAGCCTGAAAAGTGAGACTTTCAGAACGCGCCTCTTCAAAGCCCCGCATCTCCAGCCACCGCTGCTGCTGCCAACGGGGAGCACGTCACTTCTGGCAGCACGGGGAGCATGTAAACACTCCCCGCACAGCCTTTTTCTCAGTGTCAGGCTCAGGAGGCACTTTTCAGCACCTTGTTTAAAAGTGGCCAAAGATGTTATAGCCAGGAATGTATATGCAGATTTTTCCAAAATAACATAATTCAACTGCTTATAAAATTGGATTCCTATATCCAATCTTTCTGAAATTTGGTACGCTTAATGCCTTCCATTGGAGGTACAATCCCTCCATGTTCCCTCCAAATATAATGACAACAAAAAAAGTTACAGCTAAAAAATGTGTTTTCCATTGAAACCAAAGGAATTCAAAAACAAAAGCAAAAACAAAAATGAAAAATTTAAATAACAAAAACAAAAAAATGAAAATGAAAAATGGCCTGGGTCCCTGGTGTACACCTCTGTGCATATTTTCAGATGTTACAAGATCACAGTCAACCACAGTGAACCACGATCAATCCTGCGGTGGGGCCAAAGTGCCCCAAATGTCTGTTCAGCAGCTGCCAGATCTTCACCACAGTCAATACCCACCAGGGGTCAAAATAAACCATGCTTCTGGAGCTCCGGCCCGGACCATCTCCGAAAGCATGGTCAATGTGATTCCCAATGGGAACAACAAAAAAGTAACGTCTGAACGGCAACCACCGGCCGGAAGCAAACGAAATGATTCCCAGCCGGGGACAAAGCACACATCATCGCTGCCAGGCAACCAGCAACAACACAGGCCGCGGAGGGAGATTTAAAGGTCACACAGCAGCAGGGAAATGTGGCAGGATGGAGTGAGGTGGAAGGGAGAGGAGAGCGGCGGGTGAGAGAGCANATGTATAATACAAAATGTTCTAATTCTATAATCCTAATAATATAATAAAACAGCCTAGTATCTAAATATCTAATCTGTATATATACAACTAATATCTATATAATATTATATGGACAGGGGGAGGGGAGAAGGGAAAAGGAAAACTCAGAGGTTTTCTAGCTAGGATAGATTAGCTATCTCTAATCTATCTCTCTTTCTTTCTCTCTCGCTATATATGTATGTGTGTACCTAAGGAATAAGGATGGTTTCTACTGCAAGCACCAGCAGCTTCTGCAAATGCACCCTGACAAGCAAGAGAACTAACACACAGAGTGAAGCAGCCCAGCCCTACAATATTAAGGGTTTCAGTGCCCTCCCTCATTGCCCTCCTGATTGGTTCTGGGAGGCAGAGGCATTGAGGAATCACAGGGCACCATTCAACTGCTGGAATCTGCTTGCTCTGCTCATTGGCCAGAGATACATCCATCAGGTCCTTCCCCTCCCAGTTCAACACTGTTTCTGGCTCCAGGATGTCTGCTCCCTCCTTCCCTCTCCACATTTCCTTACAAAAAAACACCTCCCAAGCAATAACGAAATTAATCACGACTTTCATTGTTACTGATTTTGTTATTTTTTTTGTCATTTTCATTATTGCAATAACGAAAAGAAAAATGACAATTTTTGTTTTTGTTATTGATATAACGTAAACTATATGCACACCCCTAAGAGCATGAGGGGTGGAGTTTATTCACTGAGGGTGGAGCTAATTGGCCAAGAATTCCCTGTGTGGCAACTTGAAACAGTGGGAGGTAAAACAAGATAAAAATGGATTCTAAGTATTAGAACATCCACTTACTGATCTGTCAAGGAACTCTGACATCCTCCCAACCGTCCCTATTTTGGAGGGATAGTCCCTTTTTATGTGTTCTGAATCCCCCACTGTTCCTCTTTCAGGGGGTATTTTTACACGTAGAGGTGTAAAAATGTTGGAAATTTTGACAGCATGGGGGAAAAAACATTTTGAGGGGGGTCAGGGGCTTGGGGGGAAATGGAACTTTTTCGGAAAACTGAAATATCTATAGTTTTGAATAGACTATTGATTTAAAACCACAATTTGTTATATTTTTTAGACTCAGAAATATAATATAAAATAAACCAGTGTTATCATTTTACTTGATTCACTATCATGCAGAATCAAACTCATACTTGTAGAGAGGCAGTTGGGAAATTAATAGTAAGTGCATATTCAAAATATTTACAATGCCAGAAGACTTTATTTGAGTAGGTTGTGTGAACATATGTAAGTAATAACTTTAATCAAAATTAACCATACAGTGACCAATATAACTATTACTGTTATAGTTTTGAAAGTTTAACAAAACTTGAAAAACCCTGTGTCTTAACAGTAAAAACTACTTCCAGAAATGAGATCACCAGAAGAAGGCAGTAATAGCAAGGAGCAAGCAACAACAAAGGGAGGGACCCTATGTTTTCAAAGATGGCAGCAACATCTATTGGCTGGGAGCTGTAATATTAGACAACACTGCTCGATATGCCTGTGTTGTATACTAATTGCCTAAATTCCTACATTCCTACGCCTGTCAGTCTTAAATAGTGATTTGCATTTAAATACTGTATTAATTATAAAGCATTATGAAAAACTGAAGGGCAGCAGTAACAACTAGGGATGTGCGAACAGAACGCGGTTCAGATGTTTGGTCGTTTGGTTCGGAAACTCAGTTCGGTTCGGTCGATCGGTTCGAGTTTGGGTTTGGATGTTCGGTTTGGTGGAGTTCAGTTCAGCTGAATATTTGGAAAAGCGTTATCGATATCAGTACTGATACCGATTTTGAAGATTTTAGTCTCGGTGTCAGTATTGTTTTGACCTGAGACGCTTAAGGTTGTTATTTTTATGTCTTCATGTCTTGTTATATTGTTAATGTTTGTTTTTTAAAAAGTTATTAAAAGGTTATATCTGTTACCAGATGAGTCTGACCTGTCCAATTTTTTACCCTGAACTCATCGAAACGGTACTGAACTGTTCGGTCATTTTGAGTTTGGATCAAGTTCGGTTTGGTCGGTTCGAGTTCGGTTCGGAAGTTGTCTGAACAGACCGAGTTCAGTCCGAACTCCGAACTTCCAAACCGCATTCGTACATCCCTAGTAACAATGTCATTTTAAATATCCCTATAAATTATTTTACTTGTTTTTGGGGGGAGGGGTTGTATATTTTTTGTTTATTTTAAATTGTAGAAAGTACAGCAGTGTACAAAAGCTTACATGCGTTCTAGCTGGACATCAGCTTCTAATATAGTACAATATAGAAACAAAATAATGAAAAATAAACATACCAACCGCAACACTTATAACTATAACACAGGCAGTGCAGATTTCCATCATATCTCCTCCACAGTAACTTAATACAAGGATAGTGTGGGGATAACAGAAAAGAAAGAATTGTTTAACACAGTTCAAAATAACTCATATCATTTTTAAAAAATTAAGCCCCACTTTATTTATAATAAAGATTCTAACTCATCTCCCCTATCTTTGATACATGGGTCCCAAGTGGCCATACACAATTGGAGATTTCCCTAATATTTATTTATTTATTTGTAAAACTTATTACCCAGCTCCTCCAACCAAAGGCAGCCTGGGGTGGCTTACAATATCTGCCAAAATCTTTTCCACGGAGTATGTGAACCATATTCTTTGTAACCAGTCCTGTTCTGTGTGGCCTACTGAGTCCTTCCTATACATTTACTTGTCCTTGTGAGAGAAAAATACTTTGTGAAATATTCTTTTCAATTTCTCCCCAAATTTCCAATTTTTCTGTATGAGATCCTAGAAAAAAACAGGAAAAAAGTGTTGTTTTTAAAAAGGTATCTCTCTCCCCCCGCCCCCCCAGACCTTCACATCTCAAAGTCAAAGTACCTCTCTCAGAAGAGAGGGAAAAATGGTGCGGTATTCAAGCCTCTTTCTTTTCTGTTATCCCCCTCACTCTCCTAATGTGGAGGAGATATGGCGGAAAATCTGCAGTGCCTGTGTTATGGTTCTAGTGTTGCTGTTGGTCTGTTTATTGTTCATTTTTTCCTAGTTGCCTCCAAGGAAAAGCACTTGAGAAGAAAATGGGGAAGTGATGGAATGACTAGAAACTAAGGGCTGATTCTGACGTTCGCTTAATCCACACAGCTGCGGTGGTGGCAACGTTCAATTTAAAGCAACGCGCACTTCTGGGTTGGTGTGAATGCACGTAGTGCGCACAATTCAGTGTTATGCTGAATTTTTTAAACGTTGGTTTGAGCAGCTTTTCAAATCGCACTCCACCAGTTCGCATTACGCTGAATTCTGCACAATAGGTGCATTCACACCAACCCGGAAGTGCGCGTTGCTTTAAATCGAATGTTGCCGCTGCTGCGGCCGTGTGAATTAAGCGAACATCAGAATGAGGGCTAAGTGGAATGAGAAGCAAGAGAGCTTCTCTCCCTTTTCATGCACTTATTTATTTAAATTTATTATCCCACTCTATCCCCAAGGGCTCAGGGCAGGTTACAGCACACAAGCTCAGGAATAATTAAAACCCCTCGTCCCAAACCTCCCCAAGTCCCTTAATTTAACCTCCCCAGTCCTATCCCTCTTGCCAAATGCCTGGCCACATAAAGAAGTCCTGCATAACCTCCAAAAGATACACACTCACTTAGAATTTTGGGAGGTTTGTGCATATGCATTTACACATATGAGGGATGGGGTTCATTGAGTGAGGGGTGGAGCTTATTCACTGAGGGAACAGGTCACATCCCTTTTTGGATGCTCGCCACATAGGAAGGTATGCTCCGTAGGGATGGGCGAACAGAACCGAGTTCGGAAATTCGGTTCGGTTGACCGAACTGGTCGAGTTCGGTCTGAACCTCCGAAACGCGTTAGCCCATCCCTAATGCTCCGATCATGCTTTGCATTTTCTCTGAATATTCCAGCAAGAGAGTTGAAGAGGAATGGGCAGAAATCAAGCACCAGCCCATCACAACAGATCATTATTTTACTGTATCCCACCCCCCCCAAAACAAACAAAATGAATTGCTTAATCCCGAGTGGATTAAAGAAAACAAACATTACTTGAGCATCCAATCCAATAGTCAGGTTTACAGCATTTTAAAATTAAAACCAGCCTCTCAATTATTTACTCTTCTAAAAATAAAAATAGATAAGGTGATCTAAAATAACAAGACAATTGAATTAGGCTTCCAGACTTTNGTACTGATACCGATTTTGAAGATTTTAGTCTCGGTGTCAGTATTGTTTTGACCTGAGACGCTTAAGGTTGTTATTTTTATGTCTTCATGACTTGTTATATTGTTAATGTTTGTTTTTTAAAAAGTTATTAAAAGGTTATATCTGTTACCAGATGAGTCTGACCTGTCCAATTTTTTACCCTGAACTCATCGAAACGGTACTGAACTGTTCGGTCATTTTGAGTTTGGATCAAGTTCGGTTTGGTCGGTTCGAGTTCGGTTCGGAAGTTCAGTTCGGAAGTTGTCTGAACAGACCGAGTTCAGTCCGAACTCCGAACTTCCAAACCGCATTCGTACATCCCTAGTAACAATGTCATTTTAAATATCCCTATAAATTATTTTACTTGTTTTTGGGGGGAGGGGTTGTATATTTTTTGTTTATTTTAAATTGTAGAAAGTACAGCAGTGTACAAAAGTTTACATGCGTTCTAGCTGGACATCAGCTTCTAATATAGTACAATATAGAAACAAAATAATGAAAAATAAACATACCAACCGCAACACTTATAACCATAACACAGGCAGTGCAGATTTCCATCATATCTCCTCCACAGTAACTTAATACAAGGATAGTGTGGGGATAACAGAAAAGAAAGAATTGTTTAACACAGTTCAAAATAACTCATATCATTTTTTAAAAATTAAGCCCCACTTTATTTATAATAAAGATTCTAACTCATCTCCCCTATCTTTGATACATGGGTCCCAAGTGGCCATAAACAATTGGAGATCTTCCCTAATATTTATTTATTTATTTGTAAAACTTATTACCCAGCTCCTCCAACCAAAGGCAGCCTGGGGTGGCTTACAATATCTGCCAAAATCTTTTCCACGGAGTATGTGAACCATATTCTTTGTAACCAGTCCTGTTCTGTGTGGCCTACTGAGTCCTTCCTATACATTTACTTGTCCTTGTGAGAGAAAAATACTTTGTGAAATATTCTTTTCAATTTCTCCCCAAATTTCCAATTTTTCTGTATGAGATCCTAGAAAAAAACAGGAAAAAAGTGTTGTTTTTAAAAAGGTATCTCTCTCCCCCCGCCCCCCCAGACCTTCACATCTCAAAGTCAAAGTACCTCTCTCAGAAAAGAGGGAAAAATGGTGCGGTATTCAAGCCTCTTTCTTTTCTGTTATCCCCCTCACTCTCCTAATGTGGAGGAGATATGGCGGAAAATCTGCAGTGCCTGTGTTATGGTTCTAGTGTTGCTGTTGGTCTGTTTATTGTTCATTTTTTCCTAGTTGCCTCCAAGGAAAAGCACTTGAGAAGAAAATGGGGAAGTGATGGAATGACTAGAAACTAAGGGCTGATTCTGACGTTCGCTTAATCCACACAGCTGCGGTNTGGTCCTGATCCCGTCACATCTGTTCAGGGCTCTCCTTGACCATGGGGGGTGGTTGTTCAGTTCCCCACCACTGGGAATCCACTGTGGTGAATTGGGACTGCGTAACGTCTGAAAACACCCAAAGAATGAATAACTGGATGTATGTCCTCATAAAAAATCACTTGCATACATTATTTGTACTCCACAAATAATTTAATAGCTAGAGAGAGACTTTATTTTAAAAAACAAGCAAACAAAAATGCAGTGCTTTGGAGGAAAATTTGATTTTTCCATAGACGTCTGTAAAGCATAAAAGGGAGAGGGTAGGGTAGGCAGCTTGTGACAAGTGGAGTGGAGGGGTATGTTGCCACATGTGAAATCACAGGTCTCACAGAAGTCCCTATTTAGGAACTTGGAAGGACAGTCCCCCTTTGGGTTCAGACTCCCAAAGTCTCTCTTTCTGGAGAGAGAAAAACAAAAAGACCAGCATTCAAGCCCAAGGTGCCTCTGTCCTGGTTGTTTCCAAGGAAAAGTACTTGAGAGGGCACTGGGAAGAAATAAAATAACAAAAAAAATGTAAGTGGAATGAGAAGCAGGAGAGATTCTGCCTCTCTCATGCACTTGGGATGTTGGGAGGTGTGTGTAAGTGCTAGGGGTGTGCACCAGCACCCCATATCGTTTTTCATTTTTCATTATGGTTTTTGTTATTAAATGTTATTTATTTATTTATCAAATTTCTACCCCACCCCTCCTAAAACAGCTCGGGGTGGCTTACAATAAAAAACAACCACAAATATAAAATACATCTAAAAACAATTAAAACATTCCAGAATACAAATATTAAAACAGGGCTGGGAATCATGATCAAACAATAAATAGGGTAAGGGGAGATAAAACCCCACTACCGCCCACCCTCCCCAAAGGCCTGGATGAACAGCCAGGTTTTACAACTTTGCTGGAATGTCAAAAGGCTTGGGGCCAGGCGAGCTTCCTCTGGGAGGGAGTTCCAAAGGCACGGCACAGCCACCGAGAATACCCTCTCTATTGTGTCCCCCCGCTAAATGCAGGGGACCTCCAAGAAGGCACCCCTGGCAGACCAAAGGAGCCGCTCTGGGATGCATAGGGCGAGGCAGTCCCTGAGGTACAAGGGGCCCAGACCGTGAAGGGCCTTATAGATCAACACCAAAACCTTGAACCTGGCTCGGCACGCTATTGGCAACCATTGCAGAGTCCAGAACACAGGTGTTATGTACTCCCGACAAACCGTCCCCGAGAGGAGCCAGGCCCCCGCATTCTGCACTAGCTGCAGGAACCTCCAGGAACAAGGGAAGCCCCATGTAGAGTGCGTTGCAGTAGTCCAGCCTCGAGGTGACGAAGACATGGATGAGGGAGGTAAAGTCCGGGCCGGAGACGTACGGACGCAACCTCCGCACCAAATGCAACTGGCAGAAGGCAGCCTTCGTGACTGCCTCCACCT
>QEPC01015142.1:9853-22191 GCA_003113815.1 Sphenodon punctatus | reverse complement strand
TTCCCTAATATTTATTTATTTATTTGTAAAACTTATTACCCAGCTCCTCCAACCAAAGGCAGCCTGGGGTGGCTTACAATATCTGCCAAAATCTTTTCCACGGAGTATGTGAACCATATTCTTTGTAACCAGTCCTGTTCTGTGTGGCCTACTGAGTCCTTCCTATACATTTACTTGTCCTTGTGAGAGAAAAATACTTTGTGAAATATTCTTTTCAATTTCTCCCCAAATTTCCAATTTTTCTGTATGAGATCCTAGAAAAAAACAGGAAAAAAGTGTTGTTTTTAAAAAGGTATCTCTCTCCCCCCGCCCCCCCAGACCTTCACATCTCAAAGTCAAAGTACCTCTCTCAGAAGAGAGGGAAAAATGGTGCGGTATTCAAGCCTCTTTCTTTTCTGTTATCCCCCTCACTCTCCTAATGTGGAGGAGATATGGCGGAAAATCTGCAGTGCCTGTGTTATGGTTCTAGTGTTGCTGTTGGTCTGTTTATTGTTCATTTTTTCCTAGTTGCCTCCAAGGAAAAGCACTTGAGAAGAAAATGGGGAAGTGATGGAATGACTAGAAACTAAGGGCTGATTCTGACGTTCGCTTAATCCACACAGCTGCGGTGGTGGCAACGTTCAATTTAAAGCAACGCGCACTTCTGGGTTGGTGTGAATGCACGTAGTGCGCACAATTCAGTGTTATGCTGAATTTTTTAAACGTTGGTTTGAGCAGCTTTTCAAATCGCACTCCACCAGTTCGCATTACGCTGAATTCTGCACAATAGGTGCATTCACACCAACCCGGAAGTGCGCGTTGCTTTAAATCGAATGTTGCCGCTGCTGCGGCCGTGTGAATTAAGCGGACATCAGAATGAGGGCTAAGTGGAATGAGAAGCAAGAGAGCTTCTCTCCCTTTTCATGCACTTATTTATTTAAATTTATTATCCCACTCTATCCCCAAGGGCTCAGGGCAGGTTACAGCACACAAGCTCAGGAATAATTAAAACCCCTCGTCCCAAACCTCCCCAAGTCCCTTAATTTAACCTCCCCAGTCCTATCCCTCTTGCCAAATACCTGGCCACATAAAGAAGTCCTGCATAACCTCCAAAAGATACACACTCACTTAGAATTTTGGGAGGTTTGTGCATATGCATTTACACATATGAGGGATGGGGTTCATTGAGTGAGGGGTGGAGCTTATTCACTGAGGGAACAGGTCACATCCCTTTTTGGATGCTCGCCACATAGGAAGGTATGCTCCGTAGGGATGGGCGAACAGAACCGAGTTCGGAAATTCGGTTCGGTTGACCGAACTGGTCGAGTTCGGTCTGAACCTCCGAAACGCGTTAGCCCATCCCTAATGCTCCGATCATGCTTTGCATTTTCTCTGAATATTCCAGCAAGAGAGTTGAAGAGGAATGGGCAGAAATCAAGCACCAGCCCATCACAACAGATCATTATTTTACTGTATCCCACCCCCCCCAAAACAAACAAAATGAATTGCTTAATCCCGAGTGGATTAAAGAAAACAAACATTACTTGAGCATCCAATCCAATAGTCAGGTTTACAGCATTTTAAAATTAAAACCAGCCTCTCAATTATTTACTCTTCTAAAAATAAAAATAGATAAGGTGATCTAAAATAACAAGACAATTGAATTAGGCTTACAGACTTTTACAACCAAGTAGCATAAAACTCTAGAAGGATGCTGTAGGTTTCTACATGTTGTTGTCAAAATTTGGCTCTTGTAATGAACCGGTACTTGAGGTAGTGGCACTGCTGCTAGACAAAGAAATGGATATGAGTCTGAAGCATTGCTGCCCTTTGTGACTTGGAGACGTAACTAAAGCTCTAGTGTGTGCTCTGGAATCAATTTTCCTGCAGCATGATTTAATGCTATGGGAGTTTGGAGAGGGAGGGAGAATTTTAGCAATTTCTTCTGCATCTTCAGCCAGCCCAGAAGAGAAAATGGTGCAAAGTGCCAGAATACCGGCATCCATTCCAAATGAATGTCTTCATTGTCCTGCTGTTACCATCTTCATCCTGTTGGGAGCTGCAAAACAGAAATGAGCATTCAGCTGCTAAAGGGACTATGTAAGAAACAGCCCTGTGCATACCGTGTCACTAAACAAGTTTAATGTGAAAATGTCCAAGTGATTTGCTGTTGATGCCTTATTTCCCTGAGAATTTTCTTATGTAATTATGGTCAAATCACCATCCACATTTTTCACAATTTGATCCAGACAACCAAAGTGTTAAAGTTTAGTAATAGCTGAGTAATTTTTTTCAGAGCCATGTTCTTCATTAAGCAATGAAATGATGGATGGGGCTGTTTCCAAAGCCTGCACCTAACAGGATATCATCGAGTGAAGACTGATTTTTCCTCCATCATTCCAGCAGGAAAATAGCTAGATTGCTGAAATGCTTCAATTTAGGATTGTTATTTGTGGTGGGGCTTGACAGTTATGGAGTCGGAATTCAATTTCTTTCATCTAAAGCAGGTGTGTCTACAGAACTGCTCTGCCTTTCCAATCTAACACATGGAGATTGTTGACTGCTTATCCCATTTTCGCACTGCAGAGGTTGTCAGTGAATACTGAATAGCATCTCAATTAAAAAGCATGACTGAATCTTCTTGATCCCCAAACTAGATAATAGATAACGTACAAATATTTTATCCTAGATGAATGCACATATTCAAGAATCCCTTTGAAAAGACAGTTTTACTGAAATACACATTACCAAGTACATAAAAACTTTGATATTAATTTATTATCCAGGACAGGAAGAAAAAGAATGCACCTAGATCTTAGTATATCTATACAATGCGTTCACCATGATATAAGCATCGTATATCCAAAGCTAAATTGACATGCTTGATTAAAATATGGCAACTGAAATTCTGATGGTGACGCATTGTTTTGCAGTGGTTTATTTATGAACCATTCACAGTATATTTTCAACTGAACAGGATGACTTCCACTGATGCCTGTTGGCATTTAGACAGGTTTAACTGGAGTGGGGTTTTGTTCTTACATGAAAAAACATACATAGGCATTAGAATTTCCCCGCGCACAAAATTTTAGAGAATGCTTGCCTGCAAGTCAGAAATTAGATACTACACTTGTTTTTTTTTTTTAGTACCATGAAGCGCTACTGGGTTCTGATCCTGTTGCATTGCTAAAGTGGTCATCCAAGGAAGCTGCTCTGGTCTGAATAATGGGAAAGAATGTGCTAGGCGTTCTGATTGCTAAGTTATGTTTGAAATCATAAGTGCCTTTTGTAAGGTAACAACAGCTGGAGACAAAAACAGAGAGGCTAAAGTAAGAACTGAAATCTGTTTACTTCTCTCAGCTTGGGGACAAACACATACATTGCAGTATGAATCACAGACTGGTCCCATCAAAGTTTTAGGGAGGACATGTACAAGAAAGTCATAGAACCATACAGTTGGAAGGCAATTCACAGATCATCTATTCTGTTTCTCTTTCCAGAGGCAGGATACCGTAGTCCGTGGCGGGGGCTGGGGGGGGGGGGGGCGGGGCGGGGGTGATCTTAGGCCTGGAGACCAAATGCAGCCCCTGGGAAGTTTTTATGTTCCCCTTTCCAGTGCCTGAATCTGGCCCCTGGATCCAGTTCCAACCTCCAACCGCACTGAAAAATTGAGCTCAGGGTAAGGGGGCAAAGATGAAAGCATGCACACAAGGATAGGCTTGCAATTTGCCCATACCCTGAGCAAGGATAGGGGACAGATCCATGACACAAATCCATCATATGCCCCCTCCCTCCCCCCTTGCGCCTGCCATTTTGTAAAGACACTGGTTCAGGAAAATAATAGTTATTAACCCTTTTAAAGTTGATGAAAAACAAACTTCAGTCCTCCTGCAAGTTCTTCCTTGTGTTCCAGCAGCATATTTCTTTAGGTATTTTTCCATATATACATTTATAAAGCAATTGCATGCAATAATATGAGGTTGCTATAGTAACTAGCTGTATTTTTTAAAAAAACATGGCAAGGCAATTACTCTTACAGATTCCCTTGCAACTGACCAGAACATGCACTGAATTTTTCTGCCACTTCCCAAATATTTTTATAAATATTGACAATTCATTTTTTAAACTCCACTTCATCCCTGTTCTGACTCTGCATGAATATAAGGCTGCATTCCTCTCTGCGGCGGAGAGACCCGCGAGGGAAGTCGCGGCAGTGGGGAGGAGCCGGGGACCAGAATAAGAGCCGGTGCGAACGGGAATGTGCCGCAGCTTCTTTCACGCTTAGTCAGGGCAGGATTTTGTGCCCTGACATGCACGAGGGAAGCCATAGCACATCCCCATTCCCACCAGAGGGAAACTGTGGCAGATCCCCGTTCACACCAGCTCTTCTTCTGCTCCCGGGTGTCACATCTTCCCTCGTAGCTTTCTCCACCGCATATGGGAATGCAGCCTAAGAAGCTGCCTAACTGAGACAGATCAATGGTCCATCTTAGCCCAGTATTGTCACAACCTGACACACAGCAGGGTTTTAAATCTGGCTCTCCAGAGGCCTCACACAAGCATGCTACCAGAGATCCTGAATCAGAGGTGCCAGGGATTGAACTTGGGACCTTACACATGCAAAGAATGCACTCTACCACCTGAGACACAGCCCACCAATAGCCTCAGATGTGTAACATACCTTAGGGTGTTTATAGACGATCTCGCTCACAAGCAGGATCGTTCAGTGATGAGATCGGGCACCCGCCTTCCTGTATACGCCGGGTCTGATGATCAGAAGAGCATCAGACCCAGCGTAGAGACTCAGTGCGCATGCGCATCCTTCTGCGCGTGCGCACTTTACAAGGGAACCCGGAAGTGCGGCTTAAAGCCGGCACTTTGAGGATCTGCGTCGGAGGGGGCAGGATCGCCGGCCCGGTCTGACGTGGGGGAAGATCTGGCGTCAAAGAAGGTTACACTTTTAAACGAGCGCAAAGAAATGTGGCTGATCAAAGGATCAGCTGCGTTTCTTGTCTCGTTTAAAAGCGCCCTTAGAATTTCCCAGTTGCAAGTCCTCAAGATGATGTTTAAAAATAATTTACATTTGTATAAATACTTTATAGCAGGGATGAGAAATCACGGACTGGGGCAAATATGTCTCATGACTGCTTTTACTTTGGCCATTCATGGTTCCTGAGTCTGCAAGATCCAACATCTTCCATGCAGCACTAAAGGAGAAAGTTCAGGGTGTAGGGAGCAGAGATGAGCTGAAACGGATCCTTAATTAAGTACCTGTGAATAATACCTGCATTTTTGGATACTGCATCGGCTACCCAATGGGTCATCCAGGCATCGTTCAGGTACCCAGAAATCCAGATTAATTTTTAAAAATAAGCAGACTATTGCTATTCATACTCCAAGAACAGATTTTCACAGGAGAATTCAATTGTTAATCAATATTTGATTCAGTGCTTGCCTACCTATTAATTTTTGCAGTGACCAGAACATTGAGCGTCTAAATCCTACGCAATAAATGTTCAAGCATTTCACAATCCTGAGAGCAGTTAGTTAAGTATGGTAATATTAGGAAATGGTAACTGTTATCAACCAAATGAAGCTAGACTGTTATCAGTTTGCAATCATGTACCATTTATACACCCACCCACCCCCAACAAATGGTTTTGCTTCACCGAAAAAGTTCTTGAAGATGCAACAATGAGGACTTGGAAGCTCATAGTTAAGTCGTAAAGAGGAAATCTGAGTAACAGCTACAGCAAGCTCCTAGTTTCCCATAAAACTTTTTAAAGTAACAAATTATACAAATCAGTTAAGTGCTTATTTTTATCTCAACGTCCCTTCCTATTTTTCACTAAAGACTTCATTAGCTGTGCTACTGACTGCTAGGCATCTTTCTTTGATTTTTTTAAAAAAATTCCTCATGATGAAGTCTCTCCTGATAGCAGCTTTGATTTTAAAAGCTAGCAGGGGCATTTGTCTTCATGTTTGATTTCAAAACTACTAAATTATCTGAATCTCACAAACAGTCAATACACATTCAAAATATACAAAGGGTTTATTAGAGAGTGATTACTGTGCTAGCAGTGAAACAATTGTATTTCATCATCCCCTCAGGAACCCATTTGGTAGGCTACTTTTAGCAAAACTCCAAAACAAATTAAACTAAAAATGTCAAAAAAAGAATTGCAAATCATTCAGCAACATAAACAAAAACTTCTTGGATTTTTTTTCTCCCATAAAGTGTGGATGGTTCAACCAGGAATGCTGAAGGCACAAGAGGGAGCTGTAAGTACAAGTACAACACACATATTCACACTTATACATGTACACACAGACAGAGCACAGGGCTGGACTTAGAATTTTAGTGCCCCTACACAACTCAGGCTGCCGCCCCACCCCCAGGAACTCTGGTGTATGTGCAGGCTGCCATCGGAGGTTGGGGAGGGAGACAATGGCGATGCCCAGCGCAGAAACAGAGTCTCTACTTCCATGCTCAGCACCACTGCAGTGTGTGTTTTGGGGGAGGCTCAAGGGCAGAACGGAGGTTCTCCAGGTGGGGATGGATGGGGGGGTCCTCCCCTTCCAGGATGCAAGTGCTGCAGGTGAGGCAGTCAGGCATTGTGGTTGCAGTGATGGGGGAAGAGGGTACTGTGACCAGGTGGGCATTGGCTGGGAACAGAAGCCCCAACCCGCCCCAAAATCTGTCAACCCCAAAAAATCTGCCGACCTAGGCAGGTGCCTATGTTGCCTGCCCTGAAGTCCATCCCTGACAGAGCAGATTGGTTTGAGGAACGTGAGCTAGCTGGCTCTTCCAAATAACATATTGGTAGGGTCCTTCGTTTTCCATTTTTGTTTTCTTTTATTTTTTCCTGGAAATTTATCAGTTTATTATATCAACAAAAATGGGTGAAAATAGGTGCAAGAAAGATTATTCATAATTTTTATGGGTAAATATTGGAATTTATTTTGGTGGACAGAAGGACAGCAAAAAAAAGAAAGAGAAGAGAAGGAAAGAAAAAACATTACGTAGATGGTTTCTTATCTGGTAAAGAACTACTACAAATGCATCATTGGTTCTAACTTTTTGTGAGCCCAGCTAATGGTCAATTAGTTTTAAGTGAGGAAGTCAATCTTGTAATCTGGCTGCCTAATAATTATGTTGCACTTGCTTCTTGGCTGTTTCAGGTTCTAGATCAGTGATCCTCAACTGTTTGACGTTCAGGACCTATTTATAAAAACTTTGATGGTCCGTACTGACCCGATAAATATGCTGTGTAGTGTGTAGCACTAATGGCACTGTGTTGCACTATCTGACACATTCTTTTAGCCCAATTTTGAGTCATGACCCATGGGTTGAGAAACACAGTTCAAGGTAACAGTGAGAGAGGTGGACAGAGATCCAATTTACAGAGGTGCAGTCGCCTGGACCCTTGAGATTCAGCTGATGCAGTGTAAAGATATTATCCAGCAGTATTTCGCGGAGGGTTTCGTCACAGAGTTGACATGCTACTATAATTGTATTTCATTCTGTTATCAGAGAATTCATGAGAAACATAAAGCTATGTATTCTCAGGTGCACCATACTTTCCAGCCTCTACTAGAGCAGCCTTGTGTTTATAAACATTTCTTAGAAGCTTGTAGTGGGAAGGGACAGGGCTGTGGTTTTCTGACAACACACTGTGATCTGTGCAGTGAAATCCAGATTCCATGGAATCAACCACTATCACTACTAACTTCGGGATGTTTGGGGCTGTTGGAAAAACTGAGTGTAAACAGTGTGGAAACCACTCTCTGATTTCATTCACATCAAGACATTGGGCACGATCACAACCCCCTGTGCATGCAGGTTATGTTCATGAATGCAGCTTGCATGTGGCTTGTGCATGGGCCAGAGTCCTACCTGTATGGATGCATGCGCAATCCGCACATGGCTTGTATGCGAGAAGCACATGTACTGTTTCCGTGGCATGTGGGGTTTGGGATCAAGCGCATTAGGTATTTTCACACGGACATGGGGATGCTCAACCCCAGACTAAGACTGGGGGTGCATCCCCGTGTTTGCCCACTTGCAGCTGCATCTGGGTCCATTTTAAATGGACCCGGTGGCTGCTGGAGCCCATGGTCCACCCAGGCGGCCCCCCTCCCCCAAACCATAGTGTTGCAAGTGGATCACCTGCAATGTTATGGCATTGCCAAGGAACCCCTGGCTGAGAGCGGGGATGTAGTGGCTGTCCACCAAGTACATGGATGGCAGTTCCACTGCTGTCTGCTGCCTGGGGTTGGGCTGCCTGCTCTGTTGGCGGTGCTCTGGGATGTTCCAGAGCACCACTGGAGAGGCAGCCCTGGATCAGGAAGAGCCTGCCCCACCTCTGCTCCACCGGCACATCTGGTGAGCTTCTTTTAAATGGATGGCCTACCCGGGGGTGAGGCAGGGCCACTGTCCGTGTGAAGACACCCAGTGCATCCCATAACTCAATGCAATGATTCAGGTCTTCCAGGCTGGACTGTAATATTCACAACTGTCTCAAATTACGTCAGTCCTGCCTAAATTATTGAGCTGTCCTGCATTATTGGGGAACTTCGGCAGATAGTAGTTTTCCCACTAACCTTGCAATTGTGGGCACACATGCTATATAAACCATTTTTGAGGTAGTTCTTATAATCAGTGATCACTTCTTTCTGTTCCATCCTCTATTTACTGTGCAGGTTTGCCAATAAGAAAAAATGAATGCTCAGTATTTGATCTGATAGTTTCCATAACGGGCAACAAAAAGTTCCATTTCATTTATGGACTGAAATCTTATACTGCACATTTGCAACCACAAGCATTCACAATCACAAACCTGATAATCTAGGTTTGATATACCAGAAAGGTCAACTCTCACTGTACCAAGAAAAAATCACGTTAAAATAAACACTTGCAGACAAACACTTGCCTTTATCTCAGCGTAATATAAGAAGTCATAGTGGGATATGAAATAAAGTATTTGAGAAAATGCACCACACAATTTCCTAGGCTACAGTTGACCAGTTTAATAGATTTTATGCAACCAGAAAATTACAATGAACCTAGCTCATCTTATCTGTATCTGCTGCATTTCAATGTCAATATAGAAGTTGTACTTTGGTATGGGAATGCCGCTGTCAACAAAATTCACCCAATAACTATAATTCTGAGTTTAAAATCTGACTTCAGTTATGGAATACAGTATATTTGAGTAGACTGTCATACTGTCTCAGAGCATATGATTCAATAGAGCAGAAAACATTATGATTTTCACTAGGTGGTGAATCTAGAGGTTAAGTTTTCCTTAAAATATTTTCATAACATTTTGGAAGAGGCAAACATAGCTTGACTATAAATGAATGTACATTTTCACATAAAGCAATGCAAAATGTTTCTGTCACACTGCATTAGCTCTTTCCCCATCTTACAAGTAGGCTTCAATAATACTGAATTTATATTATACCTTCTTTCCACAGTTTAAACCAGTATATCCACTTCTGCAGGCACATACATTTGGTCTGATACACCTGCTTCCGAATAGACACTTCTGCTCACAAAGAGCTGCAGACAAAACAAAAGACATTTTGTTTAGACAAAACAAAAGTCATTTAAAAATACACTTATTATAGGAATCCTAATTAAGTGAGGAATCTCTGTTGTCTTTTCTAACGATATGACAAAATGAACTGAAACCCAGCCTCTGTAATCTTTTTAAACTGGAGGACGGTTGGGGGAGAAGGGCGGCTTATAAATGTGTTGTTAGGAATTATTTATCACTGGGTTTCCACTTTTTTTTTAATCACAGTTTTTCTTCTTTCTCCTGTTGTCCCATTTTCCTGTTGTCCAGATGAACTGCAGGGAAGCAGAGATAGTGCCAAGACAATCATTTGGCTACGTATAAGGTCTAATTTCAAAAGCCAGGATGCATTGGGTGCAGCCACACGAGACACCCTGGGCAGGTTACCACTCTTTGGGCAGCAGTAGCTCATTCTGGACAGCCAGGTCACGCAATGTAGTGGCTCGTGTGTCTGGCAGCTGCCAGATGTTCCTCCCACTGCGTGGCGGGGTGAGCACTGCTGTTCGTTTTATGCACTGCTGCTCGCTTTATGCACTGCATCCGTGGAAAAATTCCAAAGACATGTCACATAGCAGCTTTACCCTGGGTAATTTCAGACGTTACGTGATCACAGCCAACCACCCTGAATCACGGATTCAAGGTGGTGGCTGTGATTGCCGTAACGTCTATTTGATCCCCACCAGATGTTCACCACAGTGAATCTCTGGTGGGGGTCAAAGTTAACCACGGTTCTGAACCTGAGGCCGATCTCAGGTCCAGAACCATGGTTGGAGTGGTCACAATCCAGGATGGGGCGGCACTGCATGTCTGCTCGCCAGCCTCATCTGGGAATCGGGCCCCAACCATGGGATGGGGTCAGGCTCACTGGCCTGATTGGCCGCTGTGCCCACCCGTCGTCACATGGGCGGTCGGCCAAGAGAGAGTGTGGGGGGGGGACTGAGCAGCTGCACGTTGCGCCACACAACCCCCTTCCCGAACCCTGGTAGAGATCAGGACAGCACGTCTAAAAGGATGGACGGCCTGATCATGGACTGGGATCTGAGATGGATCCCAGTCCAGGGTTCAGCGTGACGGGCCAAGAGGCCCATCACATCTGAAATTACCCTCTATATATGGAGTGAGACTGCCCAAGGAGTGGCTGTCCTGTGCCGGGGCTCCTCCTGTCCCACACCATGGTGAGCTCCATGGTGGTGCTTTACCCATTGCTTGCTGCCACATCACAGGACTTTTTTGGGGCCTAGGGAGGGAGGCGGGCAGGGTAAGGTGCCCGTTCATAAAGCCAGCACCTCGGCCTGCCGCAGCTGTGATGGGATCTCCAGCAGTGGCCTGGCTGCCCTGCTGGGGGAGGGGGAAACGCTTGTCTGCCCAGCGGCCGTGCAGTGTGGCATCTGTGCTTGCCCGGCATGGATCAGGCCCTAGTTGCTCATGTGGCTGCACCCATCATAGGCATTGATGATGGGGACTGGATTGGTACCAACATTGATTTTCACTGTTCCAACATTATTAAAACAGCATCTGTCAACATAGGCCACTTTTAGATGTGTGTGGTGCACACGTGGCATGAAATCACACCGTGTGTAAAATATTGAGTTATTTATTTTGCGGTTTTAAAAGAATGCGCAACCGGCTATAATGCACGAGATGTTGCATCTAAACCGTGCCCTTGGCATTTTACACATGGCGTGATTTCACGCCGGGTGTGCCGCACATGTCTAAAAGCAGCCATAGTTTCATTGCAGGTCAATATGGGGCTTTTAAAGTGTTTACTCCCAAATGTTACAATATCACAGACGAGAGGCAATCCTCAAACTGCTTACTCTGGAAAAGTTCAACCTAAGTCAATGGGACTACTCCGGAGTAAGTAGTTTGAGAAAAGCTGTGTGCCAAATGAAGAAAAAGAAGCAGAGGTATACAATTTTATGACCTATGTACTGTACAACTTTGCAAGACAGAGCATGTGGATATACAAATGGATGCCCTTATGGAAATAATAACGGACAATTCATTGTGCTAAATTATTTATTTATTTATTTATTTATTTCAAATAATTTCTAACCCGCTTCCTCCTACTCACAACAGCAGCTCAGGGTGGCTCACAACAAGATTTAAATATATAAACAATTCAATAATTAAAATAAAATACATGCATTTTATATAAAAATCATTAAAGGAGAGGAACCAAACCCCCACCTCACCCTACCTGTCTCCCTCCCCAAAGGCCTGATGGAACAGTCAGGGCTTACACTGTGTCCAGAAAGAGGGGAGGTCTGGGGTGAGGTGGGCCTCCGTTGGGAGGGAATTCCACAGTCTAGGAGTGGCCACTGAGAATGCCCTCCCCATTGTCACCACCCGGGAAACCAGAGGGACTTTGAGTCGGGTGTCCCCGGCCGACTGCAGGGGTCGTACCATGGTCTGGGGCATGAGGCATTCCCGCAGATAAGTGGGACCCAGACCATTTAGGGATTTATAGGTCAACACCAACACCTTGAATTGGGCCCGGAAAACATAGTCAGTCAGTGCAGAGAATGGAGCACTGGTATAATGTGCTTGCGTCGATCAGTTCCCGTAAGGAGGTGGGCCGCTGCATTCTGCACCAGTTGCAGCCTCCAGACCATCACCAAGGGTAGCCCCATGTAGAGTGTGTTGCAGTAGTCAAGTCTAGAGGTGATGAAAGCATGGATGATGGTGGCCAGGTCTGAGTCCGAAACATACGGCCGCAGCCGTCACACCAAATGTAACTGGCAAAAGGCGCTCCTCACCACAGCTACCACCTGGGAA
>QEPC01015139.1:3309290-3320937 GCA_003113815.1 Sphenodon punctatus | reverse complement strand
GAGTGGCTCATCCCCAGTCCCCTTACTTTGAGCTCTACCACTGGAGCCTGTGCTGTTCGTCACTCCCACTCCATTCACCTGCTTAGCTTCAGAAACAGCCTTCTGGCTTAATGTCGGATGGCTTGCCTCTTCTCTGCCTGTTGTGGGGATCACTGGCTGATCCTCTGGCCTGTGCCAAACCTGTTCTGGGGTGGGTGGGTAAGGGAGGAATGGATTGACCCTTGCTCCACCCTAGTGGCGCCATCACCTCTCTACATCCTTGCTTTTTTTGGGTCAGGTGCTGGGATTGCAGGTCACTGGTCATGGGTGCCCGACAGGTTGTTGTTATTTATTAGTAATTATTATTAATTATTATTATTATTATTATTATTTTATTAATAATATTATTTTATTTTATATTAAAATGTATATGCCGCCCCTTCCTGCCTCAGGCATCTTGGGGCAGCTCACAAAATTTCTGAATAAACCCCAGCAATTCCTGAATCACATGCTGTTCTCCCTCAGGGGTTGTTGGTGCCGCCTGCAGGGCCGAAGGGTACAACCCCCAATGTATCCTCGGGCAGGCCCGTGGGACCAGCTGAGGGTGGCAGTGCCCTGCCCCCAGTCTCTATAGTGGACTTGGCCCTAGGGCCAGCATTACCTCTAGGCTTTGCCTTTTTGGCGCATGTACGTTTGTTTTTTGTTGGCATCCTCCTGCTTGGTGTACCATAATAAGAGAGCAGTTTAGTAGGCTACAAAATTCCAATGCATATTAGAAACTTTCAGGCAGGCAGTCCCTGCCTCGAATGACCCATAATTCAATCTGTCATTAATTCCATCAATCATGCAATTCTTTCACGGGGTCAGCCTGCTTTTATTAAATTAACAAAATTACTGTGACATTAAACTTATAGGTTAAGTTCTGTTGACCAATTAAAATAATTAAAATTCATCACTAGTATTCCTTATTATAATAACTGATCCCATCATTAAAATTATAATTTACCACCAGCATTCCATCAGTCATTCATCATAATAGATTAATAACGTTAATCACCTCCCCTCTTTTAGGCTCATTAACTTAGGGTAATTTTAGATGTGATGGGTCTGGAGGCCTGCCACACTGAACCCTGGACTGGGATCTGTCTCGGATCCCAGTCCATGATCAGTCTGGCCATCCTTTAGATGTGCCAGCCTGATCCCTGAGGGGGATCGGGGAAGGGGGTAGGGCTGCGCAGGGAGGGGGCGGGGCTGCNAGTCCATGATCAGTCTGGCCATCCTTTAGATGTGCCAGCCTGATCCCTGAGGGGGATCGGGGAAGGGGGTAGGGCTGCGCGGGGAGGGGGCGGGGCTGCATGGTGCGACATGCGGCCGGACAGCCCCGTCCCCCCCAGCACTCCCTCAGCTGCCCACCCATGAGGAGACGGGTGGGCGCAGCGGCCAATGAGGCTGCTGCCCCCGACCCTGTCCTGTGGTTGGGGTCTGATTCTGGGATGGGGCTGGAGAGCAGACGTGCAGCGCTGCCATTGCCGTCCCCATCCTGGATCGTGGCCACTCTAACCACAGTTCTCGACCTCTGGCCGGAGGTCGAGGACCATGGTCAAGCTTGATCCGGGCCGGGGGTTCACCCTAGTGAACACCTGGCTGGGGCCAAACAGACGTTCCCGGAAATGTCACCACCACAGGGGATCCACTGTGATCCACTGTGGTGAAAGGCGTTTTCATAACGTCTGAAATTACCCTTAGATCCATTGCTAAGTAAATTCAATTCAATTGAATTGCTAAGTAAATAACATATATTCTATTCATTGCTTCAATAAATATTATTTTAAATACTAATTCAATAATAATTTCTTTAATAATAATGTAATAGATTCCTTGTTTAAATACAATGGTTTGGATTCATTAAATATTCCAATTCATAATAGTAATTGAATGTTGAAAATAATAATTCAATAATAACGTTATAACAACAATTTATGTAATAATAATCTAATAACACCATTAGTTAAATTAATTGTTTCAATAACATATTATTGTCTAAATAAAAATAGCTTGAACTCATTAAGTATTCCAATTCACAGTAACAGTTTATTTAATAATAATTTATTAGATTCAGTAACTTTTGCTTTCAGTAGTTTGGATTCAGTAAGTATTCAATTAATCAAATAGGCATGGATTCGTTGCTTCCTTAAAACCTGCTTAAGTACCCTAGGTCACCAGGAACTTTCATCCCCACAACCAGCCCCAGGGCTCCACATGGCCATGCTTCTGATATGCAGCACTAACAAAATGGTGGCGCCTATGTGGGCTACATGGCCTGGCTCCAAATGGCTCCCACTGCATTCTCAAGTGACCACTTGGCCACACCCCCATACAGTGGCCGTCAGCGCTTCAGCATCCATGGTCCAAGATGGCAGTGCCCCCAAAATGGCAGCGCCCATTCGGGTCATGCCACCTGCCCCCCCCACAGCAGGTACCACACCCTGTCAGTCCAGATGCCACTAGGGGCCCCGTACCCTAGAAAGGTCAGGGCACCAAAGCTGCACCCATGAGCCACGCCCTACTGCAGACCCCACAGCCACCAGCTGCAGCCCCAATGACGGGCCCACTGCAAAGGCTGAAGAGATGAGTCACCTGGGGCAAGGGGCCACAGTCCCACTGGAGTTTGCTCCCAGCAAGGCCTGGAGGTGAGCCCAAGGGTGGGGAGGGGAAGGTACTGCACTCCTTGGGATCCTGTTGTAACAAAGATGAAGCAGCACCACTGCGGGGGAAGGCCAGCGCTGCATGCCAGCACAGGCCCCCGCAGTGCCGTGCCTGGCACCTCAACCAAGCTGATGAAGAGTAAGAGGGAGAGGGGGAGAGGTCTCCCGCCCTGCCGCTGAGGGGAACACCAGAGCTGATGGATGGTGTCAAACTCCGTCAAAGCCACCTGTTGGAGGAAGGGGGCGAGCACTGCAGCAGCTCCAAACTTCTTTCCCCGGGGCTCCCATCCTACAGCAGTGAGCCAGCATCTGACGATGCAGCTGACCCGGCATGCTAAAGTAAAGGGGGTTAAACTAATCACACTCTTTCCCTTTGTACACCCAGCCTTAATATGACCCCTCTGGAAATGCCTTACCCTCCTGGACACTGGCCCCATCTTACCTCAGCTGTTCTTTTTTTCTTTTACTTGGGCAGCCGTTCATCAAAAAGGCTGCCCAGGTGGTGAGGGGGTCAATATAACCCCTCACCCATCCTCGTCCTCCAAGTGTCTTCTTCAGCATGATTGGCTGTGGGCCAGGTCCGCTATCTGGACCACTCCTCACCGGAACACTTGGGGTACAGAGGTGCACTTGGTCCAGGTTCATCCCCCACAAATGGTGCCTCCTGCTAAGGGCAGGGGCTTTCTCGTATCTCTATCCCAAGCATAGAAAAATATACTGGCTTCTCCTAGTCGAAAACTAGGTGCCGACTGAAAAGGAGTTTTGAGAGAAGATAGGGAGGATATTGTGTGTTTGAAAAGATTATTTCAATCATGTATATAGGGCAGCCTTCTGTCTTTTTCTTGCTGAGTCAGTGCCACTTGGACTCAGCAAGCATGAAGTCATCTACAGAATGTATAAGCAATTGGAATAAATTGTTCAATACTGCAATCTAGATTTGGCAAATTGTAAACCATAAAGAAGAATAGTTCCTCTTTTTTTCACTTTTCCTGTGCTTGTTCAGGCCTTTTAAAGAAGCTGGACTGAGGCCAGCCTAACAGTTAAACAGGGGGTGGGGGAGCAGCTTTAAGGGCCAGAAAAACTGATGCTGTTCAGACCATTTCCCAGCAACTGGGAACCTCTGAAGTCTCCTCTGGCTGCCTCATTGTCATTTGTGTACAAAATAAATACAGATGAGTCATGTTAATTTCTTGCCCTTTGTCAGGAAAACCTGGTACCTTTTGAAGAGTTGTGACATTTTTGTACACAATTTACATACTTGCCACCAACTCTGTTTATTATTTCTTTGATTCTTTTCATTTTTTTCCTACAGCAAGTCTTCTTTGGAAGCCTCTTTCTAAATGAGGTGTTTATCCAGGGTTGGCATCCTCTAAATATTTAGGAAGTAAAATCATGTTTTAGATTTTTCTCCTTTATGTTTGCACTTGCCAAAAAAAGTGTGTGTGTGGTGGGGGAAGCGCCCATTTCTTTGAACCTAAATTCCTCCATTTTGCATTGCTTCTTCTGTGACTGCTGGAAATCGGATATTCCTCATCACTACCCACACAATCCTGTTAAAAAGATACTGGTAGGGGAGTGAAATGTCCATCAGTGCTATCTGCATTTCCTATGCAATAAAACCACTGTCTCTGGAATAACCATGTTTGTCTTCATTTTACATTCCGATAAGACATTATTACTGTAGTGAGTTTAATTATATTTCTTGCTATTGCATTAGTGCATAGTAACATAGGGTTTCTCTGGGTCTAAATGTGTTCTCTTGTAGACTATGGTGCCTTTAAGTCTTGTGGTGGATGGAGGTTAAAGAGAGGCCAGAAAACATTTGGCCTAAGGTTTACATATGATTTCACTCAGGGTTGGCAATGGCTAGTTCCTTCTTGGAGACAATTCTGGGATCAGAAGATGTTTTGGAAGCAGACAACATTTGCACTGATAAATGAAAAGAGAATAGTTTGTGCATGGATGTATGTAGCAGGTGTAGCAATATTCAGTAGGGATGTGCGAATGCGGTTTGGAAGTTCGGAGTTCGGACCGAACTTGAATAGTTCGGTTGACCGAACCGAACTTTCGAACTGAACTCGAATTTGACCGAACTGTTCAGTCAAATCTGAACCACTTCAGAAGGTCAAAAAAACCGGTTTTGAATGTACGAACTTGGTTCGGAAGTTCAGAATTCAACCGAACTCAAATAGTTCAGTTGACTGAACCGAACTTTCGAACCGAACTCGATTTTCAAACTGAACCGAATTTCCAAACTCGGTTCTGTTCGCACATCCCTAATATTCAGGAACTTTTGTGATCATAGCCAAAACGTATGGAGACAGATTAGCTCTGCTAGGTGTTGTTTTGCTTATGGGATAGTGCCTGTGGACTGAAATTGACTTGCTCTGCACAATTCTAGTTGGTTGCACTAAGCAACATAGGATGCAGGAAAAGGGCTTTTCTGCAGGAACACAGTGCTCTTATTCTTTGCTATTTGCATATTCTGGTTATCCAGTCAAAAAGAGATCCAATAAATTGAATGGCCCAGTCTTATTACCCAGATGTAAAGGTATCTGATTTATAGACAAGAGAAAGTTAACAGATTTTGAAAACCTCAACTTGGGGTGTTCTTGTTTTCCCTTGTTTTCATGAATATTACCCTTGTTTTCATGAATATGTATTAATTTATACATAAATTGTACACATTTAAAATAGCCCATTGTCTAACTTTGAGACTAGCCTGGATAAAATAAATAAATAAATAAATAAATAAAATTAAATTTAATAAGCAAACACAAAGCAGGCTGATCACTCACACTCACACACACACTATGGGACACTGAGTGCTAACAAATGAGAGGGAAGTCCCTCAGAGTCTGTGGATGCTTTGTGTGCCCCGTCCCCATCCCCCGTATCTGCCACCGGAAAGCTCCACGCGGGACCAAAACAGACAGGCAGATGTTCTCTCTGCTGCGGTTATCAGGCTGCGCTGCAGCGGTGGCGAGTCCTGCACCAGCACCCCTGATGCAGCCGTGATGATGGCCTGGAGCTTCCAGGTGGCGCGAGTGGGGCGGGGTCGCAGGTACCGACGCAGTCACGCAGCTGGACCCCCAGGGAGCAGGGGCAGAGCCCGACAGGGTGGGGCCACCACCGGCATTGCGACGCTCAGCGCGCCTGCATGTGCAACAGGAAGGGACCACAGGGCATAAAGGAACAGGGAGACCTCAGTAACCTCACCAGTGATCAGTGTGCTGTGACAGACTGGCCCTGAGTGTTTGAGCATTATGTGCGACGTGAACATATTGTTAGAGTGTGGAGAGAGTGACTGGTGAGTGTGGTCCGTGGGAGTGAGCGTGTGTTAACGGGTGTGAGTGCTTGTGTGTTGTTAGAGGAACCTTCCCTTCTCCCCCCTCCTGAGCCCTGGCCTTCCCTAGCCCCTGGATCCCAAGCAGCTGAGAACTCCCTACCCTTCCGGGAGCCTGGGTACCTTCTTTCCCCTTTCCTTCAAGCACTCTATCTTCCTGAGCGACTGGGTGTGGGTGTTGTGCTTGCGTGGTGGGCTGTGGTGAGCACAGGGTGTGTGAGCCCTGCATGTTGCAGTCCTGATTCCACCTCCCTATGATGATCTGGCCTGTTCCCATATAGTAGTGTTAAGGACACACAAGATCCTGAGGGAATATTATTCCACCCATTGGGCTGTTGGTCTCAGAGGGTGCGTGGTGAGAGATTGGATTTTCCCTTCCCCCCTTCCTACCCCCGCTATCCCTCACAGCGGTGCATCAGCATGACTGGCCACATCTCTCCACCAATAGAATTGCAGTTGCTCACTCGATGCTCTAGGTTGACGCCCACGACTCCATGGTACTGAACACATGTGAGCTTATGCCCCAAAAGATGGGGGGCATGGGGTGGCTATGTTGGCCCCCCGTGGCCCCCCAATACATGGGAGGTGGCCCCAGGGCAGCGCTTTGCCCCAGATTTGCCTGCAAGGCAGGATCCACATTTTCCAAGTTGACGCTATGTGAAGCAGCCCCGGGGCGAACATCTGGTGGCCCCATTACAAATGAGCAGGTGAATACAAGGCTAATGGGGGCAAAAGTGGGGCAATGTCTCATTTAACACCCTCTGACACGCGCACACACATACACACACACTCACTAACTAGCAGTGGAGGCAGTGGGTAGCAAAGATGGCCCGCAAGACCTGGCTGTGGGTCGCCCCACCCAGCTGTGTTTCATGCTGCCCATACAAAGTACACAAGGCCTTGCTGTGTCTCATACGAGCCCAGCTCAGTTGTGCACCACTCGGCTACCCCAACCAGAGGCCAGCCCTTACGCTGCCTGAACACAGGGCATTTAAACAGTCCCACCTGGTCTCCCTGGGGACACCATGACCTAGCAGATCGAGGTATGACTTTCCTGCCTACATCTGGATGTCTGATTACCTTAAGGTAAGGGCTAATATTTGGTAGTTTGGCATCAATAATGGTGACAAAATGCCTCTTTTCCATCTTGTATCAGTCCATGTATGGCAAGCAAGACAGCAGCTGGTGGGCGAGGCAGCATGGTATGGTTGGTAGTCCCTGGTGGGAACTCTGTGGTTTAGCATGTCTTGCTGCAACACACCCAGTGCTGGAGACAGTAGTTTCCTAGTGGTCCTTCTTTCTGGTTCTGGTGGGGAATATTTCCCACATTCTGAGTGATCACATGGAGAAGATGTGCTGGCACAGTGACTGACTACATGACAGAAAGTTGTGTGTGCTTTGGCCATTTTGTGGTGGGTAATTTGGCTGTGGTGTGCCTACGTGCCCCCCTGTAGGTGGCCGTGGGCCCTACATTCCACCCTATTGCCTTGGCTCTCATTCTGGGCACTTGTTCCTTGCCTAGAATCCACTGCTTGCACTGACCCCTGATGCAAGCCCAGAGGTGGTGTGGCAGGGCTGTGCCACAAGATGGCACCTGCCATGTAATTAGAGTTAAAATGGCCACCAACAGGAAGAAGAAACTAATGGGCGTGGCTTGAGGAATAAAAAGGACCAGCACAGGCAGCTGAGGTCAGTTTGCTTCTGACCAGAGAGGAGAACACATCTTCTGGGAGAGGCTGCCTGGAGATTCCTGAAGGAAGGAGACTTGACCCTGAATAAGCAGCCTGGCCACATGAGTGAGTTGAAGGTAACTATTCAGTGGGCTGTGTGTGGCTAGGCTACCTGTGATGTGATGAACTATAGGTTGGATGGGACTGAGGTCAGAGGGACTTTGGGCATGAATAAACTGATTTTTTTCTGAAACCCTATCTGATGCTCTTGTTTCTGAAAATTTATCCATGGCTATAATTTGTGAGGACCATCATATGCACAAAATTTGAAAACGATCCATTGGGAAAATAAAATGTTATGACTGTTTAAAAGTTAATTCATTTTGGTCAAAATGCACACGTCCTCACGATGTTGAATCCTCAATATCTCCTCTCCCCGGATGAGTTGAGGCCCCAAATGTCACAGGCTTGGAGCATGAGATCAATAACAACTGCTTTTGTAATGACAGTGATTGGTGCAGCCAAAACGGAGTTATTAATGATTTAAAAATCTATTCTTCTGGGTTGCAGTTGAGCAGCTGCTGACCAGCAAAACACAGCATAAGGAAAGTTATGTGACTCTACTTTTTAAAATCACATAACTTTATCAGAAGCCAGCTCCATCACAAAGACTTTTGGCTGTAGTCAGTTTCATGTCAATTACCCACTTGCAAAGACAGCAAGAGGAGCTCTAGTCAGCTTTGTGTCCATTACCCCCCTGGCCTCACTCTGTACTTTTGACTCCCTATGAAAAGTCTGCACCTTTTCATACCAAGTGAAAAGTCTGCAAGTTTTCAAAAGTTGCAGACTTTTGACTCCCTATGAAAAGTCTGCAACATTTCATACCAAGTGAAAAGTCTGCAGCTTTTGAAAAGGTGCAGACTTTTCATATGGAGTCAAAAGTAGGGAGTGAGGATGGGGGTGGGTGAGGGTGGGGGTTAGTTGACGTTAAACTGACTAGAGCTTCCTCTTGCTGGCTTTCTGAGGCAAGTGGGTAATTGACATGAAACGGACTAGAGCATAACGTAACTTTCCTTATGCTGTTACGTCGGGGCGCCACTTTTCCCCGGGCTCCCTGGCAGGCTTGGCAGCTTATGGAGGGGGGGATGGGGGAAGAGGAACTACACTGCTCCCCCAGCCCTCTTCCCCCCTCACTGGTCTGGTGCTGCAAGTTCTGCTGCCCCCACTAGGGACACTGGGGCTACTGACATTTCTTGTCTGGGCATGCTAGGACTACATTTCCCAGCATGCCCAGGCAGGAACAGCAAGATGGCGGTGACCCCTCCATGGGTCCTGCAGCATCACTGGGCCTTTTGAAAAACTCTACAGCCCCTCCTGTGAGGCTGCAAGTGGTGGTGGCATTGTTGGTGAGAAGAGTGCATGTGCGAGTGTGTGTGTGCATGCATGCATGTGAGGGAAAACAGTGCATGTATGTTTGTGAGAGAGTGGAGGGAGAAGAGTCTGCATGCATGTGTGTTTGAGACACACAGCTGGGGGGAGAAGAGTGTGTGTGTGTGAGAGAGAGTGCTGGGGAGAGTCTATGTGCGTGGATGCATGTGTGTGTGGGAGAGAGAGATTGAGTTGGGGTGGGGGGGAGAAGAAGTTGGGAGACTCTTTCCCCAAATACTTCCTGTTTTGATGTGGAGGCTATGTTTTAAAAAAGGTCACACACCAAGTTCCTCCTCAAACTCCTTTTGCTCTTGTAGAGTTACTCCTAGTTCACACTAGGGTTAGAGGGGGATAATAATTCCCATTGACCCTAATATAAACATAAACAACAAGTAACTTCATATATGCACAACTTAAAAGTTGCACAACTTTTAAGTTAAAAGTTCTGTAAAACATACAATTTGAAAGTTGTGTAACAACAGATATATTCATGTGCTGATCTATCATATCAAACAAAACCTGGAAATTTACCAAAACAACAAACTTTTCAGTTTAAAAAAGAGTTAAATGCACAACAGTTTTTAAAACTAAAAACGTTCCTCTTCGAAAACATCACAAAATCATTTTGACTCTAGCTTAAACTCCAAAAAACATACAAATTAATTACAACTACAATTTAAAAAAAATTCAACTCCATACAGTGCAACAAGACATAAATGCCAAAAAACATGGAAATTATTTCAGAATGAGGAATACTTAATATTTTATCCTCATCAACATAAATGTAATAGATGTACTTAATTCCTTACCATACGTACTTTTATTAATTTTTATCAATAACTAAACTTTCACATTTTTTCATTATTAAACTTTAATTTATTATCATAATTTGACAACAGACAATTTTTTCCAGAGTGCATTAACTCTTTTTCTACAAAACTGCATTCTATACAACAAATTCTATAATGTTCTCTACACTGACATAATTGTTAACAGTTTATTGTATAAAGTGTATACAATTTGTATACATGTAAAGGACAGAGTTAATGCACTCAAAAAATTGTTCGTTGTTGAATTATGATAATAAATTAAAGTTTAATAATGAAAAATGTGAAAGTTTAGTCATTGATAAACATTAATAAGAGTAAGTATGTATGGTAAGGAATTAAGTACATATACTACATTTATGTTGATGAGGATAAAATATTAAAAATTCTCCAAATTCTGAAACAATTTCCATGTTTTTTGGCATTTATGTCTTGTTGCAATGTATGGAGTTGAATGTTTTTTTAATTGTAATTAATTTGTATGTTTTTTTGGAGTTTAAGCTAGAGTCAAAATGATTTTGTGATGTTTTTGAAGAGGAAATTTTTAGTTTTAAAAACTCTTGTGCATTTAACACTTTTTTAGACTGTAAAGTTTTTTGTTTTGGTAAATTGAGAATGGGGTTGAAAATGGCCAATTCTCAGCTCATTCTCAATTGGAAAAATCTTGTTGAGAGACCAAGAATATCGAGATTGAGTTTCAGCCTTGATACAGAACTACCCCCTACTTGACCCATGAGGTGATTTGTGGCCATATCTTTATTGAGGAAGGGTGCTGCCCCTCCATCTATGCAACTGAACATTTGACATGAGGGATCCTGAACATGGAGCTCAATACAGCTTGTTGCAAAGGATTTACTAGAGGCCTAGACCTGTAATAACTTCTGGAGCTCTGGAGTGGCCTGTGTGTGCTGCAAAGTGGCTGAAGATGCCATTCAGCCTGGTTCTGCCATTGCCTTGACTTCTCCTTTTCCTCTCCCGTTCCCCTTGCCTGCTTCCTTTCCTCACAGTGGTCTGTGTAGCACTGCCTCCTGCCCCCACTGGGGTTGGGGGCAGGGGGTGGACAGCTGTATGGTTGCAGTGTGTAATGCCTGCCACCCAGTGACCATTTTCGTTGGTACAAATAATGCCACGGTGGTGCAATCACTCACTTGGCATAACTTTTGCTTGAATGTTGCATCCTAAATAAAGGCATTAAAGGATATTTGTGGTGTTAATGAACCATAGAAAAGCCTTTGTAATCTATAAGAAAAGTCCCTTACTGTATGTGCCATGGGTGGATGTTGGGTTGTGATCCCTCTTTTTGATTTTTTTTCAGCCAAATAAATAAAAGTACATGGCATGCCCCTGCCACATGCAAGATCTAAGTAAAAGCTTTTATTGGAGCTTTCTTTCTCTTTCTTTCTGCTAGCTAGTTTATATACAGATAAAACAGCTCCACATAAATCAAGTTTTTAATTAAAAAAGAGTGAGGTTTCCAATACAAATAGTATTTTCCCCTCCACCCTTTGCATTCTACTTTGATCCCAGCAAAAAGTACAGATAAGGCGCACTAATGTAATGTGGGGTTCTTTTCTTTCAGATGTTGCCCAAATGTCCTTTGTTGTTGTTTCTTTGTTTTTTAAATTAGATTATTTTCTAAAGATTTTTAAGAGAGGAAATGTTCATAGAGATCTTTAACAAACATACAAATGT
>QEPC01015139.1:3250728-3281063 GCA_003113815.1 Sphenodon punctatus | reverse complement strand
GGTGGATGGGGTAAGTAACCCCCAAAATGGCTGGGCTTGGGCAGAGGGGAGTGCCCCCTCTGCCTGAGCCCAGGCCCGGGTAGCGCCCCCAGACCGAGCCAGGGAGAGCCCCTAGGCCCGCCGACCACCGGCGGTTTCACCACTGGCGGCAGAAGGGGGCCCCACATTTCTCCCCTGCCCTGGACCCCGCAATCCCTAAGGCTGGCCCTGTCAGCAGGTATAAGGATATATAAGGAGCTGCCTAACTGAGTCCGAGCAATGGTCCATCTTAGCTCAGAATTGTCACAACCTGACACGGCAGAAGGGTTTCAAATTCAGCTCTCCAGGGTCTCCAGCAGAGACATCACCCAGGCGTGCTCTCAGAGATCCTGAATTGGGCATGCCAGGGACTGAACTTGAGACCTGTACAGCTCATGCTTTGCATGTATCACCGGAGCTATGGCCCACTCCTGTGGAGGAGCCACTGAAAGCTCATTGCTGCTTTTCCTGAAGTGTCCCCTTGCTCCAAAGGAGTCTGATGTAGTGCAAGGAATGTGGGCACAATTTGCCAGGCCCTCGAGCTCAGGGCCTCCTCCCAACCCACAAGAATTTTTTCTTTTAATATTCATAAAAATATTATAAGCACAGCATTTTCCAGTAACATATATGTAAATAAAGTACCGGTATGGTCTCTAGAAATTGATTTCAAAACTTATGGTAGTGGGGATGGGAGTAAGGTGACCCTAAACTTCTCTTAAGGGGCTTACTCCAAATGAAGTGCCCTCAGAAACACTTATTTGTTTAAGGGAGGGTTCCACTGCATGAAGAGGTGCTGCTGCCAATAGAAGCATATAAAGGCTAGTAAGGAAACAGGATTGTTTCTGTTATGTGAAATTTTAAATAATTCAATCCCAAACTGGAAAGGTAAAAATCCAAAAGCTTCATTTTAAAAGCAAGGTGAAAATGTTTCTTTTTGGATGCACATGCGCAAAAGAAATCTAGCTCTCCAAATCCTGTTTAGGATTTGGGAATTTTGAATTTTAGCATTTTAAAAGTGTCCCATTGTGGATTGGCAACTGGTTAAAAGATAGGAAGCAAAGAGTAGGACTGAATGGTCAGTTTTCAGTGGCGAGTGGTAACTAGTGGAGTGCCCCAGGGATCTGTATTGGGATTGGTGGTGGTTAATATATTCATTAATGATATGGAGAATACCGTAATGCCTCTATATAAATCTATGGTACAACTGCACCTGGAGTATTGTGTGGAGTTCAGGTTGCCCCATCTCAAAAAATAAATAAATAGTATAACTAGAAAAGGTACAGAGAAGGGCAACAAAAACAATGAAAGGTATGGAACGATTCCCATATAAGGAGAGGCTTGATAGGTTGGGGCTCTTTGGTTTGGAGAAGAGACAACAGAGGGGATAGGATAGAAGTTTATGAAATCATGAGTTGTGTGGAACATGTAAACAAGGAGATGTTGTTTACCCTCACCACCCCTCCCCCCTCTCTCCTCTCCTCCTTCCCTCCTGCCTCCCTTGAGGAAATCTCCTCTTTGCTCTCTTCCTCCAACCCCTCCACCTGCCCCCTCGACCCAATCCCCTCCCGCCTCCTGACCTCCATTGCTCCCACTGTGCCCCCCCCTTTACATGTCATTAATCTCTCCCTCTCCACTGGCTCCTTCCCCTCCGCCTTCAAGCATGCCACTGTCTCTCACATCCTCAAAGTCCACCCTCGACCCTTCTGACCCCTCTAGTTACTGGCCGGTCTCCCTTCTACCCTTCGCCTCTAAGCTTCTGGAACATGTTGTCTACTCCCGATGCCTGGATCTCCTCTCTGCCAACTCCTCCCTGGACCCTCTCCAATCTGGCTTTCGCCCCTTTCACTCCACTGAAACGGCCATTGCCAAGATCACCAATGATCTACTTGTCACTAAATCTGAGTGCTTTTACTCCATTCTTGTCGTCCTTGACCTCTCTGCTGTCTTTGACGCTGTCGGCCACTCACTCCTACTGGACTCTCTTCGCTCCCTAGGCTTCTGTGGCTCTGTCCTTGACTGGTTCTCCTCCTACCTCTCTGATCGCTCCTTTAATGTCTCTTCCCAATTCCAACTCCTTCTCCCGCCCCCTTTTGGTTGGGGTTCGCCAAGGCTCTGTCCTGGGCCCACTCCTATCTACACTCTGACCCTTGGCAAACTCATTGCCTCCCACAGCTTCCAATACCACCTTTATGCTGACGACACTCAACTGTCTCTCCACCACCTCTCTCTCTCCCCGTCTGTCCATGCTCGCCTCATCAACTGTCTCTCTGATATCTCCGCCTGGATGTCCCAACGTCAGCTCAAGCTCAACATGGCTAAGACTGAACTCCTTATCTTTCCTCCCTACCCTTCCTCTTCCCTGTCCATCCTTATTGATAGGGTCACCATCCATCCTGTTCCCCAAGCCCATAGCTTGGGCTTTGTCTTCGATACTCATCTTTCCTTTAAACCTTACATCGACTCTGTTGCCAAGTCCTGTTGCTTCGCCCTCCGCAAGTAAAAAATGCTCGGATTCGCCCCTTTCTCTCTGTCTCTTCAGCCAAAACCCTTGTTCACGCCATGGTCATCTCTCGCCTTGACTACTGTAACCTCCTCCTTACTGGCCTCCCCTGCTCTCACCTCCCCCTCCCTTTATCTCCATCCAGAACTCTGCTGCTAGGGTCATCCACTCAGCCCGTCGCTTCGACCACATGCAGCCTCTCCTCTCCTTGCTTCACTGGCTCTCCCTTCCAGAACGCATCCTTCACAAACTCCTGGTGTTCACGTACAAATCCCTTCACAACCTGGCTCCCCCTTACCTCTCTGCCCTAGTCTCTTTACACATGCCTGTACGCACTCTTAGCTCCTCCTCTGCTCCCTCCCTCGCTCTCCCTTGTCTCCCCTGCTCCCCTAACCGCATTCATCCCTTCTCCCTTGCCCCCTCCCTCCGCACCTTCAAATCCCTCCTCAAAACCCACCTCTTCCTCGCCGCCTTTCCCAACACCTGCTAGAACTTGCCTTCAATATTTATGGTCTGCCCTCCTCGCAGACTCCTGCTTAACTGCAAGCAACCCAAGCATGTGCACCTGAGACTTCGCATCCGCTGAATGTTATTTATCCCATGTCTCTCCCTATGTCCCCTCTCCTTGCCTCCCCCCTCCGTGTTTATTAGATTGTAAGCCATAGGCAGGGACTGCGTCTATCTTATTGTTCTGTAAAGCGCCAGGTACATAGCTGGCGCTATACAAATGTCTATAATAATAACAGTACTAGAACAAGTGAACACTCTGTAAAAGTAACTGGCAGCAGATTTAAAACAAATAAGAGAGAGTATCTTCCGCCCCCCCCCCCTTCCCCTTGGCACAAAATTAACATGTGGAATTTACTGCCAGATGAAGTGGTCATGACTGGTAGTTTTAAAAAGGGCTTGGGGGGTGGTGGTGCACTGAGCATGTGTCTGAGTTAGCAGCGCACAGATCCTGCTCCTCCTGGCGACCCAGCTAAATACGCCCCCAAACCCAATCAGTCACAGCTAAAAATAAAAAAAAGGTAATCAAGAATTGGAACATGAGGTCCACAAATGCAGTTGCTGAAAAAGGCCTAATGACCAGCTACAGCTAGCAAAAAATCATCTCCGGGGGCTCCCCAGCAAAATACAACAGGTGGGGACAAAATGACGGCCGTGGCACAGCAACAGAAAAGAAATAGAATGATTTGGCCCTCATTTCAACTGAAATTAGGGCGGTCAGGGCAGAGGCAGAAGCAGAAAGAACTAAACTGGCAGCTGGATAAGGCGGAAATAGAACAAGTCCGTGTTTTAAGGTATCTGGACCTCCTTTTTCAGTCAAACAGGGCCTGGTCTATCCAAGCACAGGCTTCCCAAAACAAAGCTAAGCAACTGAACAGAGCTTTAATAGCCTTTTTTAAATCTAGGGGAGGTTATTTGGTGACCCCAGCAGTTAAAGTATTTGTCCAGAAATGCATCCCTCAATTGCTTTATGGTGCCCACTTCTGAGCTTTGGGCAAAATCAAGGTTCTGGGAAAACTTCAAGCAGGATTTGTTAGAGCATTATTATCTGCCCCAGTGGGGAGAAACACCGTGACCCTGGGTTTGGAATGTGGTTTGTTACCTCTTAGGGAGCGCGTTTGGCGGGGGGGGGAGGGATTCAATTATTGGCTCTGTCTCTTTTTTAGTATCACTCCCCCATTGTCCCAATTGGTTTTGTCTGATAAGATCACAAATCAGTGGGTGACCCTGGTAAAGAATAAAATAATGCACTTAGGATTCGACCCTGATCGCCTTAGGCCCCTTGAATTCAAAGGTGCAGAAAAGCTAGTGACTGACAGACTGTCGGATATTACGTGGCAGGAGATAAGAACTACTCTTGGTGAAAGTAGAGCCTTGGGTTCCTTCCTCCCTATTGCTAATAAAACACGGACACCAATGCCATATCTGGATGGGAGTCTGTTAAAGAGTAATAGAAGACTTTTTTGGCCAGATTGAACTCTTTCCCCTCGGCATTAGTGGAAGGTAGATATAGGGGCCTCCTGCTGGCTGAGTGGTTATGCCAATGTAACTTGACAAAAATTGACACCCTGAAGCATATTCTTTTGGAATGCCCCTTGTTGGCTGGAGCATGAGCGAAACAAATTTCTCCCTTGTTAGCTCCGCTCCCGGGCAGATCGGCTGAATTTTATTTGAATTTTCTATTGGGTGACCAATCCCTGGCTATTACGATGAAAGTGGTTCTTTTTTTGGGGCATTGCTAATATTGTTAAACAGAGATCGAAAGATGTTTAGTTTAATATTTTATGTTACAATTGATCTGTTCCCCTCTTCCTGTGGTTGGTTGGTTTTGGAATTATTCTGGTTCTAGGGAATTTTTATGGTTTTGTATGAATTGTAATAGCCCTATCTGCTAAGCAATAAAGAATTTATTATTTGGCAGCTGAATTTAATAAAGTAAAAAATGCTGTGGAGGCTGGAAATAAAAAATTGAAGGTGGTGGAGAAGAGACTTGGTACAGTAGAGGAAAGGGTCTCTGCTGTGGAAGATCAGGGCCTCGACACAGAACACCAGCTAACCAAATTCAAAGAAACTGTGCAATTCCTCCTTACAAAAACAGGATTTAGCAAACCGATCAAGAAGAAATAACTTAAGAATAATGGGCATAAAAGGAGCTGAAACAGGAGGCATACAAAAGCTCCTAAATGAAATATTTAGCTGAAACTTCCCTGATCAACAACATTTGCATAACTCTGAAACAGAAAGGGCTCACAGAATCTTGAGTCAAACCAAAAGAAACAGATGCTCCTGGAGCAATAATCAAATTCTTGAAAAACTGGGATAAAGAGGAACTTCTTGCTCTAGGAAAAAAAAAGAAGGGGCAACAGATTGAATTCCAGGGAAGCAAATTAAAATTTGTGCTATACTATGCACCTGAAACAATGAAAAAATGTAGAGCTTGGGCAAAATATATTCCAGAACTACAAGAGAGAGGTTTGAAACTCCAAATTTGGCAGCCAGTTTGACTGGCTATCTTAATCAACAGTAAAAGAAAAGTCTTTGGAGAGTGTGGAGACCTGGAAATCTTTGTTCAAGCGCATAAGCCCTAACAAGAAGAACCACCTGTATGAGAACTGGGAATCATCCTAGAGTGAACAAATCCTCAGTAAAAGCAACAATCAGTCCTGAAAAAGATGATTTTAAACATCAAGAAAGCTTTTTAAAAAGCAGACAGGACTTTCAGATAAGTTTTATTCACTTGCTGTGAGATGTATTGGTAAAATAAGAAGGCATATGGGAAATTAATAAGGGTGCATATCATACCATAGAATGGAGAAGGTAGGGAACCCTTTCTTTTCGAACATCAAGATTCATGGCTTAACAAAGGGTCAATGTGAGAGGGCTAAGAAAAATGGTTATATTAGCTACCCCCAAATATTTTCAAGTTAAAGTATTGTTCAGGCACTAGGTGCTAATTTGTTTAATTTTGTTTACAGTATAATGGGTTTGAGATATGTCAGACAAAATAATATCTTATATGTACTTTTATCAGCTGCAGGTAACACAAGAAAGTAGTCTTTGCAAATCAAGCTATATCACAGGGTCCAAATATGGACAGCAAAAATAAATACTGATGAAAAGGTGTTTAAAACAAAATGTTGGATCAAAAAACTGATAATTGTAATGCTACGCTGACATTCCTATAGCTAAATGCGAAGGGCCTAATCCACCCAGTAAAAAGGAAAGAAGTCACAGATCTCCTAGTAGATCAAGATATTGATGTTTTCTTCATCCAGGAAACACATCTGATTAAAACAAATTTACACAAATTTAAAAGCAAACTGATAGGGGAAATGTATGCACATGTGGATAGAAAAAAAAAGGTAGGGGCGCTCACAGGTTTCTCAACTCACGTGAACTTCACATTGGATAAAATCCTAAAAGATGGAAGATTTATTCTTCTCAAGGGAATGTTGAACACACAAAAGGTGACAGTCAATTTATGCACAAACTATGAATATTTAACAATCTTTTCAAAGCTTTCTACCAGTTATTTCACAAAACATGGAGGGTTTCCTGGCAGTACTAGGGGACTTTAATACACCTCTTGTAGGGATGGGACTAGGCAAAATTTCGGTTTTGGTCAATTTCAGTTCTCATGAATTTCAGTGCTTTTTCTGTTTCGGTACTATTGGATCTTTTGCATTGATTTTTGTACTGGATTTTTAACATTGTGGTTTTTCAATGGAGGACAAACTGCAGTGTCAAAAATCCGGTACAAAAATGAATGCAAAAGATCAGATAGATCTGAAATTTCTGTTCTGTTTCGGTACTATCAGAAATGGCAATTTTTTGGGTACTTCCGGTTTTATCTGAAACCGAAATTCCCATCCCTAATATCTGGACTCAGCATGTTCTCTTATGAAAAACATACATATCTCCAACCTGGCCAATCGTTATGATGATGTAGATGGGTGGAGATCTTTATATCCATCTTCAAGGGGCTTCACTTTCCATTCTTTGGTCTGGAGTACCTATATTAAAATAGATCACACATTGCTCTTAAATGTCATATTACCTATAACTTTCACAGATCATACGTTTTACATATTTCAACTGTTATGTACTGATCCCAAACAGACGGGCCCACAGAAATGGTAATTAGAGGACTACTTAAATGCGAGTGGCAAAGAGAACAACTGTCAGATGACATCAAAGTTAATATTTTGATCTCAACTCAGCATCCACCCCCCAGATAGTATGGGAAGCAGCTAAATCAGTTCTTATAGGTAAATTAATGTCAAAACTGTCAAAGTAAAAAAAAGGGAAAGAAACTTAGAATTATATACACAGCTGGAAAACAGAATACACTCAAGCAAAAAATACAACAAAAAAACCGCTAACTGAAATACAAAAAATAAAAAGTGAAATAGAAGCATTAGACACCTCAAAAACAAAAATTGAGGAAGTTTAAAAACTTTTATTTTCAAAATAGTAATAAGCCAGGCAGAGTTTTGGCACAAATGATCAGAACAAAAAGAAAAGAGAGCCATTCCAATAATACAGCTCTTTAGTATATTTTTATATGGCCTCCGGCCGCAATAAATTATTGAATTGAAAGTAATACAGCTCCCTGAATGGAAAAGAGTAACTGGTCAAGAGCAAATCCAAAAGGCGTTCACAGGATTCTACCAGACACTATACACGTCATCTAACCCTGACCCTGAAATGATGGGGAAAAAACTTTCAGTAATTACAAAATCCCAAAGTTTAATAGAGATAAAATTAGTTTTCTAAATGCACCTCTATTGATTTAAATCAAAGCAACAATAAAAGGGCTTATTAAAAATGTTTGTGGCCCAGACCGATCCCCTGAAGAATTCAATTAAATATTCAAAAACCTACTGCCCCCCCCCCCCCAGTTAACCACAACTTACAATGATATCCTAGAAACACAAATAATGCCTCCCACTTTCTACGAAGCAGTAATTGTCCTCCTACTCAAACCAGGAACAAGCCCAGAAGACTGGCATTTATTGCCCAATATCCCTTTTGAACATTATTACAAAATCTTTGCTAAAACTCTCGCAGATTAATGCAATAATTGGTGAAGTAGTCCACCCTGACCAAACAGGTTTCACCCTAAACAGGCTGGGAATGGACATTATTAGAAAAACGGTTAACTTGATTTTAGCCACTCACACAAAAAGTACCTCAACACTCATTTTATCTGCCGATACAGAAAAAGCATTTGACAGATCAGAACCAAACTGTCTATACCAAATTCTGGGAGAAATGGGCCTGAAAGGAAGATTCTTACAAGCAATTAAGGCGCTGAATGTCTAATCTAGTTCCAAATTATGAATTAATGGTTTTCTTTGTAAACCATTTTTCTGACTAGAGGCACTTGGCAGGGCTGCCCGCTATACCCTGTATTATTTAATGTTACCCTTGAACTATTAGCCTGTGCAGTCTGCCAAGACCCACAAATTATGGGAATTCAAATAGGAGACACACAGAATAAGCTGTCATTATTTGCAGATGACATGTTGATATACTTAAAGCAACCTACAAAATCAGTCAACCTCCCCCCCCCCCTTTCTAAATCTAATTGATAAGCTTGGATACAAAATAAATTAGAATTGCAGGCTTTAATAATAGCAAAAAATAAGACAGATGTCAGAAATAGCAAAACAGATTCTGGGGATGACCAACTCAAAGTCCCCTGGGTTTCCCAGGTGGCGACGGTGGGGAGGGCGTTCTCGGTGACTGCTCCTAGGCTGTGGAATTCCCTCCTGACGGAGGCCTGCTTAGGCTCAGACCTCCCCTCTTTCCAGAGACAGTGTAAAACCTGGCTGTTCCGCCAGGTCTTTTGGGAGGGAGATGGGTAGGGTGGGAGGGTTGTTGTTGGGGTGTGGGGGGTTGGTTCCACTCTTTTCATAAGTTTTATAAATGTATTTGATTTTAATGATTGAACTGTTCATATTTTTTTATTTTGTTGTGAGCCGCCGCAAGCTGCTATTGTGAGCAGGAGGGAGTGGGCTATAAATGGTTCAAAATAAAAAATTCTATGGCGACATCTCAATTTAAGTATCTGGGTGTAAATATCACAAAGAACCCCAAAGTTTTATTTAAGGCTAATTTTGAATCAAATTAGGAGAGAGACATCTACTTGGAGACGATTGATGACTTCTTCAATGGGGAACATTAATCTCTTCAAAATAATAGCACTCTCTAAGGCAATGGCACTACCAATAAAATTACCAAATTCCTTTATGACACAGTGTAAGAAAGCGCTTCTTGATGTAGTCTGGAGAAACCCCCCCCCCCCATAGAATTAGTAAAGCTATCCTACGTTGGAGAAAAGATAACGGTGGGGTCAACCTACCCAATCTTAAACTTTATTTCAAGGCAGCATCATTATGGGCAATCAGATACTGGCACCAGTCATCTCGGTCAGGAATCAGACTGTCAGTTCTTTAGACGTGCTGGCCTGATTGTCACCAGGAATCGGGGAGGGGGTGGGACTGTGCGGTGCATGGCCGCACGGCCGCTATCCAGCCGCTGTGTTTGATCCGTATCACAGTCTGGGCCACGATCTGGGATGGGACAAGGTTAGACGTAACTTTTGACCCATCCCAGATTGTGGCCAATCTAACCACGATTCTGGAGGTGAGGCAGGCCTCTCCTCTGGAATCGTGGTTATTTTGATTCCCGCCTGGTAGTCATCGTGGTGAACATCTGGCAGAAATCTTTTAGATGTAATGGGACAAACGGCCACCACAGGGGATTCACTGGTTGACCGTGGTATCGTTACGTCTGAAATTACCCTAAAACAACTTTAAAATATCCCCCCTAGCCTCTCCATATTCCCCAATAGGTAGACAATACACAACTAACAACAGTTTAGCTGCTGATTTACACAAAATACTTTCCAAAATGGCATCACAGAAGCAGAACCATTCACAAATGACACATTCATATTGCTCATGGAACTAGAAATCAAAATAAAAAAGAAAATAAGCATATTCCAATATCTCTAACTAAAAAGTGTTTTTGCAGACAACAACAAAAAAGGAGCACTTTAGTAGGCCACCAATAGAAATGGAAAAAATTCTATTCCATGAGTAAAGGGAATGTAAAGACATCCCATTATATATAAAAAAAATTGGAGCAAGAATTAGGGAAGACTTTTGAGGCAACACAAATACAAAACATTTGGTAACACATACGCTCATGCACAAATGCATTAGAAATCAAAGAACCGCAAATAAAATTAGTCTTGAGGTATTACCTGACACCGTGCCATCTTAAAGCAATGAATAAATCCAGATCAGGCCTCTGCTGATGCAATTGTGGGGAGGCAGACACCTATCTACACTGCTGGCGGGGTTGTCTTAGTGTTCCAACGCTGTGGCTTATACTATATTTTATTTATTTATTTTAGAACTTTGCTACCCTACCCCTCCTGTCACAGGCAGCTCAGGACGGCTTACAATTTAGAATTTCATACAGTATGGAAATATATGAAGAAAACAACAGGTTTAATAATATCCTTCAGACCTGAAACAGTGTTGTTGGGTGTCTGTCGAAATATACCCATCATGGAACATAGCCAGGACACATGTAAATTGATGGCACTTGCTGCAATAAACATAATAGCTTGGAATTGGAGGAGTGCACGTGACCTAGCTGAAGGTGAATGGCTTAAGAGAATTTGGTATATGTATACAATGGAGAAGATAACTGCTCTCCTTATGGACAGCTACAAGAACTTTGCAGTGAAATGGTTGTGTGGAAAACATACAAGACTACACGCTTAATGAAGATGCCAAATCTTACCTATTGGGCTTTTCAGTTTAATTGACCTCTGACTGTGTAAGGTGTAAAATGTAATAACAAAATCTAATGTCTAACGTACTCGATTATATTTAAAATGTTAAGTTATTTGTATATTTCAAAATATTTTATTTGCTATGGTAACATGGATCTACACTTGTTTGTTAATGTCAATGACTTCTACAATTTGTTAATAAAAAACTTCTTAAAGAAAAAGGGCTTTGATAAGGTCTTGGAGGATGGGTCCATTAATGGTTATTAGCCAAGTAAGTTTTGGAGGCATAATCTTACTGTTAGGGTCTGGAACAACAGGGAGTGGATTGCTCATTGTGACCCGTTGGGTACTCCCCCCGGAGATTCTGGGCTTAATGAACCATTGATCTGACCCACTAGGGGGTCAGAATGACACATGGTACTATGTACGGTCTCATTTATTATTTGTATTCATTTATATTCCACCTGTCTCGCCACAGGTGACTCGAGGCGGCTTACATCCATTCTAAAATAGTAATATAAAATAGCAAACATACAATACAAACAAAAATATAAAATCACAAACCGCATAAGAACAATAGACGGTGCATAAAACCCCTTAACCTGTCCCACACTCCCTCTCCTCCCTGCCACATGCCTGGCCGAAGAGCCAAGTCTTACAACCACGGGGTTCCATTCTGTCCCCTCTTGTTCAATGTGTACATGCAGCCTTCCTTTGGGTGAGGTTGTGAGAGGGTTTGATGTTAGGTGTCATCAATATGCTGATGACACCCAACTAGCTTTTTAAAAAAAAAAAAAAAAAAAAAAAAAGTATAACCGAGACCCGGCAGTCTCTGTGTTTACCTGGTGTCTGGCGGCTGTGGAGGACTGGATACGGGTGAGCCATCTGAAGCTGAATCCCGACAAGACTGAGGTGATGGTGGGAGGGGCCAAGGGGTTAGTAGCCCCCATCATTGATGGAGTTCACCCTTCCTTAGTCCCGTTGTCTGGGGCTGCTCCTCAACTCGCAGCTCCGCCTGGATGCCCACATGGAGTTACGGTGGGGAGGGGCGGAAAGGAAACTAAACCACTCTCAACCAAACACAAGGCACCCAGGAACCTCTCTGGGTATAAATGACCATCAGGATAGTATTTTGACCCTTCTGACTGCTGAGTGCGCAAGGAAGTTAGGCCCCTATAATCAGGCGTGAGGATGCAAGGGTCTTGTGGCTCCCTATCACACACAATCACCTGCAAACACCCCAGGGAGGGTTCTGGGGGGGAAAACCATGGTGTCTCAAGAGGGTGGGGGAAGGAAGGGTTTGGGGGCCCAGGATCCAGGGGTAGGAACAGGGAGGGGATCTCACAAACCACAGGAGGGGTAGGGCGCCCTAGGCCGGGGGAAGGGAAGGGGGGAAGCTCTCTGTCTCGCACTCACTTTTTCACTTGGACTCAAAGGGAAGGGAGAGAGGAAAACAAGGAGGTAAACTCACCACATGCCTATAACCAAACACACTTCAAGACCAGACAAGGAACAACAGGTAATGACACAATCACTTAGCTTTCGCAATGCTGTGGGGCCAATCCAGACAAGAAAACCTGATCACCAGTACTGCTTTCAAGGTAGCGTTGGGTTAAGTAGCCCTGTCATTAGTGCCTGCAGCTGGAGGCTTCCCCTGCAGGTGAGCTGAACGCCGCAGGGTCCTAGGTTCCACCCCTGTTCCACTAGGGGTGGGTGCAGCTGCTGGCGTGGGAATTGCTTCTGGGGGTGGGGGTACCGCGAGCGCTCGTTCTGCTGCTGGCTCTGTCGCACTCCTCTGTTGGCACCAGAGCCACAAGGGGCGCTGGGGTTGGCACTGGAAGCAGGGTGGCTCGGTGACGGTGGCGGAGCCCCATGACAGTTGGTGGCTGTGGTGAGGAGCGCATTTGGCCAGTTACATCTGGTATGACTGCTTCGACCATATGTCTCGGACTCCAACCTGGCCATTTTCATCCATGCCTTTATCACCTCAAGATTAGACTACTGTAACGTGCTCTACATGTGACTGCCCTTGGTAATGGTCCGAAGACTGCAGCTGGTGTAGAATGTGGCGGCCTGTCTCCTTTATGGGGACAGGTCGTCGTGAGCACATAACACCTGTGCTCCATTCGCTGCATTTGCTGCCTAGTCTTCCGGACCCAATTCAAGGTGTTGGTGCTGACATATAAAGCCCTACACGGTCTGGGCCCCACTTACCTGCGGGATCACCTCACTCCCTGGATTGGCCCCTGCGGTCGGCTGGGGGCATCCTCCTCAAGGTCCCCCGAGTCTCTCAGGTGGCGACTGTGGGGAGAGCGTGCTCAGTGACCAGACCGCGGCTGTGGAACTCCCTCCCAGTTATAATTCATCTGGCCCTGAATCTCCCCTCCTTCCGATGACAATGGAAGACTTGGCTGCTCCGCCAGGCCTTCAATGTGGGAGATGAAGGGAGGGTTGGGTTGGGGATGGGGTTTATTTATTTATTTTATTACTTATTTTAAAAATTTATACCCCGCCACCTCCTGCGACAGGCAGCTCAGAGCAGCTAGCAACCTCCAGTAAAACAATAATATTGTAACGTTAAAACATCATCCCTCCATAAACACAATATTACGAAAGAAAAAACCCCTCCTCCCCCCCCCACCCCATAACCTCTCTTCCCTCGCCAAACGCCTGACAGAACAGCCAGGTCTTACAGTTCCTACGAAAGGCTGGGAGGTCAGGGGCCAAACGGGCCCCCACGGGGAGGGAATTCTAGAGGTGTGGTGTGGCCTCTGAGAATGCCCCATTCTGTGTGCCCCCCACCGCTCCCGGGAAACCTGGGGGAACTCCAACACGGCGCCACTGGCCCACCGCAGGGGCCAGTCTAGAACCCGGGGAGTGAGGCGATCTCGCAAGTAGGCAGGGCCCAGGCCGTGTAAGGCTTTATAGGTCGAAATTTTCCTGATGATACTAAGAAGGCTAATAGGCTGATAAATTTGAGAGGTCCTCCCTTGAGCCTTTCTTAAAAATAGGCACGACCACTGCCGTAAGCCAAACATGTGGTATCATCCCGGTTTGATTTACCCATGAAAAAAGGGTTGTCAAGAATGGAACCCAGTAGTCCTTTTGGGCTTTCAAGAATTCAGAAGGAACTAAATCAAGTCCTGGCAAAATTTATGCGAAACTGTTATTGGAAATTTTTGAAGATTGGCTCTAGAGGGAATCCATCATTAATATGGAACAGGCAGGCCTTCAGAAAGGTCGGGTGACAATTGACCATGTGGTAGTCTTTAATCAGCTGACCGAGAAATACGTGGCCAAAAACTGCAGATTATTTGCCGCCTTTATTGATTTTAAAGGCGGCATTTGACACGGTAGATAGAGCCTACCTTTGGGGCCAACTAGAAAAGTCTTCTGTTGATCGCAGGCTGTTATTTCTGATAATGTCCCTCCATTCTAAAAACGTTTTAAGAGTTAAGATGGAACCCTCTGGTAAATTATCATGCCCTATTTTTTCTCATATAGGGGCGCATCAAGGATGTGTACTAGCCCCCAGTCTGGTCAATTACTTTCTTAATGACCTGTCCGAAATGATGACTGGTCCCAAATTTTTTCCGCTGAAGCTGGCAGATCACCCAATAGGGGTTCTTCTGTATGCCAACGATGCAGTTTTGCTATCCCAGTCGAGGGTGGGAATGTTAAGACAACTGAGAGCCCTTGAGGAATATTGCTCTCAGAAGAAACTTGAAATTAATTATACCAAAGCCAAAATCATGGTGTTTGGCAGGGAAAAGAGGAGTTATAGTTGGAGGCTGGGCTCTGTAATTATTGAACAAGTCCCTGTGTTCAAATATCTGGGCATTACATTTAGTAAAACGGGCGTATGGACTGTACAGGCTAAATCCGCTGTAAATCAAGTTGCGGGTACGACCACTGCTATATTAAATTATTTTTCTAGAGGGGGCCGCGGCAGAGAACAAATGGCAATAAAAGTTTAAAATGCTAAAATAGCCTCACAACTGTTCTATAGCCCATACTAATGCTCCATAGAGTATTTGCCCCGACTGGATAGCATCCAAACATCTTTTCTGAGGAGACTTCTACATTTGCCGCTGGAGATAAGTGCGGCAGCAGTACGCGTTGAGATGGGTCAACTTAGCTGGAGCAGGCACATAGTCAAACGTGCCCTTGTATATTGGCTCCATGCAGTTGTTTATTCTCAGTCAGGGTTATTTCCGCTGTTGGCTAGGGATGTATATAAATCCTCGTGGCTGAACTCATGAAGACTGCCGCAGAAAAAATAGGTTTCTCTGTAGCTTATTTACAGAGTAGAAACATTCTAGTAGCTAGAGCTGAAATCTGCAGAAGGATCAGGGATATTGCACGCCAGGAAGATATGGCCACGATAAATATCTCCCCTCCCCTGAAGCTTTATTCTTTTTTGGCCCCAGAAGATGGCCAGATGGCAAACTATCGACAGAGCAAGTTAATGACTTGCATGGGGGTTAAAGTTTTGCATGCTAGACTTAAAGCGTTTCCCTCCAGGGTATTGGAAGGTCGATGCGTCGAGGTCTCCTTCTGTGGCAGGCTGTGCCCTTTCGACTTCCAGCAGGTTGAGACAGTGACACATATTTTAATAGATTGCCAATTGTATCAGGATTTAAGACGGCAGTATTTAGACCCTATTCTGTGCAGATTTCCAGGGCTCAATTCACAGGAATTAACAATAATCTTAATGAAAGATCAAGACTCGGAGGTCACCGAAGCAGTAGCATCATTTCTTGTGAATTCAATCACCATTAGAGATCACTTTTTTAATTTTAATGCTATTTAGATTTGTAACGTGCTGGGACATTGCTGGGATGATTGATGTTTAAGTGGTGTATATATACCCTGGAGGAGCTCGCTGCTGAGCTCGTTTGTGAGATAACTTTTTGTTTAGGTTGTCTCTTTTTGTAAATCTTCAAACTCAGAAAGTAATCGATTTGGTTGTAGTATAATATGTTGTAATTTTATAAGTATTTTATTTTTATATGGCACGTGTGTTGCTGGAAATTTAGATCTTAAATGTTAAAGTATACAGCTATGTCTTTTACTACGCCATTTATAATAAAGTAATTTATTCATTCATTCATTCATTCAGGTCAAAACCAACACTTTGAATTGAGCCCGGAAGACGATTGGCAGTCAGTGCAGAGATCGGAGCACTAGTGTAATGTGTTCCCAGTGGCCCAGTCCCACCAAGAGCTGGGCCGCCGCATTCTGCACTAGCTGCAGCTTCCGAGCCATTACCATAGGTAGCCCCATGTAAAGCGTGTTACAGTAGTCTAACCGAGAGGTAATAAAAACATAGATGATCGTGGCCAGGTCAGAAACCGAAACCAGCGGCCGAAGCCGCCATACCAGATGTAACTGATGGAAGGCAGTCCTCGCCACGGCCTCCACCTGGAGATCCAGGCGGAGCTGCACATTGAGGAGCACCCCCAGGTTCCGTACCTGGGAGGTCAGCGGAGGACAGATCCCATCAATCGAGGGAGCCGTCATCTCCACTGACTTACCCACTAACATCATCTCTGTTTTGTCAGGATTCAGTCATAGTCGATTAGCCCTCATCCAGTCCCCAACAGCTGCCAAACACCGGGTAAGCACCGAGACAGCCGGGCCTGGGTCGGTCAAAAATGAGAGGTACAGTTGGGTGTCATCCACATACTGATGACACCTCATCCCGAACCCTCTGATCACCTCGCTGAGTGGCTGCATGTACACGTTGAACAGGAGAAGGGACAAGACAGAACCCTGCGGAACTCCACATGAGAGGTCTCGGTAAGATGAAAAGCAGTCACTGAGTACCACCTGCTGAGTTCTCCCAGTCAGGAATGAGCGGAACCATTCAAGAACGATCCCGCCCACCACCACACTGTCCCGCAGGTGCGTCACCAACATCTCCTGGTCAGTGGTATCATATGCTGCCAACAGATCTAACAGAACCAATAGGGTCGAGCGACCCCGGTCCTTTTCACGGAGGAGATCATCCACCAAAGCCACAAGTACTGTCTCAGTGCCATGACCTGGATGAAAGCCAGACTGAGAGGGATCAAGATAACCGACCCAGTCAAGATGCCGCTGGAGCTGCTGAGCCACCACTCCTTTCAGCTGTATATTTATAGCTCCTTTCAGCTGTATTTTTAGATGTTTTTATAACATTTGACTTTTAGTATGTTTTTTATAATGTATTTTATCTTTTTGATAGATGTACTCTGCCTCGAGCTGCCTTTGTGCTGGAGGGTGCAGGATAATAAATCTATGTATAATAATATATCCCTACATAGCATGTTGGCTGGGCAGGGTGTATATTTGGTTTGAGAGAGGGGCTTGTAGTATGGTTATGAGAGCTCAGGCCATATATAGATGTATTTCTTTACAGCCCAGGCTTGCAGTTGAACACCGTGATAGACACGCACCACATATACATTGTTCGTACTGTGGGATGCCCCCCCCCGGCCCCTTCCTGGTGTGCTGATTTACTGGTCCGGCCTGTCCTCCTGCTCCATGTTCCCCTTTGGCTGGCATTCTCATTTATTTATATTTATTTATTTCATATAATTTATATCCCACACCCTCCTGCTATCAGCAGCTCGGGTCGGTTCACAATGTATTAAAACATAAAATAACATTCAACAATATAAAATGGACACAACGGTGGAGCTAACACCCTCTCTCCCCCCCCCCCAATCTCCCTCAATGAAAGACTGGCGGAACAGCCAGGTCTTACAGTCATCGAAAGGAGGGAAGATCTGGGGCCAAACTAACGTCTGCCGGGAGGGAGTTCTAAAGCCTTGGTGGCCAGAATGCCCTCCCCATAGTTACCTGAGAAGGGTGCTCCCAGCTGACCACAAAGGCCGATCCAGAACCCAGGGGGTGAGGCGGTCCCGCAGGTAGGTAGGACCCAGGCCATATAGGGCTTTATAGGTCAAGACCAACACCTTGAATTGGGCCCGGAAGACTATAGGCAGCCAGTGCAGAGAACGGAGCACAGGTGTAATGGGCTCACAACAACCCACCCCCATAAGGAGATGGGCCACTGCATTCTGCACCAGCTGCAGCCTCCAAACTGTCGCCAAGGGTAGCCCCATGTAGAGTGCATTGTAGTAGTCTAATCTTGAGGTGATGAAAGCATGGACTATGGTGGCCAGGTCGGAGTCTGAGACTTAAAGCCGAAGCCACTGCACCAGATATAATTGGCAAAAAGTGCTCCTTGCCACAGTCCCCACCTGAGCATCCAGGTGGAGCTGTGAATCGAGGAGAATCCCAGGCTATGAACCTGGGGGACAAACCCCATAAAAGATGGGGGGCCACCACTGTCACGGAGGAACATAGGGTCACACACGTGTAACATGTAGACTACAAATCTGGTAAATATATAAAGCAAAAGGTTCCACATGTGTGTAATGTTACAATGGAGAACTGTAAAACCCAAATCACAGCTGTGACATGTGACCAGCCTCCAAGAAATGGAAAGACGGTTTTGTTGATTGCCCAGACGGGGGGGCCAGATGGATGGCCAGATACATTTATATGCTAATGCAATCAGCCATTGCGTATGTGCAGAGACAGAAAAGTGATAACGATAACAAAGGGAATTCTAGTTTCCTCCTGAGGGATATAAGGAGTTGTACCCCAGAGGGACTTTCAGAGAGGATTATCTGAAGCTCACTCACCATCTTGCAGCTAGCAAAGCGGAGAAGACATGAGCTCAGAGGGATGAATTGTTTCTACCAACTAAGAAACCAGTGCCCAGTCGCTCACATTGAGGGCTGAGAGGAACCAGAACTTATGGACCTTTGGAGGGTAAGATGCTTATTTAGGAACTCAACCAGTATAGATCAGGAATGCGTTATATTTACTGTTGATTTCTAGTAACCACTCTGTATCAACTATCTTGCTTATGTAATCAATAAACTTACTTATCTTTATGAAGAAGTGTCTGTGTCTAACATTGGAACACAAGTGAGCAACAAGAGCCCTCAAGCTCTTGCGAACCCAGAGAGTAAAGAGTCTGTAAATGGGAAGGATCGGACCCTTGAGTGACAAAGGATTTGTCCCTGTGGCAGACTTGAATTAGCTAGAGAGAGAAACTAATTCAAGTGGGCTGTGCACAAGGGAAACTGAGTCACTCAAACCTGGTAAACTGGGGGTGCGGACCTCCAGCCCATGACACACCACCCCATCAGCCCCTCCCACCAGCATCATCTCTGTCATGTCGGGATTCAGCTTTAGAGGACTTGCCCTCATCCAGTCTCCCACCGCTGCCAGACAGAGTAAGCACTGAGACTGCTGTGCCTGGGTCAGCTGATGAGAGTTAAAGTTGGGACACCTAACCCCCTCACGACTTCACCCAAAGGCTGCATGTACATGTTGAATAGAAGAGGGGACAGAATAGAACCTTGCGGAACTCCACACGTGAGGCCCCAGGGAGATGATGAACAATCCTCCAGCACCACCCACTGAGTCCTCCTGACCAGGAAGGAGCAGAACTATTCTGTCCACCCTGGCTTGGTCCCACAAGCGGGTCACCAACTTCTTGTGATCAACGGTATCAAATACAGCTGCTAGATCTAACAATCAAAAGGGTCAACCGACCCTGATTCAACTCACACCAAAGGTCATCAACCAAAGCCACAAGTGCGGACTCAGTGCCATAACCTGGACGAAAGCTGAACTGTGAGTGATTCAGAAAACTGACAGTCTAGATGCCCTGACGCTGCTGAGCCATTACCCGTTCAATAACCTTCCCTACAAAGGTACGGTTAGAAACTGGCCAATAACTGGTAAGTGATTGGCTTTTGAGCAGAGGTCTTACCACTGCCTCCTTGAGGCATCCAGGAACTCTGCCCTCCTTGAGGCATCCCAGAACTCTACCTTTGCCATCTATGGTAATCTCAGATTGTAAGCCCTAGGGGCAGGGACCGTGTCTATTTTATTACTTTGTAAAGTGCCAGGTACACTGCTGGTGCTATATAAATGTTTGTTAATAATAATAATAATAATTAATGGCCCCAACGTCTCCTGGCTGTCCTTGACCAGCCAGGATGGGCACAGGTCCAGTTCACAAGAGGTAGCTCTAACCATCCCAAGGACATCCCCCGCATCAGCAGGCGACACCCAGTGGAACTGATCCCATAAAATGGGACAAGATGGAGCTTCCATAACCTCTGGTTCTCCCACTGTATCAAGTGCGACATTGAAGTTTTGGTGAATACGAGCGATTTTATCCATGAAAAAGTCAACAAACCTGTCACAGCGAGCACTGGAAAATTCCAGTTCCAGGCAGAGAGAGGCCGGACTGACCAGCCCCCTCACCACCTGGAAAAGCTTAGCTGGACGTGACTTCATGGATGCGATGAGAGTAGCAAATAACTTCTTTGCTGCCCGCACAGCCACAGCATAGGTTTTTAAACTAACTGTGCTGCAATCTTACAGCTTCAGTACAAGTATGCCACTGTCACTCCAACCGCCACCTTTCTCGCTTCAACCACTGCAGGTCCCCCATAAACCAGGGGGAACCTGCATTGACGACACTCAGGGAGCAGATACCTAGGAGCCGTTCGGTCAGTGGCCTCTGTCAACAAGGTGTTCCAGAGAGCCACGAGGTCGTCGAGTGGACGGTTGTAAAGATCGGAGGGTAATTCCCCAAGCACATTCTGGAACCTTTCCAGTTCCATAAGTCTCTGGGGGCAAACCAACCAAACTGGTTCTGCACCCTTCCAGAAGCAGACATGCGCCAGGAGACTGGCCTATAGGAAGCAATAATCTGTCCACGAAAAGGGCACTGCTGACACATGCCACACTAGCGATCTCCCGCTCAAGGCAGGTGCAAAATATCGGGTCCAGGGTGTCCCATCATGCATCAGTCCAGTAACTACTGAGACAGTCCCGTGCTTGTCATGGCAGCCATGAATTCTCACTTCGCTTCCCCAAGACTGGCGTCGGTGTGAAATATTGAAGTCCCTCAGGACCACCGTCCTCGGGAACCACAAGACCACCTCTGACACCAGCACTGCTAGAGCGTGCAGAGATGCTGCTGTACGGGTAGTTGCACGGTATACCAGCAGCAGCCCCAATCTGTCTCTGACCAAATTAACCACAAGATGGAGGTCCTTGATACTGAACAAAGTGTGCACCAGATACCTCCTAATGGATCACGTGTCCTTAAAAATGACTCCACCGCACTCCACCCCCCTCCATCTGTGGCTAATGCTGTACAGAGTACCCAGCTGGAACAAGGTCAGGCAAAATTGGCCCTGACTGAGTCCAGCCGGGTAGGGATGTGGGGTTGAAATTTTCCACTACCAAATGTTTCTGTGGAAATTTTCCAGGGCTATAGGAAGGTTTTTGCACATGAAAATTTTCCAATTCAAGATTTTCTTACGCACATTTTATGCAAATTAATTTTAATGCAAGTAAGAAAATTTGCATTGGAAATTTTTCCAATTTTTTTTTCAGATTTTAAAATTTTCCAGAAAACACACATCCCTGCAACCAGGTTTCCATAATACACACAAGGTCAGCTGCCTGGTCCAGGACTAACTCCTGAACCATTGTTGACTTACTTACAACTGACCTTGTGTTTAGCAGCATCAGGCCCAGGCCAGGGGCCCTCCGATCATCAACCACTTGCTGGTGTCTGATGGGCATTGGGCATGAGCTGCTGTACAGACCAGCGATGCCCAACACAGTCTTACCTCTGCTGCCTGTTCCCTTTAAGGGTGTCAGGACTGTCTCATGGGGAGAGGCATTGAGGTGCGACTGCCCCGTTGACCACTCTGGAACTTTCACCCACAGTTCTGTGGTCCCGGAGGACCTTTGCCCCATGGAGGAGCTGGGTGGGGCCTAACAGGATGGCACACATTAAGCTTAGATTACCAAAACAAAAAACATTACAGTTTTAAAAAATGTTAAATGCATAACCGTTTTTAAAGCTAAAAGCTTTCCTCTTCAAAAACATCACAAAATCATTTTGACTCTTAGCTTAAACTTCAAAAAACACACATATTCATTGCAATTACAATTAAAAAAGCATTCAACTCCATACATTGCAACAATACATAAACGCCAAAAAGCATGGAAATTATTTCAGAATTTGGGGAATATTTAATATTTTATCCTCATCAACATAAATGTAATTTACTTAATTCCTTACCATAGATACTTACTTATTAATTTTTATCAATAACTAAACTTTCACATTTTTTCATTAAACTTTAATTTATTATCATAATTTGACAATGAACAATTTTTTCATAGTGCATTAACTCTGTCCTTTACATGTATACAAATTATAAACACTTCATACAATAAACTGTTAACAATGTCAGTGTAGAGAACATTATAGAATTCGTTGTACACGATGCAGTTCTGTAGAAACAGAGTTAATGCACTCTGAAAAAATTGTTCATCGAATTATGATAATAAAGTTTAATAATGAAAAAATGTGAACGTTTAGTTGATAAAATGAATAAAAAGTATGTATGGTAAGGAATTAAGTACCTACTACATTTATGTTGATGAGGATAAAATCAATATTCCTCAAATTCTGAAATAATTTCCATTTTTTTTTGGCATTTATGTCTTGTTGCAATGTATGGAGTAGAATTTTTTTTAATTGTAATGAATTTGTAATATTGGGGGAGTTTAAGCTAGTGTCAAAATGATTTTGTGATGTTTTTGAAGAGGAAAGTTTTTAGTTTTAAAAACTGTTGTGCATGTAATGTTTTTTTAAGCTGTAAAGTTTTTTGTTTTGGTAAATTTTCAGGTTTTGTGCGATATATCAACACATTAATATATCAGTTGTTGCACAACTGCCGTATCAGTTGGGCTAAGATGGACCATTGGTCTGACTCAGGCAGTTTAGTTTAGTTTAGTATAGACTGTACTTTTGACTATGAAAAGTCTGCAACTTTTCAAAAGTTGTGGACTTTTAAAAGTACGGAGTCAAAAGTCTGCGAGTTTTCATACCAAGTGGAAAATCTGTAATTTTCCACAAGGAGACTGTTGGCTGCTCTTAAAGAAAATATTAAAAAAAGAAATAACGTACACATGCTACAACTTTGATACTTTAGAAGGTTTCTAGGCAAGTAAGTTTTCAGACTGAGACTTTGGTTTGTTTAGTTTATTGTACAGGCACAAGCTTTCGCTATGGCCAAAGACTGATGAGTCAAATATCAAGGTATCCAGGTGTAGGCTATTAGTAGGGTTACTATCTGTCTGGTTTTCACCTGGATATCCAGGGAATTGGTTGTCTTTAGTCCCAGTGGACTCCAGGAATGTGGGGGAATTGGTCCCCGTTGAAGGACTCTGAGATCTTCTCCGGGGCATGCTGCTGCTGTGAGGGATACCGTGGCTTAGCAGGGATGCATCAGCTGAACTGGGGCAGCAATGGACTGCAGGAAGCACCGAGGGGCTGCTCAGGCTTCTGCTGTTCGTTGCTGGAAGCAGAGCCATTCGCTCTGGCTGTGGACTGCAGCTTCTCTACAGGGACTGGGAAGTTTTTTAAGCAGATGCTGCTGCCTTTCTTTCCATCTGCCTTCTCCCACCTTCTCACTGTTACTCTGTCCTCTGCTGGAATCCTGTGTTACTGGGCGGTTTTTCCTGCCTGTTGCAAAATTTCAAAAAACGGCATTTCCACATTCTGGGAGTTCCCACCACAACCCCCATGCTGCTTCCCATGCTGGGACTGCCTCTAGCATGCATCCCCCTGCACCTGCCAGTTCAACAACCACCCCTATCAAACCTGAGCCCAGCCCCACATCTACAGTGAGCTCCCCTCCCCCCCCCCCCCCCCCGGTGCCTACTTACCTACAGCCACCAATGCCCTACCTCCCTTCCATCCTACATTCCATCCATACAGTGCCCTGGTTTCCTAATGCTCTCCATCCATACAGCACCCAGGTCTCCCACTTCTTCCAGCGATACAATGCCCAAGTTTGCCGCCGCCGCCTCCTCCCCCCATCCATATGCTGCCCTGGTCCCCTCATCCATAGAGAGCTCTGCTCTTATCTTTTTTTTATTGGCTCAACCTGATCTTTTTAAAGTGGCAAAAATTTACTTTAACTAATGTATGCAAACTAGTCCTGTCTGGTTTTCTTCCCTGGGAAAGATGGTAATCCTATGGACTAGTGTATCTACTGACAAAATGTAAGGGTCCACTTTAAAGTTTTGCCAAGGGCCCCACAAAACCTGGATCCAACACTGGATTCGTCCCTTTTGGTTACAGTGCTGTTTCTCACCTATGTGACATTTATGCTGCCTAATAAAATTTGCTTTTGCGGGTGTATATATGCAGTAGTCCATTTGGAACCCAATTTTGCTCCCTATTAAATTTAATACATTTTTTTCCAGTGGGAATGTCATTTTTTACCCTAAAGTTGAAATTGTCCTATACAGAGGACTAACAGAATGCGTAAGGTTAATTGATGCAGAGGAAATGTGCTGGTTCTTTGAACAGGGGTACATTTTAATATGTCCAATATTTCTTCAATGAGCTCAACTTACAATATTCCAAATTTTGACTCTCAAGATCCATTCCAGAGCGCATGGCTCGATCATGAAAGACTTGATTTAGCTTCCATTAACAAGGTAAAACTTGGCGGTTTTTTTCATGGCCATGAGCCCTCAACATGGAAGAAGCAATCCTTAGAAACATGTCGGAGGACTCCAGTATTGCTTAATGTATTGCAATATTTAATTTTCCTGCAGGAACCCCCTGCAAATGCAAGATGCTTGATGCAAAATCTTTGATTTTAAGAAAAAGGTACTTGCTGAACATTTCTGTCTTTACATTGCTAGAGCAGAGGCTTATCCTTAGGTGCTTGCTAACACAGCAGTGAAGCACATAAATGCATAACCCAGCATGCTGAATAATAGACTGTACTTTGTAATCTAAATAGCCATAAACTAGAACGTTCTAATGATAATGGTTGCAATCCTCAAAGCACTTTCATCAGCAGAACTCTCTGCTTAGAGGAATTGCTTTGAGGATCAAAGCTTTTGTTACTCTTTTACTGCAGGTATATTTCAAAGCAGTGTTTGATAATTATTTGTGGTTTGTGTGATCATTTCATTTTTGTAATGCCTATTTTTTTAAAAAAAAAACCCAAAAAACAACCCACGTAAAGGGCATGAAAGGAAATTGTGCAATATATTTATCTCCAAGTACATTATACTGTTTGCAGAGTTCTGCTTTAATATACAAACCCTTGGCTTCTCTCCCACTAACAACAATAGTGTTCAGACTCCTACCGATGTCACTGTTGAGTTATTTAATTTGACTGAATGAGATGAATGCATTTATTTAAACCTTGTTCGAAAGAGGGGTGGGGGGAAATCCCAGGGCAATACTCTTACATGGAAGTGTATGTTTTAAGATCTGATGATTACATGAGCGTGAAGTTACATTAGCTTATCAAGAATTCTTGCTTGCTTTTAGTAGCAGCTGCAGAGGCCCCTTCAGATAAGGAATGAAACTCATTTTCCTTTTTGGCATAAAACTGGTATTTACAGCAGTACAAATACTGGAGACTTTCGTCACTACTTCCCCAGATTGGTCATTTCTAGGGCTACGAATTCGTCATGGAAACTTTCTTAACAAGTCATGAGTTGGTCATGGCAGGAATGAGAAAAAGTTGCGGAAAACTCATGGGTAATTTTAAAAAACTTTTATTCAATATTGTATTTTGTAACCCCCCAGCACAGATTGTAACCCCCCAAGCACACAATAGAAGGAGGAACCCACCCCTCACCCCTTAGATTGTAAACCCAGTGATTGTAAAGCCCTTTGAAAGCCCCAAGCTTAGATTGTAAGCCCAAGCAGGGGACAAAGGCAGAGGAAATGCTGCCGTCTCCTCCTGGGCGCCTTTTGAAACTCTGACAATGGTAACGTCCTCTGCCTCTGTTTCCACAGCCACACCATGCCATGCTGCCACTTGACCATGCCCGAAGCTCTCCCCTCCACAAGAAACAACACTGAGGAGAGGTTTGGAGCTCCAGGGAGAGGCCGTGGCTTTACCCGGTGGCAACCAGTGTGCTATTCTCACTGGCTTCTTGCCATGCCGCCGTGCTTCCACAGCCAGGGAGGGGTTTTGAGCTCCAGGGAGACACCGTGGATCTTCTTAGCACCATTGAGCGTGCTCTTCTCAGCAGCTTCTTGCCGGCTCTGCTCTTCAGTTTGGGGGAAATCTCAAAAAACTTGGGAAAATCACAGAAGTCATGGGAAGATCTCAAATGCCATGGGGGGATGCAAAAGTCACTAAAAACATGACTTTTGTCATGACCAGGACAAATTCTTAGCCCTAGTCATTTTTACTGTAAAGGTTGATTCACCAATCAGCACTATGCTCCCCTCTCATGCAGAAATGGAGATTTGAAGCAGCCCATGTTTGATAGTTATGTGCTTGAGTCTGTCTGCATAAGGTGCTTATATGCATAGCCTTTGACATTTGAAAATTAAAAAAGAGGTAGATTACTGATTAGGTGAAAATTGCTAGGGAAACTGAAATCTGCACAGTACAAATATGTACACTTTGTAGAGGCTAACAATTCCCCTTTTCTTCTTCCTTGATATTTGTTTCTCTTCTCCCTTTTTCTGCCCTGTTTTCCTTTTCAAAAGTATGGAAGGCAGTGAGAGAGGGAGTGGTGGAGAGGGAGCCCTGAGCATACTCCTGAGTAGTGTGAGGCAGACAGCAGCGGCCATGGAGGCTCAGGAGTGTACTTGGGCCTCCATCTTCACTGTGCATGTCTGTGTGGCCCTGCATGCTCCTGGCCCCAGCTGCTCAAAGGCTCAGACCCTGCCAGGCATGACCAAGATGGCAGACCAGCCCTGGTCTTGGCAGGCTGAGTATTATAGTATCTGGGCACCTCCACAGTCTTTCATGTATTTGTCCTCATAACACACTTGCCCAGTAGAGAAGTACTAATGTCGCCATTTTATAGGTAGGGGCCTAAAGCAGAGAGAGAAATTCAAAGGGAAAAATGACAATTTAGGTGCTCAAATTCCATTGAAAATCAGGCACCTATTTATCATTTTTGCTTTTGAAAATCTACATGACCTGCCCATGGTCGCACAAGAAGCCTACAGCAGAGCAGGGAACAGAATGTAGGACTCCTGCATTCAAGGCTAACATCCTAACTATGGTACCATCCTTCATCACATTGAATGTGGATATTTGGCTGTTGATTGGTACAGAACAGGGGTTCGGGCACATCTGTGTTTAAGCAATACTTGCACAGTACATCTGTGCTTGCCTTTCCATGTACCTCACATAGCCACACACTTAAACCATGGGTGTTAACAAATGAGATGATAGCCTACATCAGGTGGGTGTCCACCTACTTGTTTGTTAGGTGTTCACCCCCACTGGACATGCAGCCCCACTCATGGCAGGGTCCTGGAGAATTCGTAGGCTGCTGTATGGGCAAATGCGGGCTAATGCATGCCCATACGTCTGTGTCCCATCGATTAGGTTGTTTGTGTGCAGCCTCCTCATGTCCAGGTCTGCCAGCACCATCAAGTTGTGGGCACAAAAGCCTAGACCTTCTGGCCCCACTCGCTCTCACCGGTGTGCACATAACATCCACCTTAAACGTCCACTGCGCCATTTTCAAACACGCTTTCTCCCGGCTCTTGTTGATTGGCAGTACATACCTGACGCTTGTTCGTTCCCAGCTGTAACGTTCTTGGTGATGACTTCCAGAGGATTACCGTTGCCTGTGCCATGGTTCAAGCCGAAAGCCAGGCAACAATCAGCACCACTACACTGCCCAATCTGCCACAGTTGGATCTTGAGGACGTAATTTCCGCACTCCTGTGAACATGCTGCTACAGCTGGATCCATGGGAGGAGGATCAGGAAAATATCCCCCTGCCCATCCTGCCACCCAAGCAATTGCACCAAGCTGCCCCCAAAAGGAGCAGGTGCAAGAAGAAATAGTTTAATTTTTTTTGAAAAAGAAAGTTCTTTTTATTTTTCATAATTCATGTTTTCCGTGCTTTCCAGGGTGCCTTGGAGAATGGCATTATGGCATAGCGATATGTCGCTTTGGGGGCTGGAGATTAGAAGGAAAGTGGGGTATACTTAAAATGGGGGAGGAGGAGAGGCCACTGGCCATGCACTTGAGGGTGGGGGAGGGGTCTTGGGGAAAGGACCATAGTACCCAAATGGGGAAAAATCTCTGCCTGGGTGCAAAGAGAAAGGCTATAGAAAAGCCACAAGCAAAGGCTGGGTGCTGGTCATTCGCAGAGTAGCTGCCTGCACACCTGTGCTTCTACACTTCCTATTGCCATTCCCAGACCCAGCTAGCCTGTAAATGCCAATAAGAAATGCAGAGGCTGAGATCTGCCGCTGGCTAATCTGCATATGCTAATAGGAAACATACAGGCAGAGGCTTGCAGCTGCAACTTACAGGAATGCCAGTAGGGAATTCACATAGAAAAGCTGCTGGTTGGGTACTAGGTCGGGGGTGGATGGGCCAGAGGGAAACAGTGACAGACGAGACACATTTTAAAAGCCTTTATTGATACTTCAGAAAATCATTTAGAATTGTTTGCCTCCTGGAATGATCGCCCAGAAGAAGGAAACCGCTGCAGAACTTCTTCCCATGGTTTGCCATGTCTGAGTCATGATGGGGTAGGATACTGAAAAGAGAGGGGTTAGTGGGGGAGCATGGCAGGGAAGAGCACATTTATTAGGCAATTCATGTTGGGGTTCTTCCCCCCCCCCCCCCCCTTCCTGTAGCATCAGAGTTGTGTGCAGCTGGAGGTGGGACTATCCGGGCATTCTGAAACCTGGGTACTATGTTGTATATCAGGTGCCTGGCTGGTGACACCTGTGCATATGCTCAGGGTCTAACTGATCACCATATTTGGGGTCAGGAAGGAATTTTTCCTCTGGGCAGATTGGCAGTTAACTGAGGTGTTTTTGTAGCTATTGGTGGGATTTCTCTGTGTAGATGGTTGGGGTGTGGCAGGTCCTGCAGTGGTGCAGGGGGCTGCACTAGAGGACCCCTGAGTTCCCTTCCAGCCTTGTGACTCTAGGACTCTATTAGGTTAGTCATGCTAAACCTTTGTGTGGGGGGGCTGCACGGACCCACAACAAATACAAGCAAGGGGCTCTCTATTTAATAGGCTCTACATGCTAACGATGTGAATGGGAGTTGCATGGATCAAACCCCGACTCCAGCAGGCTATGTCTTGTTGGCATTCCGAACCTGGGTCCTAATGTAACAGTCAAAACCCTTCTTGCAGGGAATCAAAGGCAAAATGAAATTGGAAGTACCTGAACAAATAATGAAAAGTTTGTGCTAATGAGGAAAATAGGAAAGAGCATAAGCAGCACTAGCAAATTAGATGTAAAACTTTAATAAGACAGACCAAGAGAGACTTGCTAAAGAGGCAAATGATGATGATAAACACTTTTTCAAGTACATCAGAAGCAAGAAGCCTGCTAGAGAGTCAGTTGGGCCATTAGATGACCAGGGGGCAAAAGGGGCGCTCAGGGAGGATAAGGCCATTTCAGAGAAGCTGAATTAATTCTTTGCTTTGGTCTTCCCTGTAGAGGATGTTGGGGAGATACCTATGCCAGAACTATTCTTTGTAGGTGATGAATCAGAAGAGCTGTCACAAATCAATGTGACTCTAGAAGAGGTTCTAGAGCAAATTGACTAAATAATAACAAATCACTGGGACCAGATGATATTCACCCTAGAGTTTTGAAAGAACTCAAATATGAAATTGCAGACCTACCACTGGCAATTTGTAACCTATTGTGAAAGTCTGCCACTGTATCTGAGGACTGAATGTAATGCCGATATTTAAAAAGGGCTCCAGAGGTGATCCTGGAAACTATAGACTGGTGAGCCCGACGTCTGTGCCAGGAAAAATGGTGGACATGATTATTAAGAACAGAATTACTAGACACATTGATAAACGTGACTTAATGGGGAAGAGTCAACATGGATCTAGCAAAGATCTATGCCTCAGGCCAGGTTTCCCCCTCTGCTGCCTGGACTGGTACCACCTAGGATGCCTCCCCTCACCTCCGCACCCTCTGTCTCCCCCTCCTTCTCGCCCTTCTCATGACTCCCCTCCTTCTCCCTCTCCCTCCTCCAGTGGCCTTTCTCCAACCAACCTACCCCTTATTCACACCCATGCCCATTCCCGCTCCTCACCCTCATCCCCCCTTGCCCATTCCCTGTACACCCACCTGCCCTCATCCAAACCTTCCACAGCCCGCTGTGGCCGATGTGAGGCCGGTGCGAGACCCAAACCCTGCAGGCCTGGCAGCTCCATATCCCCAATCTCATCCGCATCCCATGCCTTCCCCAAAACCAATTGCCTTTCTCCTGCTCCCTCTGGAACTGCCATTCATCCGTGACTAAAGCCCCCTTCATCCATGATCTCTTCCTCGCTCGCCCCTTTCAACTCCTTGCTCTTACAGAAACCTGGATCTCACCCTCCAACTCTGTT
>QEPC01015139.1:3231589-3246471 GCA_003113815.1 Sphenodon punctatus | reverse complement strand
GATTACTGCAACCTCCTCCTTGCTGGCCTCCCTCGCTCTCACCTGTCCCCCCTTATCGCAATCCAAAACTCCGCTGCCAAGGTCATTCACTCTGCCCATCGCTTCGACCGTGTGCAGCCTCTCCTCTTCTCTCTTCACTGGCTCCCCCTTCCTGAACATATCCTGTTTAAACTCTTCGTTTTCACGTTCAAAGCGCTACACGACCAAGCTCCCCTTTACCTCTCGGACCTAATCTCCCTACACACTTCTGCATGCGCTCTCCGATCTTCCTCTGTCCCCTCCCTCACTCTCCCTCATTTCTCCTGCTCACCTAATCGCCTTCGACCCTTCTCCCTTGCTGCCCCCACCCCATGCCTGGAATGCCCTCCCTGCCCACATCCGCCTTGCCCCCTCCCTCCGCTCCTTCAAATCCCTCCTCAAGACCCACCTGTTCCTCGCTGCCTTTCCCAATCCCTGCTAGACGTTCCCATATACCTACTGTCTGCCTGCCTCTGCAGACTGCTGCAACCTGACTGTAACCAAGCCAAGCACATGCACCTGAGTCTTCGCACCTGCTTGAATGTTTGTCTGTCTTCTCCCCTGTCTCTTCCACTGTCCCCTCTCCCTGTTTCCCCCTCCTTGTCTCTTAGATTGTAAGCCACAGGCAGGGACTGCGTCTGTTTCTATGTTTTGTACAGCACCAGGTCACACGACTGGCACTATATAAATGATAATAATAATAATAATAAAGGAAAGTTGTGCCTCAGTGATCTATTGGGACGGGAGGGCTGGTAGAGAGGGACGCCAGGCCTGAGGGGGGTGTTGCTGGGGTCCTTGCCCAGATTTCTCCCCTGTGTGGAGCCATCTTATTTTTTCAACCCTCACTGTGCCATGGAGGGACCTGCCTGATTGGACCTTGCTGTGACTGAGAGATCCTGTGCGGCGGCGGCTCAAGCTCTCCACCTTCTGCCGACTCCAGCTGTTCCGGTGTGGTGGACTGGTCCCGCCCCCTACTTCCAGCCAGGGGCTGGATAAGATCTATGCCGTGGCCTATGGCCATGCCGTGAGCACGCACAGTGGCCCTTGGGAGGTCAGTGGCTAGGACTTAGTGACCATCTATAAAGCTTGATTCCAGAATTGGGACCTCTTTTAGTTAATATGCCATGCTGAACCCCCTTTTGTAATCACGCTGTTAGGATTTCCAACATTATAGGTCTTTTTAACTTCTTGCTATATGTAGGGGCTAGGCTTAGTCACATCAGTACTCCACATAGGAGTAATACCCTCTACATTTTTGTGTATCTGTTTGCTACTTCAGGGGTTAGGCTTGAACGTGCCACTGCTCTGCTTAGGAGCAAAATTTATTTGATCTTGAGAAAACTGGCAACTTGTACCTTCTCAAAGACAGCGATTGTGGGAATCTGGGCGGTTACTATCAAAAAATTCAAGTCAAATTAGAGATCCTGGGAAGCAAGGGGTGTTGCATTTGGGCTTTTGGAGGGAGTAAATGATAGAAGCCTATAAAGCTTGGAAACCAGCAGCTTTTCTGCACATAGAAAAGCTGCTGGTAAGTGATAGAAAGATCCCCTGAAATTTGATCCAGTGTGTCTGGATTTTCAGAAAGCATTTGATAAGGTCCCTCATGAGAGACTCTTGAGTTAATTAAAGTCATGGGATAGGAGGCAGTGTCCTATTGTGGACTGGTAACTGGTTAAAGGATAGGAAATAAAGAGTAGGAGTAAATGATCAGTTCTCACAATGAAGAGGTAAATAGTGGCGTGCATTAAGGATCTGTACTGGGACTAGTGTTGTTTAATGTACTCCTTAATGATCTGGAAAAGGGAGTAAAGAGTGAGGTGATCAGATTTGCAGATGGCACAAAGTTATTCAGGGCAGTAAAAACACAAACAGACTGTGAAGAATTGCAGGAGGATCTTGTGAGAGTGAGTGACTGGGCATCTAAATGACAGATGAAATTTAACATGAACAAGTGCAAAGTGATGCACATAGGGAAAAATAATCCAAACTATATGTACACAATGCTGGGTTCTAAATGAGGAGTTACCACTCAGGAAAAGGACCTTGGAGTCATTGTGGACAATACAGTGAAATCCTCGCAGCAGCAGTCAAAAAAGCAAAAGGAATGTTGGGAATTATTCATAAGGAGATGGAGAATAAAACTGGAAATATCATAATACCTCTATTACAAATCTGTGGTGCGACTGCACCTTGAGTATTGTGTGCCGTTCTGGTCTTCCCATCTCAAGAAAGATATAGTAGAAATAGAAAAAGTATAGAGAAGGGCAACAAAAATGATAAATGCTAATAACAATAATTAATAAAGAGTATGGAACAGCTCCCCTTTGAAAAGAGACTAGATTGATTAGGGCTCTTCAGCTTGGAGAAGAGACAACTGAGGGGATATGCTAGAAGTTTATAAAATCCTGAGTGGTGTGGAATGATTAAGTAGAAAATGGTTATTTACCCTCTCAAGTAGTACTAGAAGTAGGGGACATGCCCCATAAAACTAACGAGCAAATTTATTTATTTATTAAAATTTATATGCCACCCCCTCCTGCTATAAGCATCTTGGGGCGGCTAACAACTTCTTAAAATACATAACGAAATAAAATACATTAAAACAACACTAATAATCCCAAAGTCAAAACTAAGGGTGATTTCAGACGTTACGGCAGGCCCCGTTCACCACAGGCCGTGGAGTTGTTCGGACCACGGCCCGGGGTGAAGGGGCGCACCAACAGACGTGCGCCCCTTCACCCTGGGCCACGGGGACCGGCGAACCATGGCCCGTGGTGAATGGGGCCCACCGTAATGTCTGGTGGTGAATCGCGGTGGGGGTGGGTCCGTGTGACGCAGCGTGTTGCTGCACGGCCCCACCCCCTGCGTTCCACAACAGCCCTCCCCCCGCCGGACGGGCAGCGAGAGCGGCCAATCCGGCCACACTCGCCACCGCGGTCGGGGGGGGAATGGATTCCACCACCAGCGGGTGAGTGAACAGACGTTACGATTCACTCACCCCTGTCGTGGTGGCCATTCACCACACTTCTGGACCCACTCGCGTCCTTGGGTCCAGAAGTGTGGTGAATGCAAATGCGGCCCGCGTTTGACTGGTTAACATCTGGCGGCGAGCCAACAGACGTGCACCACAGTCAAACGCGGACCGTGTTTGTGTGTGGTTCAGGCGTGGTGAATCTTGGATTCGTCACGTCTGAAATCACCCTAAGTTGGTTTTTTTTTACGCAACGTACAATTAAGTTGTGGAATTTGTTGCCAGAAGACTTGGTCAAGGCCACTAGTATAGCTGATTTTTTAAAAGGGTTGGACAAGTTTCTGGAGGATACGTCCATTAGCAGCTATTAGCCAGGTAGGTTTTGGGGATCGTAACCTCTTGTTGTTGGGAGCGGGAGTGAACAACTGGGAACTGATCACCCCATTGTGACCTGATAGGTACTTTTCCCAAGTGACTGAGATTGGCCGCTGTCCGAGATAGGTGCTGTGATGAACCATTGGTGTGACCAAGTATAGCACTACTTATGTTCTTATGTTGTTCATTGGACCTATAATTAAATATTATTTCATTTAAGATTATTAAATATTTCGTGCCAACAATGTTCCTGGCACTTTACAGTCATCAACTTTAGACTGGTTGCTGCCCTGGCAGGCTTATGTTGTAGGAGGGCAAGAGACGGGAGACGAAGGGGAGAGGAACAGAAGGAGAAACAGGAATACAGTCATGAAGTTGAGAAATTGCAGGTGCACTTGTTTCACATAGTTACAGGAGAGAAGGGCCCCCCCAGTAAATCAAGGAGGAGACTGAGGGGATGAGGAGCTAAGGAGGAGGTTGCAATAGTGAAGGCGAGAGAAAACTAGAGCAAAGACTTGGCAGTGGAAACAGTAAGGAAGGGCCAGATTTTAGTAATGCCATGCAGGGAGAGACAACAGGACTTGTTGAGTGATTGACTCTGATGTTTAAAGTAGAGGCGGAGTCAAAGAAAAACCCCAGGTTACATACCTTAGGAACAGACTGCATGGTGACCTAATCAATGGAATTGGAAACGGAGAAGGAAGAGAGAGAGGAATGTTTGGGGGTGAGGGGAGATCAGATGAGGATATCCATGATAACAGCTGTGGTGTGGCTGTGAAGGGGCATGGCTCACTCAACAACTATAATTATCTAAATTTTCAGTCTCAAGAGATTGTGTGGTTGTGATATTCATCCCAAGAGATAGTTGTTCACATTTCAATGATATCTTTTATTCAGCTTTTATTACTAATTTTATTAGGTACTAAAAGTAAAGGACTATTTAAACCCAGGCTTTTTAAGCCACTACAGAAGTCATTGACAGCCTGCTTTTTTTAAATATATGTACCCATTTGCTGTGTTGCCTATATTGTATTCAATTTCTTTGAAATGTGAAGAACGTTACCACCTGGACACGGGTTTCCCAATATACGCTCCCTTAATGTTTGCCATCTTACTTCATTGATTCTTGGATTTTTAAAAAACATTATTTTATTATTATTATTATTTATTTATTAATAATCATGGTTTTTAACCTCATTGTGATTAAATGTTTGAAACGCCAATGATAGTTTTTCCTTCAGCTCCCTCCCAAGTGATTGTGTTCGTATATATTTATATATATGCCTGTCTTATATTTTCTCAGTCTGTTGTTCTGACTTGTTTGTAGTTACATGCTTGAGGAAGGGCCTCATGTGACCCAGAAGCCAATGTACTCATCACAATAGTAGTTGGTCCACTAAAAGATAATCTGAATCATTTTGTATCCATCTCCAAATTTTCAGGGAACACCTGACTAGGCCTGAAGCAGCAGCATTGTTTGCTGCTTCACTGTTTCCTGTTGACATTTTAACAATCTTACCGTCACTCCGACAGTATTTGCCATCCATTTATGGTACTATCTGACACTTTGCGACAGTTCCAAGTATTCTGCAGCATTTAAGATAATAGTGACAATTTCCAACAGTTCAGAAAGCTTCGACAGTTTTACCAGTAGTTCCGACAGTTTTTCTGACACTTTAGCAACACATTCCAATATTTTGTGGCATTTTCCAACACTTTATGGGACTTGCGACAGTTTCCGACAATTAGTCCATTGCAGAAAAATAGCAACAGGCAATAGCGGAAAGTGGCAGCAAACATTGGAACAAGTATGGGGATACCGTGTCCATGCCGGGAAAACGGCAATGGATGGGAAGTTTCCAATAGAATTGTTGGACACGGCCGTATGTCATTTCAGGCCCACACCTGACAACTTGCTCAGGCACAGCAGGGTGCCCCAGCACAGTGGTTGGAAACCACTAGTATAGAAGAAGGTTCTATCCTGGGAGTTCTGAGCACCAGGGCCTGCCAGGTTTCAATGGGACTTATCCAGAGTAAGCGGTTTGTAGATAGCAGTCCTAATTTCTTGTAACACAATGAAGAGTTTAATATTCTGGCATTGTAAAAAAATCAAGGGTATTCGACACACAAAACCAAATGGGTATATGCATCTTCTTTTCCATTTGATATCCGCTGATGCCATACACATTTTCATGATATGGCCAAGCAAAGCAAAAAAGCCCTATCTTGTTCCTCTAATATTCCTAGAGTATCTCAGTGGGCCCCCCAACCAGCTGTTTGGCGAGCTGAGTGAGTGCACTCCTCTGGGTCCTGCTGATCAGCTGTTTGGTGGGCCAGGTGAGCGTGCCCCTCCGCCCCCCATCAGCTGCTTGGCGGGATGGAATGAGTCCGCTCCTTCAGGGCCTCCGATCAGCTTTTTGGTAGCTGGGGTGAGTGCACTCCTCTAGGCCTGATTCTCAGACCTTGTCTCATGATGGGAGTTGGAAGCCCCTAACAGATGGGAGGGTGCACAGATTAATAATAATAATTAATACATTTATTAAGTCATAACCAAAGGTCAAAACTTGAAGGACAAACAAAAATAAAAGCATATAGCATCCATTCATAGGAATTTACAAAGACGAACCACATAAACCATTATAAAAATAAGATCAATTCATGATAAATTCATGATAAGCATACCAAGACAGATTTATTCATTTAAAAATATGAAAGTATGAAGTAAATATAAAATAACAGAATGCAGCACAAGAAAGAAGTAAACTTAAAAACTGAAATAAAACAAAATGAAATGAAATAGTGGGGAATCGCCATCGACAGAGTCCATCTCTACGTTTCCAGAACAGCTTGGATCCTTTTAATCAAAACAAGAGACATTTTAGCAAAATATCTAATAAAATCATTGGTTGTAGCCAGAAAAATTAATAATTGTTGAGATGACCAGTGAGTCTTATTCTATATTTTATTTATTTATTTTTATTTTATTCTATTTATATGCCACCCCCTCATGCCTATGGCATCTCGGGGTGGCTTCCAACACAAGATAAAAAATTCACCACAATATAAAAAATCTACACAAATATTATTAAAACAGTTTTAAAATAGCCCCCCCTTCCCAAAAAATTTTTTTAGCCCACCCTCCCCTCCCTGCCTCCGAAGGCCTGGGAGAACAGTCATGTCTTACAGGCCCGATGGAAGGCCAGCATATCACTGGAATCAAAAATTTCTGGCGATTACACTTCGGTATTCGGACAATGGAATTATTTATTTCAGTTTTCTTTTATCCCGCAACCCTCCTGCTCACAGAGCAGCTCGGGGTAGCTCGCACACACAGTCAACAACTCACAATTTAAAATTCATTAAAAATACTAAAAATACACTAAAAGGGCAGCACCAAGCCTCCCCTCCCTTAGCCCGCCCCACCGTACTTGTCTCCCTCTCCAAAGGCCCAGCGGAACAGCCAGGTCTTACACTGTCTTCGGAAAGAGGGAGGTCTGGGGCTAGGCAGGCCTCCAACAGGAGGGAATTCCACAGCCTGGGAGTGACCACTGAGAACGCCCTCCCCGTCATCTCCACCCCGGAAACCTGGGGGACTTTGAGTCGGGCATCCCCGACCAACCACAGGGGCCGTAATACGACCCGGGGCCTAAGGCAGTCTCGCAGGTAAGCTGGACCCAGGCCATTCTAGGGCTTTATAGGTCATTACCAACACCTTGAATTGGGCCCAGAAGATAATAGGTAGACAGTACAGAGAATGGAGCACTGGTGTAATGTGCTCGTGACAATGTTAGGAGATGGGCCACCATATTCTGCACCAGCTGCAACCTCTGGACCGTCCCCAAGGGTAGCCCCATGTACAGTATGTTACAGTAGTCTAATTTAGAGGTAATAAAGGCATGGATGATGGTGGCCAGATCAGAGTAAGAGACATATGGCTGCAGCCGTTGCACCAGATATAGTTGGCAAAATGCTCCTCTTGCCACCACCTCCAACTGGGAATCCAGGCGGAGTTGTGAATTGAGGAGCACTCCTAGACTGCGGACCTGAGTGGCCAAAAGGAGGCAAACCCCGTCAATGACAGGAGCCACCACCCCCTCAGCCCTACCCACCAACATCACCTCCATCTTGTCGGGATTCAACTTCAGACGACTCGCCCTCATCCAGTCCCCCACAGCCGCCAAGCACTGGGTGAGCACTGAGACTGCCGGGTCTGGGTCTGCAGAAAAAGAGAGGTAACACCGAACCTTCTCACAACCTCGCCCAAAGGCTGCATGTACACGTTGAACAGGAGGGGGGACAGAATAGAACCCTGCGGGACTCCACACACAAGGTCCTGGGGAGATGAAGTATACTCCCCAAGAACCACACACTGAGTTCTCCCAGCCAGGAATGAGCGGAAACATTCAAGAACAGTACCACCCACTGTGGCCCGGTCCCACAGCCGGGCCACCAACATCTCATGGTCAGCAGTATCAAATGCTGCTGACTGATCTAATAGAATTATAAGAGATGAGCTGCCCTGATCTAATTCATGGCACAGGTCATTGATCAAAGCCACAAGTGCAGTCTCCATGCCATACCCAGGATGAAAGCCAGACTGCGAAGGACCAAGAAAACTGACCCGATCCAGATGCCCCTGTAGCTGCCGAGCCACCATCCGTTCAATAACCTTTCCTAAAAAGGGAAGGTTAGAGACTGGCCAATAATTGGCAGGGGAGTCAATATCAAGAGATGGTTTCTTGAGCAGAAGTCACACCACCGCCTCTTTGAGACGATTCAGCACTCTGCCCTCCGTAAGGGAGGCATTGACAACCCCCATCAGCAGTGGCCTTAGTGTCTTCCGGTAGGCCATGACCAGTCAGGATGGGCATACATCTAATTCACAACAAGTGGCCCTAACCGCCCCAAGGACATCTGCCGCATCAGCAGGCAACACCCACTGAAATTGATCCCATGAAAACAAACAAGGCAGGGCCTCTGCTGCCTAGGGTTCACCCACTGTTATAAATGTAGCATTGAAATTGTAGTGAATCCGAGCAATTTTATCCACGAAAAAATCCACAAACATGTCACAACAGACACTTGAAAATTCCAGTTCCAGGCGGAAGGAGGCCAGACTGACCAGCCTCTGCACCACTCGGAAAAGCTCTGTTGGACGTGACTTAGTGGATGCTATGAGGGTAGCAAAGGACTCTTTCTTTGCTGCCCGCACAGCCACCGCATAAGCTTTTAAACTAGGTTTATGCTGCAGTCGGTCAGCTTCAGCACGAGTACGACGCCACCATCACTCCAACCGCCGACTCTCCTGCTTCATCCAGCGCAGGTACTCTGTGAACCAAGGGGACCTGCCTAGTCGGCAATCTGGAAGTGGACGCCTGGGAGCTGTCCGGTCAGTGGTCTCCATCAACAAGGTATTCCACAAGGCAACGAGGTCATCGAGTGAACTGTCATCAAGATTGGGAGGTAATTCGGCTATGGCATTCCAGAACCTTTCTGGTTCCATTAGTCTCCGGGGGCAAACCAACTGAACATAATAAATGTAGCAGATCTTCAATTTGAACAAGATTACAGCGGCATAATCTAAGGGTATACGGAAGCCCTTTCCGTCTCCCACACAACACCCTGGAGAGAATAAGATCAAATCTTAGACGGGTTAATACTCTTCTTAGAACAGAGTTGTCCAGAACTGACACATAAGGTTCCAACCCAAGAGCTTTTTTAAAAAGGTGATATACAGGAGCAGATTTAAGTTGGCAATATTTCTCATGTCTGCTAAAATAGCCAGATCTGCCAGTTGTCTATAGATCATGGATTTTACCTTAGAATTGGACATGTGCACTAATACCTCTACAGTTTGCCCAGTCATTCTAAGAAGTAAAATGTTTCTTGTACCACTGAGACACAAGAGTGGAAGATGTAAATTCAGTAAGGCAGAGGTAAGGAAGCCTGTCTTCAGACATGCTGCTCACCCTCAGCGAATAATAAACATAGGCCAAATTGAGTTTTACTGCAACCAGCAAAACACCAGTTTCAAGTCTTACAAGACTAGGTGGAGTATTCTTTGGTACAGATAGTATCGCACATAGGAAACGGTCTTGAAAAAACTCCAGTTTGTCCTTAAGGAAAACTCCCCATATTTCAGCACTCTATAGGGCTTGGGGGCTGGCCTTCAAATCTAAAAGCCTCAAAGCAGGAGTTACAAGCTTCCCCCCCATTCATTCTCCAGAATTTAACAAGCCCCCCAATAGACTGGGCCATTTTTAATGTAATAAATTCTGCATGCTTTACCCAGGATTCTGCAGCAGAAAAAGTCAATCCTAAATAGTGATAGTTCTGTACCAGATCAAGTTTGGTATTATCAAGGACCCAATTATATTTCCGAGAACTCCTAGCCACAACAAGAACTTTAGTTTTTTGATGATTGATTTTTAAGTGGTTGTTCTTGCAAAAAACAACAACCCAGAGCTTCCAGGAGTGTCTTCATCCCCAGTCTAGCATTTGACACAACAGCCATATCATCAGCGTAGAGCAGAATCTAAAGACTCCTGCTCTGCACTGCAATGGGATAAAACCAATCGCCTGCAAGTTCCGTGACAATTCTATTAATGAAGAAATTAAAGAGAAACGGGGCCAACACACATCCTTGTTTCACCCCATTGGCGGCTGGTATATTATCAGATAGGTGCCCTTTCGATGCATGCCGGATTCTCAGCATAGTATCTGAGTAAAGAAAGTGCACAAGAGAAATCAATCTCCTGTCCATATTAGTCCCATCTATAAGATCGAAGGCTGACCTGAGATCTACAAAGGACAGGAAAAGAACCCCCCGCTTCTTATCCTAACATATTTGTCTATCAAATTCTTTCGTCCCTTCTCACTTGCTGCCCCCCCATGCCTGGAACTCCCTCCCTGTCCACATCCGCCTTGCCCCCTCCCTTCATACCTTCAAATCTCTCCTTAAAACTCACCTCTTTCGCTCTGCTCTGTCTGACTCTTTATCCTGCTGAGCCACTATTCCTATACCTACGATCTGTTTACCCTTATCCTTGCAACATGGACCTGCCTGCTGTCATTCTCATCGTAACCAAGCCAAGTACGTGCACTTGAGACCTCGCATCTTCATGAATGTTAGACCCCTTGTCTCTCCCTCTGTTCCCCTTCCTAAGTCTCTCCCCCAGCTCCTGTCTCTCAGATTGTAAGTCCTAGGGGCAGGGACCGTGTCTATTTTATTACTTTGTAAAGTGCCATGTACACTGCTGGCGCTATATAAATGTTTGTTAATAATAATAATAATAATAATTAATAATAAATGCGAAAGAGTGAAACAGTGATCCAGAGTGTAATGATCCGCTCGAAATCTGACCTGTTTCTCTGGAAAATAACTAGCCACTTCTACCCAGGCCTCCAATTTGCTCAAAAGAAAACGTGCATATAATTTAGCTATTACACTAATCAGACTGATTGGCCTGTAATTAGATGGGAGCTCCCTATCGCCTTTTTAAAAGATCGGTATAATGCTGATATTCCATCCGGCTGGGACTGATCCACTGTAATTTATGGCATCAAACAGTCTACAGATAATAGGAAGTCACCAATCAATTTCTTTCAATAAGATATCGCCAGGGATTCCGTCACCCCCTGGGGTCTTACTCAAATCTGTTCTAAGAGTGACCTTATTTCATCAGGATTCGCTGGCGGCCACTGAGGGAGATCATTGAGTCTGATTGAACTCAAAATTGGTGTATCAGGCATTTGATTGAAAATCTCAGAAAAATATGTTTGCCAGACAGCTGCAGCTATATTTGGATGTATCACAGAAGGACGCATTCCACTATTGACTGATTGCCAGAACTTGGAGTGGTTTCAGGTTAGGACTGCATTTGATAAAGCAGACCATAAAGATAGCTGATTAACACCTTTTTTTATGTCTGAGCAGATCTCTGTAAGCTTTCTTTTGCTCAACATAACAAAGAATAGCACTCCTAGTTTTGTTAATTCTGACCACTCTAGCCGCCCTGTGGATGGCTTTCTTCAAAACAAGACATTCCTGATCATACCAAGAATTTTTAGAAAGGAAATGTCTATTTTTATTTTTATCTTTATTCAAGATCTGATTAGCTTACATTTAAGATCTAATGTATCTAATGTATCACTTTGTCTTAAAAAATATAAACCTAAAAACCTATAAACAGGAATAATTAGTAGGGGACCGAAGCTGTAACCCTAGGTCCCAGTTTGTATTCAATTTCAAAAGGTATAATAGTGAACATTGTATCTGAGAAAATTACAATAAAAATAATTTAAAGCATTCTTATACAAGCATTATTATTATTATTATTAACAAACATTTATATAGCGCCAGCAGTGTACCTGGCACTTTACAAAGTAATAAAATAGACACAGTCCCTGCCCCTAGGGCTTACAATCTGAGAGACAGGAGCTGGGGGAGAGACTTAGGAAGGGGAACAGAGGGAGAGACAAGGGGTCTAACATTCATGAAGATGCGAGGTCTCAAGTGCACGTACTTGGCTTGGTTACGATGAGAATGACAGCAGGCAGGTCCATGTTGCAAGGATAAGGGTAAACCGATCGTAGGTATAGGAATAGTGGCTCAGCAGGATAAAGAGTCAGACAGAGCAGAGCGAAAGAGGTGAGTTTTAAGGAGAGATTTGAAGGTATGAAGGGAGGGGGCAAGGCGGATGTGGACAGGGAGGGAGTTCCAGGCATGGGGGGCAGCAAGTGAGAAGGGACGAAGGCGCTTAGGGGAGCAGGGAAGGCGTGGAAGGGTGAGAGAAGGGACAGAGGAGGAGCGAAGTGCACGGGCTGGAGTATGGAGGGCGATAAGTGCAGAGAGGTAGGGGGGAGCAAGGTTGTGAAGAGCTTTATAGGTGAAGACTAGGAGCTTGTGCAGGATTCGTTCAGGAAGGGGAAGCCAGTGAAGCGAAGAGAGGAGGGGCTGCACATGGTCGAAGCGACTGGCGAGGTAGATGACCCTGGCAGCAGAGTTTTGGACAGAGATGAGGGGAGAAAGGTGAGACCGGGGAAGGCCAGTGAGAAGGAGGTTACAGTAATCGAGGCGAGAGATGACCAGAGCATGAACAAGAGTTTTGGCAGACGAGACAGAGAGAAAAGGGCGAATCTTAGCAATGTTATGGAGGGAGAAGCGACAGGATTTAGCAACAGAGTCAATGTAGGGTTTAAAAGAAAGGGCTGAGTCAAAGATGAAGCCTAGGCTACGGGCTTGGGGGACAGGCAGGATGGTGACTCCATCAATAGTTATTGACAGTGAGGAAGGAGAGGAAGGATGAGGGGGGAAGATAAGGAGTTCAGTTTTAGCCATGTTGAGTTTGAGTTGACGTTGAGACATCCAGGTAGAGATGTCAGAGAGACAGTTGATGAGACGAGCTTGAACAGAGGGAGAGAGAGAGGGAGTAGAGAGATAGAGTTGAGTGTCATCAGCATAGAGGTGGTATTGGAAGCCATGGGAGGCAATGAGTTTGCCTAAGGATGAGGTATAGATCGAGAAGAGGAGAGGGCCAAGAACAGAGCCTTGAGGAACACCAACTGAGAGGGGGAAGGAGGAGGAGGCGGAGTTGGAGGGAGACAGACACATTAAAGAAGCGGTCAGAGAGGTAGGAGGAGAGTTCCTCAGAAGCTAACAATTCACTGCTTAGACTAGCTGTTTTCAAATTCCATTTCACATGTATGTAGCCATTAAAATCTATATCTCCTAAATTTTAAATTCGCATCTCTGTATTTAATTTGTTCAGATAATGGAGAAAAAAGGGTAATAATTGGATGATGATCACTATAACCTACCATAAGAAATTCAAAACCTTAAAAATGTTTGAAATACTTATCAGAGACACAAAAAAATCTATTACACGAAGTCCCAGCTTAGATATAAATCTGATTCAAGTCACCACTTGAATCAGGGGGGAGTCGACCATTAAGCAATTTCCATCTGCCCTTATACAGAAACTGCAAAAACTGGAGCCCTTGAGCATTTAGAACCAAGTCTTGAGGAACTACGAGGGAAGAAGAAATCATCATCATCATCCAAACCCATAGCTTCAGCCTGTTCTGGGGTTCCGTTTCCTATTCAGGACCGGTGCAAAGACTTCTCACCCTAGGCAAACCCCTGCGTGTGCATCCCTTGTGTAACCTGTGCACGTATTGTGCACCTCACATGCAACCCACACGCATGTTATGCACAACTCTCATGTACACACAGATCGTGCACAACATGCACATGCACAGCCTGCTTCTTGGGCACTGAGGGGTTGGTAGCCCTGCTCCCTCCTGCCTCCCAGCCCCCGACCCAACCTCAAGAGTTTATCAACAGAGGCAGCTGGATAGGGGACAGGCGAGGTACCCCCTTCAGCTTGCAGGAGAAGCGGCAGCAACAGCTAGATCTAGGGCAGGAGAGATGGCAGCGGAAGCTGGATCAGAAGTGGAGCCACCTCTCCCATCTCCAGTCCAGTGCAGAGCTTATTGCCAAGGCCACCTAGGGCAGTAAGTTGAAGGGGGTGTCTCTCCTGTGCCATCAAATGCAGAGCTTATCACCAGTGGTGATAGCGAGGCAGCTTGATCAGGAGCAAAAGAGCTGCCCCCTTCATGTTGGTGCCGTAGGCGGCTACCTGAGCAGCCTAATGGTAGCACCGGCCCTGTTCCTATTCTGGCATTAAAATCACCCACAAGGACTATCAGAAGCCTGGGGTGCAGATCTTCCAGAGCCTCAACCAGATCCTCAAGCTGGAGCCAGAATGGAATCCAATCCACTATATTATCAGATGGAGAAATATATATATTAATAAGAATCTTTCCATCAGCATTGTCCCAGAAGAACCTAACCGCCAGAGTATTCCTGGGGGTATTCTCAATCTTATTGCCTGCCAGATCCAGAGTATTTTAGATAATATCAATAGGCCGTCTGAAGGGCGACCGACCATACTTTCCTAATTTAGTAGCTAGAGGTTGCACAGATTAGCCCAGCTGGGTGAGCCTTAGCCAGCGCTGTATCACCAACTTTCTCTGGACAGCACATCTGATAGTAGCCATCTGCCCACCCCAAGGCAGATGTGGGCGAAAATCTGGTAGCCACCAAACTGACATGCAGGTGACTTGTGGGCTACTGTCTCATTTGTTTTCACCCAAAGTGCGATGTTTATTTTCTGACAGATGCACTTTTACCTTTCCTCCTTTTTATTATTATTAGCAAATATTTATATAGCGCAAGCAATGTGTACCTGGTGCTTTACAAAGTAATTGAATAGACACGGTCCCTGCCCTAGGGCTTACAATCTGAGAGACAGGGGCTTACAATCTGAGAGACCGGGGGGGAGGAAGATGAAGGAAGTGGAACAGAGGGAGACACAAGGAGTGTAACATTCACAAAGATGCAAGGTCCCAGGTGCATGCGCTTGGCTTGGTTACATCAAAAATACTGGCTGGCTGGTCCGTGTGGTGAGGATATGAGTACACAGACCTCAGGTAACAGAATGTATTGGATGGAGGG
>QEPC01015139.1:3203119-3231102 GCA_003113815.1 Sphenodon punctatus | reverse complement strand
AGGCGAGAGATGACCAGGGCATGAACAAGGGTTTTGGCAGAGGAGACAGAGAGAAAAGGGCGAATCTTAGCAATGTTATGGAGGGAGAAGCGACAGGATTTGGCAACAGAGTCGATGTAGGGTTTAAAAGAAAGGGGTGAGTCAAAGATGAAGCCTAAGGTACGGGCTTGGGGGATGGGAAGGATGGTGACCCCATTGATGAGGATCGACAGGGAAGAGGAAGAGGAAGGATGAGGGGGGAAGATCAGAAGTTCAGTTTTAGCCATGTTGAGTTTGAGTTGATGTTGAGACATCCAGGTAGAGATGTCAGAGAGACAGCTGGTGAGGCGAGCTTGAATACATGGAATTGGTATTGGTCTATCCTACCCATCATGGTTATGAAAGGCCCTCCAGAAGCTACACCACAAAAAGCATGGACTCAAGAAAGCAGATATAATCTGTCCATCCTGCTGGGCTCTGGATGTGTTTGCTGGATAATGAGTGTGTGATATTTCTCTGCAAATCCTTTCTCTTTCCATTCCCTGGCCAGTCCCCATATTCCCCTCCTCAGACTGTGGTTTGCTGGCTTTTCGATGAAGGTGGAATGAGGCTGGAGAAGAATGAGGGAGGGACAGGAAAGGGTAGAGCAGCCCCTCTTTGGCTAGCTGCTAGGAGTATGCAGTCTAGCTAGCTACTCACTTCACTCTCTTTAACTGACTCGTCCTTTCCCCACTCCTAGCCTGGCAGTATGAGCCACCTGATGCCAGCTCTTCATTGTCTTGAACTGGAGTGAAATGAGTGGACTTGAGGTTGAGGATGACAGGCTGATTTTTGCACTGCTTAGAGCTGTTTCTGCAAGGATTTGTTTCTCTGCCAAATTGTGCAGGATCACGGCAGCATGGAAACCATAGGGTTCTGACTGTAATCCATTCATGTAGGGACCCCACTTTCCGCTCTTGCCAGTCTAGCAGAAAAATTCCACTGCCACCTGTGTTAATATCCATGTGCAGAGTCCATTTACTTGAGCTTTGTAGAAGGGTTACGCTCATCAGTATGTTTTAAGAAGCAATAGCTCAACATACGGGTATATTCTTCCTCACAAATTCAGTTACTAGGAATATTTCAAACCAAAATTAGGGCACTTTTAGATGCGACACAATACTTGCAGATTTAAATAATCCGCTTTTAGAAAACTCGTTCAGGTGTGGCGTTCAGATGCGCCTCCGCCATTGGAAACAATGGTTTGCGAATTATTTTGAAACTGGATTTGTAAAATCTGGATATCAAGGTTTTACAAATTCAGGTTCTAAAGAATGCACGAGCTGCTGTTTCCAATGGCAGAGGCGCATCTAAACTCCACTCACGCAAGTTTTCTAAAAGCAGATTATTTAAATCTGTGACCATTGTGTCGTGTCTAAAAATGGACTTAGGCTGACTCCAGCTGCAGAAATAATAATTTAAAAAGCCCTCCAATACTAAGAACTTTCTGTTGTATTCTTCAGACTAACCATTTCCCAGCAGAATTAGCACAGGAATCATCTAGTTAAAACTGTTGTGCCTAAAAGTCTGTGATTTATTTATTTTTTAAATTTATTTTTTCATCCAGAAGCTTTGAATTGTTGGAAAAAGCCAAACGTATTGAACTTGAGCCCTGGACTTCCTCTTATATGTGGGATAGAAAGGAAATAATTTTAAAGAACAATTACCCTTCAAAGACATAAAATGAAAATAGAGAAGAGTAAAATTGAAACAGTTTTTCTAAGATTATTAAACACTTTGTGGTGTAGTAAAAAAAATAAATGTGTGTGGTGTGTATAAGGGAGGAAGAGTAAATTCAGAAACTTAATCGTTTAGTTAATAATAATAATAATAACAAATTTAAAAGCTATCCACTGTTTTCTGTTAAATTAAATATGGTCCCAAGTACTGGTTTTGTGAAAATATGCTTTAACATGAGCATTAGTGATAGGGCAGGTTATAAATCTAAGTAAATAAACAACAGTCTTGTTTAACCCTAGGAATTCCTGTGAAAACAGTTGGTTGTTGGGTTTTTTTAAACCAATTTTTTTTTTCTTTGTAGTGATTGCAAGACAAACATTGCTGAATTTTACCTGTGCATGTGATTCCGAGTCTGAAATTGGCTGCAATTCCAAGCAGGAGCTGTATGGGATACGTGTGGATCCCGTGTGAGTTCCGCACAGCACAATGTGCTCTGAGGACATGTGCATGAGTTGTGTGCGGGGCATGGGACTGGCCCCACTGACTAGAAGCTGACTCTAAACACAAGTGCAAGAGACTAGAATTTTTTTCACTGACTAAGGCAGGGGTGGAGAACGTTGTAGCCCATGGGTCAAATCTGACCCTTTGCCATTTTTTATTTACCCCCTTTCCATTTCCTCTATCACACCTCTGTATCCAGTTCCTGCTCTGAAGCACTGAAAAAGAGTGAGCTTAGGGGAAGGGAGCAGACACCCAGAGACAGGGGATGGATTCATGGAACATATCCATGATCTGGTACCTCCCCTTCCTTCCCCTGTATACTGTCAGCACCTCCACTTCCAACTCCTATGCAGCGCATGGAACATGTACTCATTTTTAGAGTGGCCCATGGGAGGAGAAACACTTCTCACCTTTGGTCTAAAGGAAGAGATACGTAAAAACTCAGGGCTCAGCTTCACAGTGGGTGTAGACAGATGGACCAAAGCTCCGGGGGCAGCAGTGCCAGTCCACTTCAGTCCCAGGCTGGCTGGTCCATCTGAAGGTGGTCTGTCAGATACAGAAGCAGAGCAGACTGAGCCTGCTCTGGGGGCAGCCCCACTTGTGGCGCTCTTTAATTTCCCAGAGCACCGCCAGAGGAGTAGGCCAGCCAAACCCAGGGCACTGGCTAGAGTAGAGTTGCTGTCTACGCAGCTGAAACATGCTGCAACTCCACTCCTGGCCAGCTGTTGCCCAGGCAACACCGTAGAGTTACGGGCCCCAACCTACAACATCAGGTGACCTGTTCATAACTCTATGGTGCAGGGGGTGGGGGGGCACCACACGGGTGGACCATGGCCAGGAGAACCCACTAGGTCTGTCTAAATAAACATCATTGAGTGATAAATGGCTTTTACAAAAAATGTTTCACCTTTTAATTTCTTAGAAATGAGGAAGTGTACTGAGTCTGACTCTAGGTTGTGATGTTGTTCCAGAACTCATGCTGTTTTCTTGGTGTTTGAAGAGGTCTGAGACGCACGCAGCTGGAGCATTCCTGAACTAGGCCTGAGGTCGAGAACACTGTTATGCGTGGAAGAGACTTTCTTTGAAGACATCTGCTGGGATATCCTGGTCCTGTGAAAACTTCATCCAGGCATTGTGAGCAAGAAAGAGACTTGAGCTTCTTCTGTTCACATTTGCCCATAATTGCTGCTGCTTATGCACTCCAGCACCCCTATTAGTTCTTTGTTCTCCTTCACCAGTCCAGCAGTGAAGAGACTGCTGGGCTGGAAGCAAGGCGATGAAGAGGAGAAATGGGCAGAAAAAGCTGTGGACTCCTTGGTAAAGAAGCTAAAGAAGAAGAAAGGTGCCATGGAAGAGCTCGAGAGGGCTCTGAGTTGTCCTGGACAGCCCAGTAAGTGCGTCACAATACCACGCTCCTTGGATGGGAGGTTGCAGGTGTCTCACCGCAAGGGGTTACCCCATGTCATATACTGCAGAGTGTGGCGCTGGCCTGATTTACAGTCTCACCATGAATTAAAACCACTGGAATGTTGTGAGTTCCCGTTTGGCTCCAAGCAAAAAGAAGTATGCATTAATCCCTACCATTATCGAAGAGTGGAGACCCCAGGTAATTATATTATGTTACTTGTAGAAATCATTTAAATATATATTAGCTCTTTAGTGACATGTCTGAACTAGATATATACATAACTGATCTTTCTGTGAAATCTTTACAGAGAAGGCTGATTTCAGTTGGAAAGCTTGGGTTTGGAACGGTAGCCAACTGCTGAAACGAATCTCAGTTCTGGCTTCTCTCTGGGGTTGCAGAATGTGTTCTTTTCCAGGGAACATACGCCTGCGCTGTAGGATAAAAATATCTTCCCATGAAGTGTGGAAGGAGGATCAGGCTCAAGGAACTTGTCCAGGGTGCTGAAAAGTTATTTTTGCCTCTGATTTATTTGAATACCAGCAGCCTCAAGAACTTGAGGTTCTTTCTCCCATTACAGTGCCCATGTGACTATTGTCCCAAACCTGTGTTCACTTGTGGACATACATGTGGGTTTAGCTGCATGCCAAAATAGGAATATTTGTCTAGGTTTATGGCTCCTATATGGTTAATGCAATTTGTGAATGGGTTCTCTGTAGCAACCCTGGGCCATCCCTGACTGGGGAGAAACTGCTGTGGGGGCCCAGAGCATGCTGCTGCTATTACAGATTGCCTGTTCTGCAGCAAAACTCTTGCCATCAAACATCTAGCAGCAGACATACCCGACTGCTGTAATCCCAGCCAGGGACAGACTGGGGCTGCTGTGAGCACATTGGGAGGGTTCTGGTACATGGCCTAGCACATTTATGAAGCCCAGCATGTATGTTACTCCATGTCTGTGTTATGGGCTGAGGACATCTGAAAACGCCTGTCTCTCAAGAGCCTCCAAAGTGCCCAAGTAAGTGGAACAAATGTATCTCTAGAAAGCCAGTCAGACTAGCCCACCGAATAGCTCTCTTAAAATAGTTGGTGTTCTGCCACTTGTGTGATTTTTCTTAGGTGGATGGGCATTTTATAACTTTAATTTCCCAAGTCCTTGTGCAACGTTAAATTTCCCTGCTGCCAATCCTCTTCAAAGGAGACCTCAATCTGCATTGAAAATCTGAGCTAGCACTGAGATCGTTCCAGCTGACTTGCAAAACTGTGAATGATAACTATGAAGCTGGGGAAGCTCAGTGTTGATTCTGTGACCAGTACTTTAACTATCTAGAGAATCACATGGATCATACACGGAGATCATTTATTCAACTGACTGTTACAAAGAGGGATCAATACAAAAGGGTTAGATGAATAAATGATCACCTTGTAGTTAGTAATGATAAGCCAGGTATGTATTGCTTTTAAACATGCTCTGTTTCTGGAGAGCTTCATTTCAAAAGGTCTGAATGTCCAATAAAATGAACTAGGAGTTTTTTCTTTTATTCAAATGTCATACAGATGAAGTGACAAAAAGGCACTTGTTACCAAATGTGCAAATAAAGGGACGTTCCAGTTTCTGATGCCCCTTGAAATGTGTCGGAATGGCTGTAAATGTAATCTTGTCCAACTTTTTACAAACGAAGCAGTAGTTAAGTGTTTTCAGTGATTTAGAGTGCAAAGGGGCGATCATGATGTAGTAGAGAAAAAGAAAGAAGAAACAAAACAGTGCCCTCGTTGACACTGGTGTAAGTCAGGAGTAACTCCCCTGAAGTCAGTTTAATTACACCAGTGTGTACCATGAACAGACGGTGCATTATACTTCTAAACTCCGATCTTATAGTCTGTTCAGTGCCTTGCAAACAGCTGTTAGTCACTTTTTGACAGTTCTGAATCCTGTTGTGGGAACTCTGAAACTGACTCTCTCCATCTGTAAACCCAGGTGGTTCTAAGTTGGGCTCAATCAATGGCCCTTTTAACACAGGTGGCACCCACGCATGAACCCCCAGAAATCAGCATCTGAGTGAACACCCAGAAATCTGGGTGTTGGTGCGTGGGTGAGTGCGCGCCACGGTGGGTGGGTGTACGTGTGCACTCACGCAAACACATATGCACACCGACTTCCACCCATCGTACACGCAAAGAGCAACCAGCAAAAACAGCGATTGCTCTGTGCTTGTGCTATGGTGGAGGTTGATGTGTGCGTTGGTCTACACGCTCCCCCTCCCCACCGCACACGCACCAGCGCAAACACCATGGCCCGTGTGAAAAGGGATAATGTCAGATCCTGGTGTTGGCTACCTTATTCTTCTGTCCTTAGATCAGTGAAAGTCCGTTTTTCCCTGTCTCCATTTTCCATTTGGGCAAAATGTAAGCTCCTAATCTAGGATTTTTTTTTTTAAAAAAATCACTTGAATAAAAACACCGACCAGCAAAAGGAGAAATAAAATCTCTCTATCTGGGTTGTGGCTCCTGCAGGTCTGGGTGGGGTTCTTTGAGCCTGAGCCTCATGGTAGAGAAATCACAACTGGGATGGCTAAATAATTAATCCTACGCAGATCGCACGACTGCTACGTTGCATGCTCATTGCAAACTCCCATTATGTGTTAACTCTTTCTTCCCATAAATTTAATCTTTCCCATATGGTTTTACCTCCTTCTGAGCTAAATCTTTAAGTCAGATGCTTCTTGTGTCTGTAGGACATGAGGTAACCTAGTAATTCTACATCTGTCAGTTTAATGCCACTTGTCATGCTGCGTGTAGTCTGTTTTTCATGACAGTGTATGCTTCTCAATGGTTTCTCTATACGTCATCTGCAGTCTTCTTAATCTTCTACCAGATGGTCTCAGTCTTCGTCTTGCCTGGGAATACAGTTCTTTGGCATCCATACAATGAGTCCAAACCAGTTCAGTCTTCACTCTGGAATTATTGTCTCTACAGTCTGTTTAACAGGGTGTTTTTTGTTGTTTTTGTAACATGGTTACATTGGTTACTTTATCTCATCAACACTCACCAAGTATTCCTCACAACCTTCTCTGTTGGAATGCATTACTTAAGCACTTTTAGTTCAGAATTTTTGGAATTCATTTCCTCTGTGCCAGAGGGGAAGGATTTACCCCTCTGCAAGAGGGTGCAGGGAAATAATGCCATAAAGCTCTTCATGAGGGAAGAGGAGCTTTAAACTCCTGCTTGGTGTTCAGGCGAAGCCGTGATCCTTTTCCACCACACCTCAGCCTACCCCATCTGCTGTGACAGTTTTACTAATTAAGAGAATGTTGTGTGTGGCTTCTAGTAGTGCCAGCCTCCCTCCAGCAGGAATTTCTTGGACCTGCAGCTGCCAGGAGAGTCCAGGGAATCTTTCCCTGTGTACAGGCACTATTAAAGTGTACACTAACTGTGATATGGGCTCCACAGCATTCTGCGGTGTCCATCTCTTGCAAGTTCCATCGTTGGCCCAGGTCTATACATCCTGGGCATGTAGAGAGGCGTTCTCAGTGGCTGCTGCATAAACTTGGAATTCCTTTCCCCCTGGAGGTTTGCCTAAGCCCTAGTTTGAGCATCTTCCAGAGGCAGTGTAAGCCTTATTTATTTGACCAGGCATTTTTATTTTGTATTTTATATTTCTCTAGGATGTGAGCCTCAGGGGATAGGGCAGGGTAAAAATCTAAATGAAATCCCAGTAAAGAAATGCTACTACTAATGGCACCTGTTCACTTTATAATGGTGTCCCCTGTGCTTTTCACCCTAGCTTCTTTCAAACACTTCTAGAGTTCAGTTTCCTTCCCTTTTCTTCCCACCTAAATTCCACAGCTCAGGGCACAATCCTCCCCCCATTGAAGTCAATGATTGCTTTCCGTAACATGGGAGGGGGAACTTGCGCAGTCGCAACCGGCTTTGTAAGTGCAGGGATTAGCACCTATGAGAATGCACGAATACCCTTTTATCACAGGTACTAAAAGGTAGCCTTTACAAAGATGTACCTTCTCATGTGGTAAAAGGGGATTAGTGCATTCTCACAGGTGCCAATCCCCGCAATTACAGAGCCACAGTCTTGATTGCGCAAGTTCCCTCTCCTCTCATGTAACGTCGGAAAGCAGCCAGTGGCAAAATCCCCATTGACTTCAATGGTGGAGGGTTGTTTTGTCAGTCTTGCTCTCATGCTATTTGCAATTCCAGACTCCTGATAGCAGCATCTCGTTGCCATTCAACCAACCACCTCACTTGGTAGCAGGGAGTAGTCTTTCTCCATAATGTCCTTTTGTCACCTTCAAAAGGTCCAGCCTCTTCTAACAGGACTAACAAACTTGCTGGAACATGATTGTTTTCACTCTGCTGAAAGTGAGTTCTATCTTTGTGGAAAAGGTCTCTGATATTATTATTTACACTAACCCTGGAATGTTGTTATCCCAGGAAATGTCAGTATTTAGAAGGATGGATTAGTTTTTAGCAATTTCAGTCTTATAACTACCATATTTCATGAGAATAAATATTTATTATAATTCTTAATAAATTTATAAGGCCACCATATCTTCACTATGTACTTGCCAAGCAAATCTCAAGAGAAGATGTTGGATGCAATCCTGAATCTACTGAAGTTAATGGCTAAACTCCCACTGACTTCATTGGAGTCAGGTTTGCACTCATTGGCGTTATTAATATCCATAATACAGCTGTGTATTTGGTCTATGGACAAAATATGGAGCCGTCTCCCATTTCTTTAAACATCCCCTTTATTCTGGCTGGCTATTTTATTTCCAGGGATGAGTGCTGGCGATTGAGTATCTTCAATGTTAACCCGGAGGAAATTGCTTTCATCTTAATTACCCCGTTCCATAGATCAGAAGTCAGAATTAGAAATGGGTAACCGCCAGTCAAATCTGTGATTTAAAATAATGTAGAAGCTGCTTAGGCATATCTTCTATTATTTTAAAATATCGCCTGTGTATAAAACTGTAGCTAATGGAGTTCCTAATGTGCACTTAGCATATGTATGTGATTGATGTGACATGTTGACATCAGCATTCCAAAAGCAGAGTGACATTTTGATAGCATGGTGTGTACTTCTGTTGGATCTTGGAAATATAGCTTACATGAGCGAGGCTGTTGCTAAAATTACCATTCTCTTTGTCATTGTAGTGTTACCTCCGGTATTGGTTCCAAGACACAGTGAATATAACCCACATCTCAGCCTTCTTGCCAAGTTCCGGAACACATCCCTCCACAGTGAGCCGCTCATGCCCCACAATGCCACCTATCCAGACTCTTTCCAGCAGCCTCCATGTACCCCTTTCCCAGCATCACCTAATATGTTCTCTCAGTCACCCAGCAGCATGAGCTACCCTAACTCCCCAGGAAGTTCTGGACCAGGAAGTCCATATCAGCTCACAGGTAAGACTCAACACCTATTTCTGGATAATCCACCTGCCCTCACAAAAGGGGCGACAGAAGCTACTGTATAGGGGCAGATCTCATATGCTTTCCAGAAGCTAAAGTCAAGGGTGCAGGAAAACTGAGCAGGGGTCTAACAAGGCTATTCTTTTACTGTGCCTCCTAGCTTGTAAATTCTGGGCAAACTTGGTGAATTTCAAAGAGCTTAAAAATTCCAGCAATAGAGGCAGATTGTGAACTCCCCAATTTTAATAACTCTGTAATTTTCTTTGGATGAATGACACATAAATCTAATGTTTAAATGTATGGCCCATATATGGGTCACAGTGATTAATTAATATGGTGGATGACTTCCTGGTAAGGGATCCCTGCTAACAGTGGGCATTTTTAGACACACATTAAAGTTCCGGATGTTTCAATCTTCTGGGTTTACAAGTCCACAAGTAAGTTCTGATTCATTTTTCTCACACACTCTGCCCTGAGGCAGTTCCTGGATGCATTCTTCACATAAACACTGCTCTGAGGCAGCCTAAAGTAGCTGCAGCTGTGACTGCCATGGAAACCAAGTGACCACAGCTGCCTGGAGCAAAGCAATTTACCAGGAGAACATTTTACACACAAAAGTTCTTGGAGAAGTTTCATGCAGAAGTTCAAAGATCCGGATGTTCAAGATCTGGATGAGTGATTTAGACACACAGAAAGTTCTGGATGTTACAGCAAACATCCAGGAAAAATGTGTGTCTAAAAACACCTAATGTTAGATCATTCAGCAACCCTTTCTTGAAGCTGATCACCAGATGTTGGTGGCCTAGCTATGGACCATGGTAGGTGTGGGGTTTTCAGCTTTTCAGTGACTGGACAAGCTCATTCTCAAAAGATTGTGCTGCTCATTACTGTCCAGTTCCTTTGGTAGCCCTCTTTGCCATTCCCTCTCTTGCTGAACTTGTGTTAGAGCCTGATGAGAGAAGGCTCTGAAGGCCTAGGATACTACTACTACTACTACTACTAGGCATACACAGCACTTTACAGTCACAGATTTTTGGACACATGTCCCTGCCAAATGGGCTTACAATCTAACGTTTTACAATCATACGTCTGCCCTTTCCTCTCTACTGCTGTTCACATATTTGTCACCTCTGGTCTGGACTATTGTAATTCATTTCTGTTTGGTCTTCATTTGAAAGTGATTCAGCGGTTATAATGTTTTCAGAATGCAGCCTCTCATTCACTGCTGAGGGTAGGGGAAAAGCAGTTAGAAGTGCCTGCTCGCCACATTTTGCTGTTAATCCAGTTGATTCATTGTTATTTGTTAGGTCTTGCTGACTATATAATAATCTAAGAATGAGGCGCTTACCTCTACTCCTTTCAGAGCAATTGAAGTCATGCTAGATTGTCCTTACTTCTATCCAACCAAGATTCCACGTAAATGGGACAAAGGATAGGTTCATCTTGGCTCAGGGAACTCTTGTATGAAATGACCTCCTTAAAGATCAGTAATAACCTCTTTCTATGAAGTTTGAGTAAAAATTGGAACTGAGGCTGAGAATCAGTGATGGTGAAGTCCAGTGCGAGAGCTCTTCAGTCTTGGGCTACACTGGGTTTTGGACCAACACTGAGGGTCTTGTTAAACCCCAGGAAATGAATATGAAGCAGTTGTGACTTGAAGGATAGAGGAGGATGTGGGTTGGAGGCTCTGAGATTCTGGATTGGCCCTTCTCCAATTAACACACGCTGAAGTAGAACTGAATAGTTACCCAAGAGGCCTTCAGAGATATTACCAAAATAATGATCTCTGTTTTTTCCCCTCTTTTTTTTTTTATAGTAGAAACACCACCCCCACCTTATCATGCAAGGGAAACACCAGGAAACCATAATGGGCGCCCTATGGATACAGCAGTCGACAATCCGTTAGTATTGTCATTGCCTAAAGGAGGTAAATCTGCAGCTAGAGAAGCCGAAATTAAGTAAATGTTTGTATTGCTACCAGCGGGGAGGCAAGGGAATTCCTTGATGGTCAATTTTTGTATATTTTTTGGAATGGGAATGTCTGCAAATCCTTAAGAATGGGTGCATTAACCAGTTCTGAGCTTAAGAAACAGCCCAGACCTGGCAACCTGAGAACTTTTAGTTAAAGTTTTAGTTAGTTTCTCTGATTGGATGATGAAGAGGCCCGATCAGAGATGCCCCCAAGAAATTCTTCCTTGTACCAGAGCTATCCCATTCTAATGTGAAATTTCATTGTGGCCTATGTGCCTGATGATGCCATCCAGTCATTGCATGTAGGGTCTACCAGGTGGCCTTTTCCACTACGGCTATTAGAGTCAAAATCAAATATGATTCAAGCAGATAGATAAGCAGACATTCAAAGAAGATGGCTATATCATCTAAGAGCGGCCAAGTATCTGAGAGAGAGGATCCTGGTTCAGACTCCAGGGAAGAGAGTAAAGACTCTGGTTGACTTAAAAGTACTTTTGGATCAGGGCCTAGCAGAGTAGGAACGATTTAAGGAATCGGCTTTGTACATGTTGGGACAAAGGGGTCTGATTTATACTTGCATGTGTGAAGTTGCAAAAACAAGAGCAGTGTTGGCATCAGTGGGGATGGGAAGACTGTGTAACCGAAGAAATGAGAATTAGCTTCTCTGTCACCTTCAGCTTATAACTGAACCTCTTCATTGTAGGGTATTATGTTTAGAGGCCTCAGAATTTCTTCCGTTTACTTTCCATATGACAAGTACTGTGGCATTAAATAAAAAGAAACTCATCATGATGGTGCAGAGGTTGCTCAAAGCCAGACCTTCACAGAGGATGTGTATGGGGTAGTGCTTTTGACAAACCCACTTAACACTCTCCATGCCAGGCACCGGTCCTTGAATTGGTATCCCTGAGGGTTTCAGGACAGTATCCAGCACCACTACCACTCATGGGTTTGGGCATGGGAGCTGCTGTATAATCCTTCCTTGCACTGGTTAGGCCACGCCTCCTCTAGCCTCTGGATAGGTCCCCATCATGTCCCACTCCTTCAATCTTCCTGACTTACTGTTTGCCAGCATATAAAGCTTTTCTAGTTCCTGTGTCCCCACTTCCTGGTCTTATTTCTTGAACATTGCGTCCGTGTTTCCCAGCCTTTCTTCCCTTCCAGCTCTGTTCCCTTGCTCCTTTTGCCGTGTTTTGAACTGATTCGCCAGCTTGCTCTTTGACTCTAGCTCCCAAACTGGACTCTGGATTACTGTTTGCTTCTGTTTCTCTAGTCCTGACTTCTTGCTGTCTGCCCACATCCCGCAACCCCCCTTGCGCTGAAACCTGACAGTTTCAAAGCATTGGTACAGGAGCACAGGTAACAAGGTCTAAGAATGAACTGTGAGGTAGGCATGCAGCCCATCCATCCTCCTTGCAGTGCCTCCCTGTATGTTTCTGATACATGACCTGTTTTCTTCTTACAGACTTCCGACCGGTTTGCTATGAGGAACCACAGCACTGGTGCTCAGTGGCCTATTATGAACTCAACAACCGGGTAGGAGAGACTTTCCAGGCTTCTTCTCGAAGTATACTTATAGATGGATTCACAGACCCTTCAAACAACAAGAATAGGTTTTGTCTTGGACTGCTGTCTAATGTAAACAGAAACTCTACTATTGAAAACACTAGGAGACACATAGGAAAGGGTAAGAGAAACTCCTTCAAACTGGTGAAAAACTTGGATCATATTTTATTATTATTATTATTTATTTATTTACATAGCATCAGCAATGATACCTGGCATGTATAATCATTAACTAGAGATGGGTTCTTACTCCAAGGGGTTTACGATCAAGGAAAGACAAGAGAGAGCGGAGACAAGGATGAGGGGAACAAAAGGAGAGACAGGAATATGTTTATGGAATTTAGAAGTCTCAGGGGCACCTGCTTAACTTGTCTACAAGGGAGAGGGGTACACTGAGTGAAGGATGGAAGAGGAGGCATCAGTGATATGCGCCCCAGGGAGAGAGAAAACTTGTGTGTTCACCTGCTAAATTTGCTTATTTCTGAAACCGTTTATGAAGCATTATCTTCAATACAGTGTAGCTGCTTACAGAGATTATGTACTCGAATCACGTGAAACACATGATTATAAAGAAGAAAGTTTTTCTAAAGTTACAATATATATTTTCCTTTATATTTATCAGTATATCGGGCAATCGAGACTATTACCATAAAAATGTAATTAAGATTATTACTGGTGTCTATCTGTTCCCTTGCTACCATAACATAACGGAGGGAGGGGAGAGACAGATAGCATCCAAATAGCTGAGCTATAAGATTAGGATTTCTGCTAATGTTACGCTCGTTGTTTTTCTCTCTCGCAGGTTAAGGAAGATTAGTCTGGTCAGATCTGTGTTTTCAATAGCTCCTAACAGTTAAACCAAGGAAGAATCTTAGATTTATTTTCTACAATTTTTGTTTTCATTTTGCTTCCCAGAGTCCAAATTAGTTGTTCTACTTCTCTGACTTTTTTTAGAATAGAGTGTGTGTGATTGCTGTGTTGGTTAGGATTGCTACCTTTCACAGTTTGACTCCGAAACTCCCATTTTGACCTATGGAAGTGCCGGGGTCAAACTGTAAAAGGTGGCAACCCTAGTGTTGGTTCCAAATAGCTAGTTGTTATCTGTATATACATAGATTGTGATCCATCAACAACTTACTCCAGAATAAGTGTTTGGTGGAGTGTGGCCCTAGTCTACATTTATTTTATCATTTGATTATTGGTTTCCCCTCGTCGTATTTAAATGTTTGAAATGCTAATGGCTCCCACCCACCCCCTTACAGCTCCCTCCAAAATGATTGCTTACCTGTCCTGTATTTTTGGCTCAGATTATGGTTCTGACATTTCTGCATGCCTGAGGAAGGACTGTGTGGCCCATCAGCTTACATATTATTACAAACAGAAGTTGGCCCAGTTTCTCCATCTGATTTAGAAATAGCAGCCATCAGTTTCCCTATTGTATTTTGTCACAGCTGCCAATAATGTGGAGGGTTCCGGGGTTTAAGCCCCCACCAAGAACCAACAGGTAGGGCTCAGGTGCCCGGATTAAAACATGAGGAACAGTAGGTGAAACCATCTAGTTGCAGGGGGGGTGGATGCAGAGGATACCTGTTTTGCCCAGCGCATTGCCTAGCTGGAGGGCTCACCTGCATACATAGCTGGCTGGCTTCCTTCCCCCTGAGATGCTCATTCATTCCTGATGGTGAGTGTGGAGAGACAGGCACCAGCCCTGAGAACCCTGCTCCCCTCGTGCTTCTGGGAGGGGATGGGGGATGTGGTTTGGAGCAAGGTTTCTGGAAGGTTTAGGGCTGTCTGCTCCCCACAGTTACTGTAAATTCAGCAGCCCTGCTTTGTGTAGTTAGTTTCAGCTACTTGTTTCCACAGTGAACAAGTGAAATATGTTTTGTTTCTTTTTTTCTCTTAAATATTCCAGCTGCTGTGCTTGGAACTTGCTATTCTGGCTCAGCAGGTACAATTGCAGTACTGTAATTCAATACGTTGCCTCTTGCATTCCGGTTGCACTTTTGCTTTAAAGGTATAAATCCTGTGTCTTGGGATGGGGTGTTTTTCTGTTTTAAAAGTTATTTTCCTCCTGATTCTCTTGGGAGAACTCAGTCAGGCAGTTAGGACAGTCTGACCAGCTCAGTTGTGTGAAACCAAAGTCTTTGAACCCGTAACCGCCTCCTAAAAATGAATTAATCCCCACTGACTTCATGCTGAGAATTCTTCTTTGAAGAGGGGGAGTCTTCCGATACCTTCCCTCTGGTTCAGGACTGGTGGGTCCTCTTCCTGCCAACCCATTGCTGAACATTAGGGCTGTGCGTTCGGATTGCATGGGAAACTGAATACAGCCAAAAAACCTGTGGATTTGGGGTTCTCTCTGACAATTTACATCTCTGAAGTTCTGTTCATATCTGAGTCTGCCACCTGCATCCATGCCATCTCTTTGGTGTGTGTGTAACAGGGACATGTATTACGTGTATCTCCTGTGCCCATGTTTTTAGGTTTCTCTCTGACAAATTATTAGAAATGCCCACATTGCTGCTTTCCCTGTCCTGCCTGCTGAGCTGACACTTTGGGGTTATTCCTGGGGCCTGCTGTTGTGTGTTGGGGTGGGGGGGGAGTGGGCAGCATATATTGCTGGCAGCTGAGCTATTCCGTAATACAATCAAACTACGTTGCATCTCACCATGAACAGCAGGAGACAGTGCACAGAGCAAACTTCAGCAGACAATACCAGCAGCACCGTTACTATTGGGGCATCACCTGTACCTATATTGGCAGCACCACAACTAAGAAATCATGTTTCAACCATCTGGTGAAAGCTAAAGTATTGATGCTGCCTTTGCCACTATCAGTCAAGCTGTAGTCACCACCAGAAGCACAGATTTGATCTTCTCTCAGTGCCATCACACACACTGTGCCTGCTGCTGCTACCACTAACACCACCTGTGCCACTCATGCTCCTGGTGCGACATCCCCTCATGAACCACTTTTAGCAGATCTGTGGTGCCAGAGATTTATAACATGGTAAAGGGCAAGGTAGTGTCCAAGTTCAGCACGGCAGGGGGTTGCATGGTCCACTTTACTACTGACATTTGAACCAGTACCAGTGCAAGTTATGCATACCTGTCCTTGACAGCACATGGCTGGATCTGGTTGGGCCCCAGATGATCCTGGTCACATTGGGCCCAGGCTCGGGTTGGACCAGAGCACAGTCTCTTAGGGCCTGATCCTAAACCTGCGCATGTGTGGTTGCACATGATGCACCACTTTGTACACATGTTGTGTGCACCACATTCTTTACATGGAGGTTGTACACATATCCTCATGTGCAGGGTTTAGGACTGGGCTGCCAGACCTCGGTCCAGTTTCAGAAGTCAAGAGTCAGTGGCAGAGAGGGGGCTGTTTACTGTGGTAGCGCCGAAAAGATCTGAAAGATTCAAAGGTCCTGGATTTCAAGAGTCCTGAAAACAGTAATAAAATTCCACTGGAGCACAGAAATTCTAGGGCTGGAATTCTGTGATTCTCTGGCTGGAGGCTTCCCTGAAGAGAATGCATTCTGTAGAACTGATGTACTCTCCCTTTATTTGCATTGTCTCCATTTTTTTTAAAAAGGCAAAAAGAGGTTGATTTTTTTTCCCTAGTGAATTTGGGTTCCCAGCATGAAATACTCCGATTTTTAATAAGGTGGGTCTCTAGTGCTTGTTGAAAATGGAGCTCCTTTAACTGTTTCAAAATGAGTGCCAAAACAAAACCCAAGGCATCTGACAATCATTAGTTAACTCTGAGAACAGGCACTGGAGTTGACTCTCTCCATTCCTCGTTCTCTGTTTATGACCTTGAGTGCCTGTCTGCCATGGCAGGAGGCTGCCTCATTGCTTAGGATGAGAGGGAGGGAGGCACAACACTGTCAGACCCATGTGATTACACTCAGGCTCTGCTTGGCCTGGGCAGGGCTCTACTCCTACCTCAATATCGGCTGTGTAGTCGTTGCCTTCGGCAGCCCTCTGGAAGACAGGATGAAAGACAAGATGAACCGACATTAAATACAGAGTAGTGTGCAAGCGATTAGTCTCAGGAAAGCTTTGATACAAGATTGTGATTGCTTGGCATGTCAGTGCCAGAAGCACGAGAAAAGTATTAGACAAATTTGAATCTATTTCCAAAAATGAGCCACCCAGCCTCTAGGCTTCAAATAACCCAAAATGAATCCCAAACTTTTTAAATTGCATCTCTTTTCCTGGTAGGGGTCAAGAACAATACATAAACCAAAATAGTTCTGTTACCATAATTTCAGCCACTAAATTACTCATTCTCTTCCTCTTTGTAATATTTATTTTTATTTATTTTCATCATTTTTATACAGCCCCCCTCCTGCCCAAGGGCAGCTATGGGCAGTGAGTAATAGCAGTCTCTTAGCCACCACACTCATTTTAATCAGTCCTTCCTTAAAGCTGAGTATGATGAAGGTCCGAATCAGGTGACAAACCTTTGTAAACAGCAAATAATCTGAAAGACTGCTGTACTTATGTCTGCCACTTTTCTAAATGATGTCCCTTGTAATAAGGTTATTGTGTTGTGATGGTATGTTGTTGTTAATAATAATAATTAATAATAATATTATTTATTATTAGCAAGTATTTATAAAGCGCCAGCAATGTACCTGTCGCTTTAAAAAGTAATGGAATAGACTCTAAGCCCTGCCCGGGCTTAGAATCTGAGAGACGGGGGAGGGAGGAGAACAGAGGGAAAGTCAAGGGGTGTAACATTCATGAAGCTGCGAAGTCTCAGGTGCATGTGCTTGGTTTGGTTACATCGAGAATGATGGCTGCCTGGTCCATGTGGTGAGGATAAGATTACACAGACCTCGGGTAACAGATATGCGAAATACCAAATTTAAAATATTTATTCTGAATGCAAATGAACTAGACATATAATTCTCATTTATATAAAGACAAAGGCTGATGGCAAAGGTTGTCTAAAAGTGGGTTAGAATCATGAATAACAATTGCTGTCTTGCACAGTTCTTAGTAAGGAATCAGAACTACAGACTGAGCAATTTTAGGACAATAGATATAAAAGCAGTATTTTAGTGGACATTGGAATAGGGAAAAGGTCATGTTTTTAGTGATATTTAACCGTTTTAAAAAATTAAGTTATTGTAGCTACTTTTTGGAACAAAGGAATGATAGCGAACAGTAACCATACAATAGTAAAGCAGTCCAAGCCAATATCTGTTTATAAACCTTTGATGTGATATATGTCCAGGTTTACAGAGAAATGACCCATGTGTGTATCCTTTCCAGGTGTTCATCTCTATTACGTTGGTGGAGAGGTTTATGCAGAGTGCGTGAGTGACAGCAGCATTTTTGTGCAAAGCCGCAATTGCAACTACCAGCATGGCTTCCACCCAGCCACAGTCTGCAAGATCCCCAGCGGCTGCAGTCTTAAGATTTTCAACAACCAGCTCTTTGCCCAGTTGCTTGCCCAGTCAGTTAACCATGGGTTTGAAGTGGTATATGAGCTCACCAAAATGTGCACCATCCGAATGAGCTTCGTTAAAGTAAGGATCTCTTTTTCTTCTGTCATGTTGCTGAAATGAGCAGAAACATCCCTTTAACTTGTTAAATGTAGTGATATTTCCATATTGCAGCCAATTTTTTAAAAAGTATTTTAGTGCTACTAAACAACTCCCAGTATACAATTCTTGAAAAGTGTAGGCACAGCCATGTGGTTCATTACACCTGATGGAAGCTGAAGATAGTTGGCACATCTGTAGACTTTTTATCTGAGAAGAATGAACATATTCTCTTCAAAGCTCTTTCATCCAGCCCAGGCAGGTCTTGTTAGTGAGTCCGAAGCCCTTTATGATGAATACCTTTGAAAGTCACAGAGAAAACTCCTGACCATGGCCTGATGTCTTCAGGAGAATGTTGGCCACTAACGCTCTTGCTGTGGTATTTGAATACTTACAAATCACTATCCACAAACGTGGAGATACTGGGTATTTTCAGACATGAGATCACACTCAACCACAGTCAATTCCCTGTGGTGGGGAATGCCCTCGTAACATCTGTTGGGGAACCGGAAGTTCCCCCCCAGATGTTAACCACACTCAATCCCCGCCTGGAATCTCATTCGCCACGCGATCAGCTGGACCGGTGGGGCTGGTGCCGATCACGTGGTGAATGAGATTCCTGGCGGGGATGAAGGGGCCCATCACGTCTGGACGGTGATCACGGCCCGGAATCCCCGCCTGGATTCTGGGCCGTGGTCATTTCAGGCGGGCGCTGCGACCGCATTGGCTGTGGCGCCCGCCTGTCTCCCCAGAGGGGGAGCGGTGGGGGAGCGTGGGGAGCGGGGGCATGCGGCCACACGTGCCACGTGGCCCCGCCTCCTCCCCGATTCCCCGCCGGGATCCCCCAGCACGTCTGTTGGCCGTGCCGGAGTGATCCCGGCGGAGAATCTAAGGGTTGTTTCCGTGACGGGGCGAATGCCGCCCCATCACGTCTGAAAATACCCATTGTCATCAAATTATGCCACAGCTGGCTTCTTACCATCATGACTAAGGTAAAATGTTCAAACCTACATAACTTATGGCCAGACTTCATAATCCGTGCTTATTAGCCTAAATTAAAGTGATCTCATTTTCTGAGATGTTGTGGTTTTAGGCTGATGACTTTGAAAATATTCACTGAGGTGGTAACTGGAAAAAACATGCAGCCCAGGCTGGTTTCTTCAGTAAGGGAAAGAACATGGGAAGTTTGAGAGATGCCTGCAGCTTGCCTTACCTCCAGAGCCATCAACAGTCTTCACTGTTAGCAGGCCCATTCATTTTCCATTAGCTTTTATTAGCCACGAAGGGCAAGGTCTCACTTGCATGTGATTTGAGCAAGGGCAACGAAAACTCTTGGCTGTATATCTGGGTGAAAGTCAATGGTAAAGGATTCGGAGTTTTGTATCTCTTCATCTTGACAGCACTTCTCCAGCTCTGCTAGTCTCTTCGAACTCCAGCAGTCTGGCCTGCAGCATTTTTAAAGCTCCTTTCAGCTTCAAACAAGTTGTGTTTTTGTACAGGCTGAAACAAGCTGTTTATGCCAAAGGGAGGGAGGCTTGAGGGCCAAGAATCTGATTTGAAATCCCCATATTCTCTAGAACCACAAGTTTGAATCCCTTCCTTCCTACCAGAGCAAACAAACAGAGCTCTCGTGCAACTGCCTGGTTGTGGGTCTTTTACGCTAAACCATTATCAGCCAAAGGTGTGTCTGCTGTTTGTGCACATAAAATTCCCTTTGAACATTTCCTAAAAACATAGTCCATCATCTCCCAGCCTCTGGCCTTCCCTGTTTCACTGTACTCCAGTTTGGAAAGGAATTTAGCATCTTTTTCAACTCACATTTGTAGAAAAAAAAAACCAGGAGACACGAATGGGCATGTTACTGCCACAGGAAATATAGCCAGTTACACAACACCCTCATTATCTCAGCAAGGCACGGCATATTCTTTGATGTGCTGTTATCTGAAATCAGACACTGAGTGGCAGGGAAAACTGTTGTGTTTGCACGCTGAACCAGATCACGATTTTGTTATCATTCCACTTTAATGAAACAGTCACAAACACTGTAGCGCGTTGGGTTCTGTGTCACCAGTATACGAAGGGCCAATTTCAGCTCTTTTCAAAATGATAAACTCTCTTGCTCCTTTTTTTTTTTTTTTTTTTCCAACTCGCTCTTTGAAGTGTCACTTTGCTGCTTGCCTCATGGCCATTTCCTCATGTCTAGGACACAGTCCTTTCCTGTCTTTTGCTCACAGTGAATGGTAAGAGAAGGTGCAACAAACTCCCTGCTTTTCTCTTAGTATACATAGCAGCTGGTTAGGATTGCAGCCTCGTATGCTTTTGAAGGCTAGTAATAAAAACATAGAGAACTTTATAAGGCATTCCCACAATTCAGAGTGCTTTCCAGTATGGCTGAGTATAAATTGCAGATGGAGAAACTGGGGCACAGAAATTAAACATACCCAAACCTATGCAGTTTGTCAGGACCATGAACAGAACCCACATCTCCTGGTTTCCAGTCTCTTCTCAGTTCTACTAGACCACAGTCAAGGAGCCCTAGAAACTTAGTCCCTTTTTACACAAGATGCTCCCACACGTCTACCCATAGAACACGGGGGGGAGCAGCTCATGTGAAATTCATGATGCGTGGGTGCGCGCTCCCGCAACCAATGCATCCCCACCCACCCCCCACTCATGGAGCAATTGGCAAAAATCACGTTGTTCCACGTGTGGGGGATGAGTGTGCATCCATGTATGTCGGCACCCATGTGCCGCCCGTGCAGGCAGCACTCCACCCACAGACCTGGCCCGCACCCCACCTCCAGACCTGTTTAAAAAGGGCCATATTTAGGACTGCTTTATAGTTTGAAAAGAGAGGCTTGGATTGCTCTGTCTAAAGGTAAGGCAAAATCTTACCGTGTAGGCTGTGGTGTTATTGGGAGCAAGTACTGGAACAGGCCCATGCTTCATGCATTTCGAAAACTAGTAAAGAGCATTGCTGAGTTAATTGTGTCCAGACGTTTAAGCCATTTTGCCTTGTGCTGGAAAGAGAGCACCTGGGACAACCACTGGGTCACTATCGTCCCCTTTACCCATCACCATATGGTTTTGCCTGTAGTTTTTATTTCAGTGTCTTGGCATTTCATTTGCCATCGTCAGAATGGGAACTAGGGAGTCCAGCTGCCACCCAAGAAAGGCTCTTTAATAAGCAGCTTTCTCCAATAGAGGCACAAGTTTAAGGGCCTTCTTAAATGGCCATGGCCGTGTGAGGTGTCCATGTGTGCTGCATGGAGTGCTGACACATGGCTGGTATGGGGGTGGGGAGTGGGATTTAAATGGGCCTGGATGGGTGTGTGCCCCTACCCATGCACCGCCCATTCCTGCCCCCGCAGGGAGCATCCTGGATTTCCCCCTGATGCTCCATGCACAGGCATGAGTAGGCAACGTGTGGGTCATGGGAGCGTGGCCCACCCATGCTGCCTTTAGATGGGTGGAGGATGGGTGAATCTGCGTGGGTGCGTCCCATTTAAAAATGACCTAAGCCACAGCTTCATGTCACATCAGTCACCGCTGACTGCAGCGAAACAAAGAGGAGGTCTCTCTTTCAGCAGACCCAGACCCGGCAGTTTCCGTGCTTACCCGGTGCCTGGCGGCTGTGGGAGATTGGATGAGGGCGAGTCACCTGAGGCTGAATCACGACAAGACGGAGGTGATGTTGGTGGGTAGGGCTGTGGGAATCATGGCCCCTGTCATTGATGGGGGTCTGCCCTCTCATAGCCACCCAGGTCCATAGTCTGGGGGTGCTTCTTGACTCACAGCTGCACCTGGATTCTCAGGTGGAGGCAGTGGCAGGGAGCGCCTTTCGCCAGTTACATCTAGTGCGACGGCTGCGGCCGTATGTTTCAGACTGACCTGCAAACACAGAAAAGGTATATAAAAGCAGAGTTACATAAACCAGAGCCAACAACAGTCTGCTTCAAAAATATATATATAATGTTCCTGTACAAGTTCAGAAGTATATGTGGAGAATAAGTACATACAGTATACAATCAACTAATAAAAATGATGAAGCTGCAAAAGTACATAAACCCAACGTTTCGCCAATACAATTGGCTTCTTCAGGGGTGTTCAAAAGCTTCTTTCTCTCTGTTGTAAATGATAGCAGACAGAATCAGCATCACGCAGACACAATGTAACATACAGACAGTAATAAATAAGCAATACTTCATTTTCCCAGAGACAATTTTCAATTGGTTTCTAATAATCAAATTATTTTAGCATAATAATACTATTTAATATATACAAAAATATCAACAGTTCTATAGTTTCTATAAAAAGAACAGAATTCTTACCCCTAAGGGCTATTTACCAATATTTAATTGCAGATTCGTCAATCCTCCTTTACACCAGTTCAATGTAGTTAAAGTCTACATAAAGTGCTTAAAAATCTTACAATACACACTAACCTTACTAGGCAGCCTCAATAATTGAGTACAGACCAGTTGCCTTGCAAGAGTACTGGTAGCTCTTTAGTTTCCACAAAAACAACGGAGCTGTTACCCTAAGGGGCTGTTCACCAGTGTGTGATGGCAGATTCACCAATCTCCCTTTGCAACCAGTTCGGTGTAAATTAAGTCTTTATAGAGTACTTAAGGGTTTTATGGTAAAGACTGACCTTGCTGGACGCTATAGGTCTTTCTCTTTTTCTAATTTCCAAACCTTTTCAAGCCCTGAAGGTGCCATATTTCTTTTTTCTTCTTTTCTTTTTTCAAGCCCTCCAGGTGCTGTATTTTCTAATTTCTAAACCTCAATAGAGAGCACACAACTAAGAAACTTAGGGTAAGAACTCCGTACTGTATGTACTCATTCTCCACATATACTCCACATATAGGAACATTATATATATATTTTTGAAGCAGACTGTTGTTGACTCAGACTTTGATCTGGCCACCATCATCCATGCCTTCATCTCCTCTAGACTGGACTACTGTAACGCGCTCTACATGGGGCTACCCTTGGTGACGGTCCGGAAGCTGCAGCTGGTGCAAAATGCAGCAGCCCGTCTCCTTATGGGGACCGGCCATCGTGAGCACGTTACACCAGTGCTCTGTTTTCTGCACTGGCTGCCTATTGTCTTCCAGGCCCAATTCAAGGTGTTGGCGTTGACCTATAAAGTCCTAAATGGCCTGGGCCCTGCATACCTGCGGGATTGCCTCGTGCCCCGGACCGTGATGCGGCCTTGTGGCCCGGACTGCAGTTAGCCGGGGACATCCAACTCAAAGTCCCCTGCGTTTCCCGGGTGGCGACGATGGGGAGGGCGTTCTCGGTAGAATTCCCTCCCGATGGAGGCCCGCCTAGTCTTGGACCTCCCTTCTTTCCGATGACCGTGTAAGACCTGGCTGTTCCACCAGGCCTTTAGGGAGGGAGACGGGTAAGGGGATTGGGCTGGGGGGTGGGGTAGTTCTGCCCTTTTAAAGTATTTTAAAGCATTTTATTGATTTTATGAGTTTTAATGAGTTTTTATAATTGTTTCATTTGTTGATATTGATGTTGTAAGCTGCCCCAAGCTGCCATTGCGAGCAGGAGGGTGTGGGATATAAGTATATGGAAATAAATAAACAAACAAATGGTCCGTTTTCACAATGAAGAGAAGTCAGCAGTGGAATGAGCGCCCATGGGGTCTGTACTGGGACTGGTGTTGTTTTAATGTATTGATTAATGATCTGGAAAGGGGAGTAAGGAGTGAGGTGATCAAATTTGCAGACAACACTGAGTTATTCAAGGTAGTTAAAACATGAGCAGACTGTTAGGAATTTCCAGAGAATTTTGTGAGACTGGGCATCTAAATGTTAGATAAAATTTCATGTGGACAAGTGCAAAGCAATGCATATAGAGAAAAACAATCCAAACTTTATGTATACAATGCTGGATTCTAAATAAGGAGTTACCACTCAAGAAAAGGACCTTGGAGTCATTGTGGACAATACATTGAAATCCTCCGCTCAGTGTATGGCAGCCATCAAAAAAGCAAACGGAAGGTTAGGAATTATTTGTAAGGAGATAGAGAATAAAACTGAAAATATCATAATGCCACTATATAAATCTGTGGTGCGACTGCACTTTGAATATTGTGTTCAGTTCTGGTCACCCCATCTCAAAAAAGATATAGTAGAAATAGAAAAGGTACAGAGAAGGGCAACAAAAATAAGGGTTATGGAACGGCTCCCCTATGAAGAGAGACTGGACAGGTTGGGGCTCCTCAGCTTGAAGAAGAGACAACTGAGAGGGGATATGATAGAAGTTTATAAAATCTTGAGTGGTATGGAACATGTTAATAGGGAACGGTTATTTATCCTCTCAAATAGTAGAACTGGCGGACACTCCCTGAAATGAACGGGTAGCAGTTTTAAAACAAAAGAGAGTATTTTTTCACTCAGTTTTCACAATACTCAGTTCAGGTATTTTTTCACAATTTAGTTGTGTAATTTGTTGCCAGAAGATGTGGTTGAGGTCAGTAGTATAGCTGGTAGAGGTGGGACTCCGGGCCCATTACCGGCTACCGGATTTACCGGTTACCGGTTCTGTAAAAACCGGATTCCCGGATTAAATCCGGTATACCGGTACCGGATTTATTTCATTGAGTTCAATGGGGCGCTGTGTCCCCATTGAACTCAATGAAATAAATGAATTCCTTCCCCCTCCCCCTCCCAGGCTGCGCGGGTGGAAGGGGGGACACCCCCCACCCACCCTGCCCAGCCTGGATTTTTGTTTAAAAACAGACTGAGAGGCGAGCCCACCCCCCAGCACCAGCGGCCGCGGCGTCCCCGCAGCCGCCGGTAAGTATGACCCGATCCCTGGGGGGGGTGTTTAACACCCCCCCAACCCCCCAGGGATCACCCCTACTAAAGTTCAGTGCGCTTACCTTGCGGAGCTCCGGCGGCGGCGGCGGGCGGTCCGGCGGCCTCAGCGCCGGCTGTGGCTGCCGGCGTCAGAGACGCTCTAGGCCTTCCGGGGAAACCCGGAAGTTCCCCGGAAGGCCTAGAGCGTCTCTGACGCCGGCAGCCACAGCCGGCGCTGAGGCCGCCGGACCGCCCGCCGCCGCCGCAGCTCCGCAAGGTAAGCGCACGCTAAGCTATGCACTTTAGTAGGGGTGATCCCTGGGGGGTTGGGGGGGTGTTAAACACCCCCCCCAGGAATCGGGTCATACTTACCGGCGGCTGCGGGGACGCCGCGGCCGCTGGTGCTGGGGGGTGGGCTCGCCTCTGAGTCTTTTTTTAAACAAAAATCCAGGCTGGGCAGGGTGGGTGGGGGGTGTCCCCCCTTCCACCCGCGCAGCCTGGACTCGGGGAGGGTTTGGTTTTTTTAACTTGGGGCTTGAAGTTTTTACATTGCAGCCATTTTTAAATGGCTGCAATGCAAAAAAATCCGGTACCCGGAATCCGGTACCCCGGACCGGATTACCGGGTCGAATCCGATAATGCCGGTACGCCCGGTACTGGCATTATCGGATACCGGATTTTACCGGTTTCCCGCCCCTAATAGCTGGATTTAAGAAAGGAGGATAGGTCCATTAGCAGCTATTAGCCAGGTAGGTTTGGGGAATGTAACTAGGGGTGCCACCTTGGGTCATTTTTAACTGGATGCTTCCATTTTGGCCTATGGGAGTGTCAGGTAAAAAAACAACCTTGTCGGGAGCTGGGAGTGAACAACAGGGATCTTCCCATTGTGACCTGTTGGGTGGTACTTTCAAGCGACTGAGATTGGTGATAGGCTCGATGGACCATTGGTCTGACCCAGTATGGCACTACTTATGTTCTTATGCAAATTGTAACAAACTCCAGTTCAAACACTTTAGAGGAAGCCTGAAAATGCCTTCAAGCCACCACCAGAGGGCGATGGACAACTGCCTAATGATCTGGATAGCCTGACCATTGGTTTGTTGCAAATTCAGTCCCAGGTTCTAAATGCCAAAGAAGTCTGCACACAGTACTGCTTCAGTCTGCTGTTACAGGTTCAGATTCTTTTCCCTGCAAGTGCCCATAATACCAGAAAAATGATATGCTGAAACATTTTGGATATTTTTCCCGCATACAACTTTAAAAGAAATAAACTCCGTCTTCCAGACCAGTGTTACAAATCCAGGTTCCGTGGAAGATAAATTGTGACTGATTTACTGAGCGGTCTTTTAATGAGAGTGTTTCCAGATCATTAACTTAAGTTCTGGATTATTAGGACATTGTAGACTGCTAAAACTAGGTACATCCCAGGGGCATAGCTAGGTTGGACTGGGCCCTGGTGCAGAAGATGGAATGGCAGGGGACAGAGCTACACCAGAGGTGATAATAAACGTGACGGGGGCCCATTATGGCCTGCCTCGGTCAGGGACTCCCCATCACGTTTATTAATGGGCTGTCCGATATGGGCCTGCTGCTGCTGCCCCGGGGGCCCAGGTGTGTGGCTGGCCTGGATGTGGTCCCTCAGATGATTCTGGGCTTACAGCCTAGGCCAAGGGCCACCCAGACGGGCCAGTGCGGGCCATACCAGGCCCGTGTGTCTGTTAGTGACCCCATCCCCTACCAGGGATTGGGGGCTGCCATGGTTGCCCGTTAATCTGTTCCCCAACCTTACCCCGCCAGGGCAGGCCCCCACTTCCAGAGCTTGTTGCCAGCACACCAGTTACGTATTTATTTTCACCTCAGGGATTGTGGATTAGACCAGCTACTAAAGTTGGAAGAACAATAATAATGGGTTACTTTAATTACCCTAAGTTTGAATGGGTTAATGTCATCTCTGCGTGTGATACAGAGATAAATTTTCAACAACTTCTTCTTGGAACAGCTAGTCCTGGAACCTATGAGAGGAGGAGCGACTTTGGATCTAGTCCTAAATGGGAGTGCAGGACCTGGTGCAAGGGGTAGTGGCAGTAGAGTCGCTTGGCAATAGTGATCATAATATAATTAAATTCAACATAGAGGGGAAAGAATGACAGATAAAGCTACCATGGCAATGTTTAACTTTAAAAAGAACTATGCAAAAATGAGTAAACTCTAGTTAGAGGGAAACGAAAAGGAGCAGTTGTAAGGATTGAATGGCTACAAGAGGCATGGACACTGTTTAAAAGCACCATACCAGATTAAGTGTATTCTGGACTTTTTTTTTTTATTTATTTATTTATTAAAAGGTAGGAAGAGGACCAAACATATGCCAGCATGGCTGAATGGTGGGGTGAAGGGAGGCCATTAGAGCCCAAAAGATGTCCTTTTACAAAAGTCAGACCAAGAGGGAATTTGAAGAGTGACTTGCTAGAAATGCAAAAACCAATAATAAAAACCTTTTCAAGTACATCAGAAGCAGGAATCCTGCTAGGGAGTCATTTGAGCCATTAGAGGGCCTGATGGTAAAAGGGGCACTCAAAGGTCATTGCAGAGAACTTAAACGAATTCTTTGCTTTGGTCTTCACTGCAGAGGATATTGGGAAGATATCCACACTGGAACTCAGGGGCAAATTGGGAGACCAAAGTGGCCCGGGAAAATCTAGTCTAGTGGCCCTGTGCCGGCGGCAAAGCCGTCGGGGAGCCAGAAATGGTCCAAGGGGGCGTGGCTTGGGGCAGGCAGATTGCACCAGATTTCAGTCAGAGCTGAGTCCCCATACTCAGATCCTCAGCAGCCTGGCAGGGGCGAGTGGGGTTTTTTGGGGGGATGGCAGGGGGGAGACTGCCACTGGTGGGGGTACTGGCCCTCATTTCAGTGCTCTGGCTCCCCAAATCACTCCGTTTCAGTGCTCAGTGGCCCCCAACCAAAAAAATCACTCTGTCCCTTGCTATGCATCCTACAGTAAGGCTTCTTCATTCCTGCATTAGCTGCACTAGTATT
>QEPC01015139.1:3180336-3196639 GCA_003113815.1 Sphenodon punctatus | reverse complement strand
CCCCCCCCCCCCCCCCCCCCCGAAGGGGTGCTGCAGTGTGCAGCCACTGGGGCCTACTTTTCACAGGGAAGTGGTGGCACCAGCAGCTGCACGCAGCACCGCTTGTGCGGGGGCAAACAGAGGCTGCAGGTGGGCTTGCCGCTCGCGCGCAGGTCAGAGAGAGGTCAGCGCGATGGGACCTGGGCCGGTACTTGCAGCCCCCAGGCTGCCCCTTCAGCCCCCCATGCAGCGAGCGCACGAGACCAGAAGCAAGCATGGACTAGCCCTGCCCCCAATGATGACATGGGGGGCAGGCTAAACATGATGTCAGCCCACGGCAGACTAGTGGGGGGGCTGAAGTCCCCTTAGTCCCCCCGGTGAATCCGCCCATGGGTTGCCATGAGCACATTACACCAGTGCTTCATTCTTTGCACTGGCTGCCTGTAGTTTTCTGGGCCCGATTCAAGGTGTTGGTTTTGACCTACAAAGCCCTAAATGGCCTGGCCCCCGCTTATCTATAGGATCGCCTCACTCCCCACCATGGATTGGCCCCTGAGGTCCACCAGGGCCGCCTCCCTCAGAGTCCCTCAGGTAGTGATGATGAGGGGGGCCTTCTCGGTGGCTGCACTGCGGCTGTGGAACTCCCTTCTGATGGACGTCTGCCTGGCCCCAGATTTCTCCTCTTTCCAAAGGCAGTGTAAGACCTGGCTGTTCCGCCAGGCATTTGGCAAGGGAGATTGGGGGGGGGGGGGCTCCACTTGGGGTTATCTATTCATTCTTAATTGATTTTTAATAGGGTGTTGTCGTTATTGTGAATTTGTATTTTTATATTGTTTTAAGTATGTTGTGAGCTGCCCCAAGCTGCTGCAGTAGGAGGGAGTGGCCAAGAAATCGATAGATAGATGATGATTTTATGAAACTGCATTTTTAGAACCAGAAAAGTTTCTGGAAAAATATCGTGGAACTCTTTCCACCCCACATCACTGGGGACCTGTCTATAACTATTGCTTGTACAGTGCCAGGTACATGGCTGTCACTATATAAATAATAATAAAAAATAACTACTATTGGTAACTAATTGCTAAAATCTGTTGTTGTACCTGAGAATTGGAGGGTAATGAACTTAATGCTAATTTTAAAAAATGGCATCAGAGATGACCCTAAAAACTGTGGACCTATTATTTTGAAATCGGTGTCAGGCAAACTGGTGGAGACAGTGGGGAAGAACAGAATTATCTGGCATATTGATAGACATGGCCTACTAGGGAAGGGCCAACATCGTTTTAGCAAAGGGAAGTCATGCCGCACTAAACTTATTTGAATTTTTGGAGGGTGTGAACATGCATGTGGGTAAGGATGATCTGGTCAATATAGCGTATCTTGATTTTCAGAAAGTGTTTTTGATAAGGTCCCTCATGAGAGACTCTTGAAGAAATGTATTTTATTTTTGTTTGTTTATTTATTCATATTTCTACCCTGTCCTTCCCATTAAGGCACAGGGTGGCTTACAATATATAAAACCTTTTAAAAATACCAAGTATTAAAATACCAAATACGTGCTCCCTGCCCCCGCCAGTTTGCGGGTATTGGTGCACATCCCAGTGACTGTGGGTATTTTCAGACGTTACACAATCACGGTGAACCACAGTCAATTTCCATAAGGGGACCGTGAGCTCGTAACGTCTGTTGGGGCCAGCCGTGATTCCCGCCAGATGTTCCCGCCCGTGATCAACGGGGGCATCACGTCTGTCCCCTGACTGCGGCCCGGAATCAGCGCCACCGATTCCGGACCGTGGTCACTGCCCGCGGGGGCAGCTGGGGGAGCGTGGGGGAATCGGCCATCACATCTGCTGGCCGTGATGGCAGGATTCCGGCAGGGAATCATTTGGGTGATTCCGTGGCGGGGCGAATGCTGCCCCGTCACGTCTGAAATCACCCAATGACTGATTAAAGAAGGTACCACCGGTCCCAAATGATACATCACTCCCTCTGGTAATATTAAAAGTTATTGCCTCCTTCTTCTTTTAGCTCAACAAATGAGCTGCAAGATAGATGAAACCTCTTCATGCTGAACAGCCCCCACCCCCTTAACCACTTCCAACTCCTATCTGGCCTGCGAAGCTTGTACTCATTTTCAAAGTGGCTGATGGGAGGGAAAAGTTTCCCCACTCCTGCTTTAGACAATGAGAACTCCACTGGGTTTACCCATAAAAGACAATTACAAGCGAGGCTTTCCTGTTTCAAGAAAGTAGGGTTTGCTGTATTGGTCCCAAATATAGGCAATAGACACAGAGTATTAAAGTGATATCTTTTATTGGACCAACTCGCATTGGTGGAGGTATGCAAGCCTTTGGACCTTACAGCGTCCTTTGTCAGGCAGGGCTGAGGTTACCTCCACCAACTGGAGTTGGTCCAATAAAAGATGTCACTTTTTACTACTTTGTCTCTATGGTCTCCTGTTTGGCAGAGAGGGCTATATAGAAATAGAAATCCTTAGAGAAGCTCTAAATAAACTAAATTTAGAATTCTAAATGGTCTCAGTAGGGTCGGATAACCACTTAGCATCCCTCTGTCCTACAAGCATTTATAGTCCATTATAACAATGTAAATAAACTCAAACTGCCCAGCAAGCACTGACAAAGTTACAGCTGCTCTGAATATTCAGGCTCGCCTATCCCCATCCGTTCTTTCCCTGGGAAAACATTTTAAATCTTGGCAGCCTTGTTAGAACCAATAGGGCATTTCCCGTGGAGTGCAGAGGAACCAGGCCTTTCATTCTGGGATTGTGACTGAGAAAATAATCACATTGTAATTCTTTGATTTTGATTTTCTTTAGGGTTGGGGAGCAGAGTATCATCGCCAGGACGTTACAAGTACTCCCTGCTGGATAGAGATCCACCTGCATGGACCATTGCAATGGCTGGATAAGGTTCTGACGCAGATGGGCTCGCCTCATAATCCCATCTCCTCCGTCTCTTAAGAATCGCCTGTAGAAATACCCACATAACAGATGCTATTGCAGGCAGTGGCTTAGAGAATTTCCGGTTTACAATGGACAGAAGTTTTTACATGTAGATATAAATGGACACACACACACACACACAGAGTGTGTATGTCTTCTATCCATATTTTTTTTCTTTCTGTTTTGTGGTTTCCAGTTGATACAATACCAGTATGACAAAGCTGGAAATTTAGGTTTCGTATGTTTGCTGTCTAGGATGAAATAAACTCTTCTTGTGGAAGGAAAAGAGGCCAGATCCTTGCAAAGCGCTGAGCATTTCATGTAAGGTACCAAAAATCTCTGCTGCCAGGTGAAGTCAATGACTACAATCCAATGCTGTGCGGATCCCCGCATGGAGCTGTGCATGTGCAAGTGGTTTGCACGCAGCATAATGTGCAGTCAATGCAGCTCCACCTGGATTCCGTGCATGCAGCTGTATGTGCACATGCAGCTCCGCACGGTATCTGTACAGCACTGGATTGCGGCCAGTGAGTGAAGAGAGTTCTTCTTCTCAGCACTTCACATGGATTAGGAAACAAAGCTGTAGCTGGTCAGATTAAGCCCTTTACACAGTGTATGTACTAGACTGATGCGCTCAGTTCCCCTTACGTTCCGTTTGGGTTTAAATGAGACTTCAGTAGTGCACAAGCCTTGTGCACAGGGTTGAATCTCATAGTAATAAACAGCAGGTCCAGCTGTCTCCTTACTGTAAAGCATTATGGGTTTGCAGGGTGTGCAGCTGCCCACATCACATCCTGATTCCAACAGCGGTTAACTCAGTGTCTCCCAGAATGCATTCAGCACTTTGCAGGATGAAGCCCTATGAGAGAATTGTGGGCTGACCCAGGTATTCTGACACGGTTGGTACATTTATCATACGGTACTACTGCACTGGAAAACAACAATTTATTTGAAAGCAAGTAGAAAATTAACTCCATGTGGTTTTGGCAAGATTGCTATCGGGCATGTAAATTGGATCATATCCATGAAGCAGTATTGCTGTTGAATTCTGTTTTTAAACTAGAAATGTCTGTATTTAAACTACTGTACTGATGAAACAGTATATCTAAAAAGAGACTTAAACTGGGATTCAGAAAAGTAAAATGAAGTGTAAATCAAGGGATTGCATAACTAGCCTACGGTCTGCCTTGGGAGAGCTTCTGTAGTAGGTACCAGGCCAAGCTGGAAGTGGGAAGTTCTTTCATAGGAAGATGATGGGAGTGGTACTCAGAAAAATCTTGATTCCTGGACTCATCCTAGGACTTTTAACTCTTCCATGGGCTCAGCAGTGGTGGTGATCCCACCCAATCTCCAAGAGGGAAGGTACTGGGTGCATCAGTGTTACATTCTGACATCTGCTGGAATAGGTGGACTGCCATCTTAGGCACAGGCTTCTGTATTGGGGCGTGGCCTACATATTTGGGTATTTTAATATTTAGGATTTTTGAGTGTTTTGGCTGCCCTGGAAGGAACAGAAATAGGACAGTGGTTCTCATAATTTGTAGACTGCCTTCATCCCACCCCTTTTCCTTTTGTCTGTGATACTTGGTGTCCCAGCCACACAAATGTTCATAAAGCATTTCTCTTTCTCTCCCTTGTTCCCCCCACTCCACAACTCTCCAGACACATAAGCCCTTTAAACACAGGCGTGTGCTGCGGTCTGTGTGCACTGACTGGGTAGTTCTGACAAGTGCACACCGACCTCCCCCCACTGCCACCTGTCACCCACGCATGGAGGCACCTCGGTTTTGTTCAGTGTCTCCGTGCATGGAGGATGGGTGTAGAGGGGTGTGTGTGTGTGCAGGAGTATGCATCCACACACACACACACAGAGCTGCAGTGCAGTTCAAACAAGATTCACCCACACATGAACACCCAGATTTCTGGGTGTTCATCCCTGGGTGCCACTCGTGTAAAAAGGGCCATACAGTTTTTGCCAGTTGCCACTGCTCCTGCTGTAAGCCCCTACCCCAATCCTCCCCAGCACAAAGTGGCTGAAATGGGGAGATTTCCAAAAATGGCATCGACTTGCCTACTACTCCTGAAATGTTAACTTCAGTTGGTGGATGCAGCTCCAATCATAATTTATGTTATAGAAGTGGAAATTCTGTACCTTTTTGACAGTTCCTCAGCCAGAGCTGAACTAGGGGGTTGGCAGCTGTGCCCTTTCTCACGCCACCTCCAGGATACATTCCATGCCCCTCCTTAGGGACACACCCATAAGTTTGAGAACCACTGGCATAGGAAATGGGTGGTTCAAAACAGAGCAGTTAGCAAAACCTATTCATGTTTCCAACACATTCTCTTTGTAGATGGCAGAAACTATAAACCATGCTCTGATACCTGGAACTAACATTGCAAAACACCCAGAACAAGTAGCTGTGTTGTTGGAAGTATAAAATAGAATTGCATTGTTCTGATCTTCAGCAGCATTGCAGTGGGGTAGACAGATATATTTTGTGCCTGATCAAGAATACTTTGCAAGGCTGCCATGAGCCCTTTTGCCTTAAGGGCCAGAAAGAGCTGTAATTTTGCAGATTATTGTTATAACATGGGCAAGTGGTACGCTGCCCGGTCCTTTTACTGAACAGAGGGATTCTTTTCTTTCATCGCTCAGTCTCTAGGTGACCTTTAAAAATAAAAAAATAGGATTTCTGCGATCTTTAGGTACGTTCTGTAAGAGCCAAACAGATTTCTTTTCATGCCTTTCTGAAACTGTCATACTTGATAACATGTTCATAAATATCATTTTTATCTAAACTTTCAATAAACCAAGAGGGCCATTTCCTTTGAATGCAGTTTTAACTCTCCCCAATGTTGTTAGTTCAGGAGTGATATATGATCATTAAATTATCTGCAGGATAACATGTTTTCATGAGGAATGTGTGTTTGTGAAGATTCCCATTCTGTCACCATGTGACATCAGCACTGTCATTATCTGATAGGAGAAGCTTTGCAGTCTCCCACTGTAGATAATTCTGTTACACAGAAACCCTAGAAGTGCATTTATTGCTTACCAGCCTTTTTTTTTTGGGGGGGGGGGGGGGCGGGGAGAGAGGAGGATTCCCTCCTGCCCCCAGTTTTGGGGGGGGGGGGGGGGGGGGAGGAACGGGTTTGAAAAGACATTTTCCTGAGCTCTCTAATCTTCATCTGTACACAGCATCTGCTGCATCACCAGTGTCACCTTGCTGGGGTGTTTTTTCAATGTGCTTTTCAAAATGGTTATTGATTAGGTGTTTTTCTTTGCTTTACTTTTCTTTGTATCTCCCTCTGCTTTTTCTGCAACTGAGAATGGAGAAAGCCTACCCCGCTGTTCAGGAAGATAACTACATTATATGCAGACTTCTAGACCACTTTTTGCAGTGAAAAACTCCAGCTAAGAGAGATGAGGTTGCATAAAATAAGCTTCTGGGGTTGGTTTTAGACATTCTCAGCATCTTTCTCTCTTGCTCTTAGGGCATACTCAGGCAAGGCAGCCCTAACAAGGGAAGGAACATGGAGTGCAGCCTGTGCTCTCAATAGTGTGTGAAGGGGGTTTGTGGCACAGGTTATGTGATTGCAGGAGGGTAATGTTCCCCACTCATTCTACTTCCCTCTCAGAGCAGTCAGAACACTGAATTAATCCAGGGAGGAGGATCTTTCCCCTCCCATGGGCCACTTTGAAAATGAGTGCAAGCTTTGAGAGCCACACAGAAGTTGGGGGAGGAGGGCTTTCAGGGGTGCGCTCAGGAAGAGAATGGTCCAGCTCATGGATCTGCCTCCTATTCCTGTGTGCCTTAATCTCTGCTCCCTTACCCTGAACTCAGACTTCCAGGGCTTGAGGGGTGGGGGACTGGATCTAGTGGCTAGATACAGACACTAGGAAGAGGCTAAATAAAAGCTAGCCATGGGCCGTTCCCCATCCCAAGTTAGTCTACGTGCCATCTCATCTTCCTAAGCAGCAGGGGCGAACATAAGGCCATTTGGGCTTGTAACTCTGGTAAAGGGGGTTTGTGGTCCTTGCAGGTGTTTGAGAGCCAAATCTATGGTCTTCTGATTAGCTTTGCTGCCCTCCACTGGTCTAGATTTGAGCAGAAATAAGTAGGCATTTTTCTATTTGCAAATATTAACAATTTCAGATAGCCCTCCAAATAGCATCCACGATCAAAATGGATAGTTGCATATCTGCTTTATCTGTATATTCCATTTCATTTGTTTTGGTTACTTCACTGTTTTGGTTATTGTAGTCTGATCCCTTTGGTTTTTTGCCTACTTCATTTCAGCACAACTAGTGCTAGTGGTGCTGAAACAAAGTAACCAACTAGAATAGCAGAAACATGTTAGTTTTGAGAGACAAAGCAGGAAATGGACAGCAGCTTGTATCTGCCTCACCAGACCCAAATCAAAGCAGGAAAATTTGAAAAATATGGAATTCACCATAGATATTTATTTCAGCTCTAGATTGTTCTCTTAAACATGTGTAATGTGATAGTACTGAGAAGCCTCTACATGGCTGTGGTCCATCGTACTAGGCACTGCACATGCACATCCCAAATGACAGTCCATCAACATTAAAGTCACAGTGGACAACCATGCATGAATGAATGGGATACACAAGCACACAGTGAAATGATTGCTGACATAATACAGTCATCCTATAGGAAGGATTAATGAAAACAAACTGCTTCCCTTTCTTTTTGACTGACACGTTTGCTACAGGCTTTTTGAGTATGAAACTCAGACTCATGTAAAAATACAGATTAGCCACAATTTATGGCCTAGTAATCCTCCATCTTACTATAATGCCTCCCTATTTGAAATGGTAATATTTTCTGCCCAAAGGTCTTGGTGACGCTATCAGCCAGGATTCAGTTTAAAGTTTTTAAATGTGCTCATAAATACTCCGTCCTTTGAGATGGGCTGCCTGGCAGATTTAAAAGCCACATACTGGGAAAACTACTTAATGAATACCGTTTTTTTTTCTGCGTGCATCAACAATTTAAAACCCATTTAAGGTTCCTATGGAAAAGCACCATGTATTTAGTGGAGAGTTATGAGTGTTTGATCTGTCTGTGGCATAAAGCACATTCATCACACTACTCAGGACCAGTTATTTTCCTATTAAGAGATCTTACATAGAAAAAGATTGTTGTAGATAGGTGATAGTTTAATTGCTACCAGTATTTCAGGAGTATTAATATGCCACCGTCAGTCAGGACCTGTTGAAGCGACCTTGACACACTCTACAAGGCCATTCAGTTGTTCACCTCCCCACCAACTTCAATACCTAAGATAAAGCAGTTAGTGTTCTTAATCCCATTATCCCACAGTCTCATCAGCTTAGGATTCAGTTATGGGGCTAGATCTGATCTGTGCATGTGTTTGTTGATGGAGTCAGGAGAACCAGCACGTGGCGATGAAGGGAACCTGAAATGCAGTAGCTAGAACTGTGATAAAACAGAAGGCAGCCCAACTCCTCATACCGCCCAGCTGTTATTTTGCTGCCCACCCCACTTTGTGTCTGATGCATACATGTTAAGTGCCTGCTACAACTGCCAGCTAAGGAACCTTAGGGGTCCCATCTAATGTCTGCTACAACCAAGTCTTCTCACTGACTCCAAAAGGTTTTTTGGGTCAATCCACAGAAGCTCACCATCTTAGCTCTGCAGATCCTAGGTTCAGCCTCCACTAAAGATCAAAATGCTGATGGCTTGTTACAGTATCACAGGAGAGTGTACTCCATGCTGTATGATGCAAGAGCATAAACACCATGTTAATATTAACAGGACCGCATTACATTGCGGTGGAGGAAGCTTTGGCAGCTGTCTCTGAACTGGTCTTGTTCTGGTTGCTGCCTGCTTTTGAATACAATAGACCAGGAAGCCTCTCCACTTAGTGGAGTAGTAGAAATTGCTACTGTAGAGATTAGGCCATGCTACCTAGACTTGGTGTGTGTCTCAAGGGCTCATCCAGTGTTCTTGGAGACTAAGAGACTGATTTTTTTCTCTGCACCTATAGCTTTCAAGAATGTTTGATTTAATCCAGAGGCCGGTGTTCACAGTGTTTCTCCCATTGCCAACAACGGTGTAAATGTAGTGAACATTGGTCCCTGATTTAAAGTGACCAACCTGAACCAGGGGGCACAGTCCCTCCACACATTGATGTCAATGGCAAAAGGTTCATTGGGGATTGTCCTGTGGATGTGAAATATCCCCCAGTAAGGCAGGGCAATGCAGTGTATGGGGGGGGGGAATTTAACCTCTAAACATGCATTCCAACCTTCTTCCCAGTTACTTCTCACTCTTTTTGCCTCAGTGGAGCAATAAGGTGAATTCAGAATGCAGGGCCACCGTAGAGATGAAAAATGCTGTTCCCGGTAGAGATTTGTACAATTCCCTGGTAGTAATGTATGTCTCTCCTGCTTTCCCTGAGCTGCTGAAGTTCTGAGCCAGGTACCTAAACAGACCAAATGTTCATGAACTGCACACATTCCCTGAAGAAGCAGATAAGAACCCACACAGGACTGCAACTTTCTAACACCACAGCCTCAAGTTGTTGTACCAGCACTAACACCATTAAAGTGAATGGGTTTAGTGCCAGCATAGCAACCTGATGATCATGTTGTAAATCAGCCATGAAAATATGGCTTTGGTAGCCAGGGGAACAGTGGAGGGGGGAGGTCAAGGTGGCACCTGAACACTGGTGCCAGGCAGACTAGCAAGCATGCCTCAGGGACACCGAGGGAAGAGTGTGTGTGTGTGTGTGCGTGTGCATGAGGTAGCAGGCAATACCATGATTTTTGTGGGCTTGCTACTGGGAGCACACTAGCCCTGCTCCAGAAAAGCACACACTTAACTTGAAAGTGCAAGAGTAGTTTCAGGACCATGGAAATCAAGAGGATTGATTACTCATATGCTCCAAAACAAGCACAGGCTTAATTGCTTTATTGCAGGGGTGGGCAAAGTTCCCATTCCAAAGAGCCGTGTACCAAAAATCTTTATATGGGCAACAGCCACAAGATACACTGCTGCATGCATGCCTCTTGGAAGCTGCTTCTGGGCTGAGCCTCCCTGCCTTTTCTACTTCCGGAGTGCTCTGCAGTCCTGGCTGTTGGAACAGTAGTGATTCAGCTGCTGAGATTTGAGTGCAGTGAGACAAGACACAGGACCGTTACAGTAGCATGGCTATGGCCAAGACCAGTTCACTCAGCAGCAGTTCACTGAGTTGCCTGAATGCTGTATGTGCTTCCCAAGACACAGTTTGCCCACCCCTGCTTTATAGAATCAGGTACGCAATGAGTTCACACCACACAGAAGTGAGCTTTGTGTCTGCGGCAGAAATGTGCTGTCTGCTTCCCTCCCTCCTGCTACTTCCAACTGCATGTCAGGTGAACAAGATCTAACCACAGTCCCAGTCTGACTCGTCTCTAGACAGGGCCAGTTACTGTCATGGTTTGAAAAGAGGTGATTCTGGGTCCTGCATGGACATCCAGAGAGGAGGAGGAGGATCCTTGAGTCATTCTCATTGGGTGCAATGGAAAAACAAGTTGCATACATCAACCATCCTTACTCATGAAGCCTGGTTTTCTGTGCCCTATTACACACACCACCTCCCAGCATCAAACAGAATATGGGGGAAATTTGGCTCCACTGAAATCAGTGACACGTCAAATTGATATCAATGGGGCAATGATTTCATCCATTACCTTCATTTGAGAATCATCCACTTGTGAAAGATCAGTTTCCTTTTCCTTGAACTGATATCCTGTGGAATTTTTATAAAAATAGATGTCAAACTGACCTATGAAGTCAGCGATTATTGCCAATGCAAATACACACAGCTAATTGTGAACTTTTTGCGGATATGCTTAATGGGCTTTTGTTGTACATATTGCTCCTTCTCTTCTGAGTTAGCTTGAAAACAATCAAGAACAAAGGAAAATTAAACTAACCAATTAAGTAACTGTAAATACTGATTTAATCATAAAATAGAAATCCACATAATTTTAGCAAAGTCTCACCCCCTTGCACTTTATCTCATCTGTAGCAAAGAAGGATGAATGTGTAGTAGACTGGCTTTAATTCACACTTATGATGGGGGATTGTGCAAACTAGCAAGCAATGGAACAAACATAACTAAAAGCACTGAGTGATTATGCACCTCAGGGGAGATTTTGTGCATTTATTCTGGCAATTGTAGCTTGGTTTTGATTACTCCTAGTGCTTTGTAAAGTCCGAATAGACATACTGTGGGAATGCTTAGTACTGATAATCAGTGAGTTGATTACAGCATCGTGTCATCTATTTAAACTTTGCTATGAAGTGGGAAGAGACTACTCTTTGTGTAGATTATAAAGCATACATATTTGGGAAGGCCCGATCTTGCCAAGATTTATGCATGTGTGGACTAGTAAGGCTCTACTTCACTTTATTCTTATCTGCTAGCTACCACGCTCCACTCGGGGGGGGCGGGGGGGATGGACACTAAATGGGATGTGTAAGTATGAAATAATAAATACACAATTTCTTCTCTATGGGTAATTTCTTTTTTCTGTCACACTATTAGCCAGAGCAAACTCGCTGCTTCATCCTCCAGGAAAAGGGGATCAAATGTTGCTCTCTGGCAGATGATGTTGGCATTCCATAAGCTAGCCAATAGATTGTTGCTCTGTGGGTAGTGCCACTTGTGTCCTTGCCTCTTGAGATGGAATGATTGCAGGCTATGTCCATATGACAAAAGATTTATGGGGCAGGTCAGTACAAATTCACCACCCACCCCATGCTGTTTGCTAGGGATGGGAATTTTGGATTCGGTTATGAATTGACCCAAAATCGGCCGATTTAGTTCTCCTGAAATTTCAGTTCTCAATTCAGTTTGGGGTGATTTGGGGTTTTTGTGTTGTTTTTTTTCCAGTATTTTTTTTCTAGTGCAAAACCCCCCAAAGAAATTGATGCAAAAAAACCAAATCTAGAACTGAAGCTGAAATTTGCACCTGAGTCCCATCCCTACTATTTGCCACCTGCTGCTTCCCACAAGTGGGCAAAATGCTATGGTCATAGCACTGGACAAGTGGCATGGCAAACCCACAACCTCCTATCCCCACATGTTCTAGCATGGATGCTTCCTCAGAGAGGTGTGGTGTTTGTTTTTTTAACCTTGGTAAGCCTGGAAATTCAAAGCCACTCTAAATTCTCCAGTAGGCAACAAAAAAAATAATAGTGCTACAGTATGCTGCTAGGTAAAGATTAAGGCCATGATCTACAAACCACTTACTCTACACCCAGTTGTCCCATCAAAGCCCATGGTTTGTAGTCAAATAGATGCCTCTAGTGCTTTTGTTCTCTATAGTCTGTTTGAGGCTGCCCAGCAGCAATGTACTAATCTGACATTCATTTTTGAACAAACTATTTTCTTTGGCTGGAATTATGCTATTGTGATAGTCGTCATTGTCTTGTGCTTACCGTTAAATAAAGTTACTACCTGAGAGCACTGGTTTTTGGTATTCATTTCCCTATATGGAAGAGATGTAGCAAGGAAAAGAATCCTTATTGATAAAGACCAGGAACTCAATTGTGTCCTCATTAAATATTCATTACCATGTGATTAGGAGCCTCTGGTGCATGGGCCAAATCCAGACCACAGATGGTTTATATTTAGCCCCTTTCCAATTCCTGGATCTGCCCAATGGAGCCAGTCTCTGCTCTCATGCACTCAAGGATAGTGGTTGGATCCATGGCATAAATCCATAATCTGGACCTACACATCCTGAGTGCACCCCTTAAGCGTCCCCACCTCAAACTCCTTTCTGACTCATGGAGCTTGTCTGCAGGACAAAAGGTTCCCCACCCCTGGACTACAGTCTGAAGCAATGTGGCAGGGTGCTGTGGGTGGGTCCTAGCAAGACCAGGTGCATGGCTTGCCAACACCCTGCCACTTAATTGCTTGCGGCCTGGGTGGAGGCTAATTCGCTAGGTAGTGGTAATTAGCCCAAGTACAGTTGGTTTTGTCAGGTGACTGGCTAGTTTGGATAAATAGCTGCAGATTCCAACCAGAGAGATCACCATCAGGGAAGAATTAGTGGCAGGGAGTTCCACTCAGTTCTTCCTGAGTCGACTAACCAGTCAGGGCAGGCTACAGAGGAAAAGAACCTGGGGGACTATTATGGGTGGGCCAGTAGAAGCATGGTGCTCATTGATATGCTTCAACAAAAAAGTGTAGCAGGGCAGTATACTGATATTGGTTTCACATAAGAAAAACTGCTCCAAAACAGGAGGCAAAAATTAAACCTTGGTTCTAAAGTCTATTATATATAATAATTGAGCTGGAAACAAATTAGTTGAATAGAAAATCTTTTATTAAGCAGACTTAAGCAATACCAAAATCTCTAAAATCCCCACAGGGTGGAGGAAAAGAGATGCATATACAAATAAGAAGGACACAATATTATAACAAATGCAATAAACAATATTGCAAAGAAAATACAGCAGGCAGGCCCCATAAACTATAATAACATGATGACAACAGAGACTTATGTTCCGAATGCCGACGTTTCGCTCACATAAGTGGCTTCTTCAACAGATGGTTAAATTCAATTAGAGTTTCTTAACACTGATGATAAGTTTCACATTTGATCCCTTGTGATACATCTCCAGCTATGTGGGCTACTACAAAGTATAACGCTACAATGATCTCCTTTTTGCTGTTTGTCCTTTCCTCAGTGGGAGGGGTCTAATAAAAAAGCGTTAGGGAGCCTGATTCTGCTGGTGGGATTCCAACAAGAACGCTGCGCTCTCACTCTGTTAGAGTCAACCCTTGCCCCTTCCGTGCTAGCATAACAGCACCACCAGCTAAGCCAGAATGGGGTGGGAATGATAAGGAAAACTATGAATATCCCAGGATATGACATGCAGCCATCTCAAGTACCCACTACCCTGGCAGAGCATCTGGTTGAAATGGGGTAAATCTATTTATTTTATTTTTTATATTTCTTAGTCGCTCCCTCATGCCCATGGCATCTCCGGGCGGCTTACAACAATAATTTAAAACAATACTTTAAAACAGTAATAAAACCTCAAAATATCAACATTTAAAAGAATCTAAAAAAACAACCACCCTCAAGATTTTATCCCCAACCCACCCTTCCCACCTCCGAAGGCCGGGGAGAACAGCCAAGTTTTGCAAGCCCGGCGGAAGACCAACAGACTCGGGACCAGACAGGCTTCCTCCAGGAGGGAGTTCCATAAACATGGCCCGGCCGCCAAGAACGCCCTCTCCATTGTGGCCCCCCATTTTACACAGGGGGACCTCCAAGAAGGTGCCGGCAGACAGAAGGGGCTGCTCTAGGGCGCGGAGGTCCCTGAGGTATGACAGGCCAAGACTGTAGGGCCTTATAGGCCAAAACCAACACCTTGAATCTGGCTCAGTACACTATAGGCAGCCAGTGCAGCACGTGGAGCAGAGGAGTAATATGCTCCCATCGGCTCATCCCCATAAGGAGACACGCTGCCGCATTCTGCGCTAGCTGCAACCTCTGGACCAGCATCAAGGGAAGCCCCACGTAGAGCGAGTTGCAGTAGTCCAGCCTCGAGGTGACGAAGGCATGGACAAGGGTGGCCAGGTCGGGTCTGGAAATATATGGACGCGGCCTCCGCACCAGATACAGCTGGAGGAAGGCGGCTTTAGCCACCGCCTCCATCTGCCGATCCAGGCGGAGATCTGAATCCAACAATACTCCCAGACTCCGAACCTGCTGGGCTATGGGAGGGAGGATCCCCTCCTTCGCCCTCCCCACCACCATCACCTCTGTCTTCTCTGCTGTAACCAATCCGCCATGGCCTCCAAACATTGGGACAGTACTGAGATGGCAGGACCTGGGTCAGTTGAAAAAGAGAGATAAAGCTGGGTGTCATTAGCATATTGGTGGCAACGCACACCAAACCCTCTCACGATCTCCCCCAAGGGCTGCATATATACATTAAATAATAATGCAGACAAGATAGAGACACAGGTCGGTAACTGGCGAGTGTGTCCACATCCAAAGAGGGCTTCTTCAGCAGGGGGCGCACCACAGCCTCCTTGAGACCGGGGGGCAATCTCCTCTGCCGAAGGGACGCATTGAGCACCGTCCCCAGCGTCTCCCGGAGGCCTTCACCAACCAGGACGGGCATGGATCTAATTCGCAACTGGTGGCTCTAACAGACCCCAGAACACCCACAGCATCGGCCGGCGTCACTTCCTGAAACTCATCCCAAAAAGCTGGACCAGACGGGGCCTCCATAACCTCGCGCTCCACCTCTACTGCCCCTAAATCAGAGTGAGAGAGAGAGCGCAGTTCACACAAAACATCCAAGAATAACTAGAATAGAACTGCCCGTGTTACGTGCTGGAACTGCATGAACACGCCAGGGTTATTCTGAGGTTCCTTGTGGCACTACAGGATAAAATGCCTCCAAGAAAACTAATAAGTCCTGAGGAGAAACTAACCAAAGCCAGCCTAGTTCTAGCTAAGGTGGCCAGCAAATAAAAAGCAAAAAAGTAAGAGTTTGTTTTCACCAGCACTTTGGGGGAGTTAAGCACTTCCTAACTCACTATCTTCCCTGTGTTCTCACAAGAGGGGTGGTATAATAGCGCTAAAAGTGAGGATGAATGGAGGTACTTACCTATCGAATGAAGCAGGATTAAAGTGGGGAGGAGGCTCCTACTCTATACAGCTCGCTCATCTGTACTGGATGAAGGCAATCAATTACCTGGAATTGTTTAGTCCTTTGCTGTCCTAAAAGCTTTCAGCGTTTCCTCCTTTGCTGAGGCCTCACAGACTGTTTGTTATTCCAGTTCCAGCTCCTCCTGCTGGTAGTTGCTTGCAAGTTCCTAAGCAGGGAAAGAGAAGTGCTGTTTAACATGTTTCCCATAGAGATGTGCGAACGCAGTTTGGAAGTTCAGACCGAACTCGGCCTGTTTGGACGACCGAACCAAACTTCCGAACCGAACCCGAACTGACCGACCCAAACTAGAACCGAACAACCACCCGACCGAACAGTTCGTTCGTGTTTGGCCATGTTCGGTTGAGTTTAGGCGGGAAAAACGTGACTGAAGGCCAAGGGAGGATGAGGCAGCTGTGGAGCAGACTTCCTGGTATGGGGGGTGGGGGTGGAGAGGCTTGGAATAGCAGCCAGCCTACCCAGGCTAAGCGCCAGGGGGTTGGGCGTCACCTCCTGGCAGTAGAAGTAGCTGTGGTGGCTGACATCTGCAGCAGCAGGTGATTCAGGGGATGAAGAATCCCAGCAGGGGCCAGCATTGTCCACCGACTCCCCCCATTGTTGAGAGCGCGGTTAGAGGCAGGGCCTG
>QEPC01015139.1:3163765-3180236 GCA_003113815.1 Sphenodon punctatus | reverse complement strand
CTCCTACTTAAAAAACAAAGTTCAGAAATGTATTAATTTTAACACAATTTGAGATCCACTGTTTTGTTATGAAATGTTTGTATTTTTACCTGAATAACTTGAAAATTAAAATTTTGCTTGACTGAAAAAATAAACACCCCAATATCAGTTTGCATGGATCTGATCATTCTCTTGTTTGAAGCACTTTAAAAAGGAAAGGTTTTGTAGGAAGAAAAGGTTTGGGGTTAGATTATCTTACTCTTTGGACCTATGGTATTATGCCTTGTCTCTGAATATTATGTTTGATCCAGTTAAACACAAGGATGGACATCATTTAATGCAAAACAGGAAGCGATATCTTGACATTGGTTTATCCATGCATCGCCATATTCTAGATGTCACTCAGCAAACTGTAGTCAGTCTACATTCAGTACCAATTCTCCCAAATCAGTGTCAACACCATAATTTGAGTTATTTTCTATTTTGGTTTCTTCTTCCTATAGATGGCCCTTGAGATTCCTTCCAACCCTACAATTCTAGTCTCTTTCCCTCATCAGCTCTTTTTAACTCTCTCTGCCATTATGGAGACTGCCTTTTAGCATTTCCCTCCTGGAAGTGCGCAGCAATTCAGTCCAGCTAGTTTAGAGGATTATGGGTACAGACTTGTGGCTCAGTCATGAGTTCATCAGCATTACCTCATCAAAAGAATTTGAACCCAACTCTCTTGCATCCCTGAGCAATATGCTATGTCATGCCGTTAAGTTGGCTAAAGTTAGTACTTTTTAAATTACTTAATTTCCACAGAAAGTAATTGTCTCTTTCTTCAATGACTGTCATCTAAGAGTAACTACATGTAAAGTATCAAACTTTTCACATAAGACATTTAGCTAAGTAACTTAAGACTTGGAGGGGCGAGGGTAAATAAAACTTTTTTTCTTTTTAAAAGAAGAGGCAGCACTGGATTTCTCCAGGTTCATTCACAAGTTTGAATAGTTCAGAACTTCAACAATTGCAAGCTGTAACAGTTTAATATTCCATTTTAACATGAACTGGGCTCTCACACTTATGTAGAATACATATCCACCTACAGCATTCCAGCTTGAGGCAAGACCCGTGGCTCTTCAGCGTGTGTCCCCTTCACGCAGGTTCTCCTGAAAACGGTGGCTGCCTTTGCTCCAGGGCCTGTTGGCTTAGCAGCTGCTGCTGCTTCTGCAGAAAGTGTACCACTTCCGGACTCCTTAATAATGACTTCAGGGAGAGAAAGGAATTTTAAATGAAGAGATAAAATATCCTGCAGCAAGTTAATTTTGCAAATGTTGCAAAGCCTCTCAGCTACGTTATGAAGGCTATTATACCAAAAGAAAATACTAGAATGTTTATACTACATAAATCAACTAATATAACTTTGCCATATTACTCCTATACTCTAGTGAGTATATTAGGGTTCTCAGATGTCCAACGTACATATCTTTGCACCAGCCACCTGAAATAATTCAGTTTGGAAAACCTGGCCACACACAGCTGAAACAGTCTATTGCAGGGATGGTAGACTTTTCCCTCCTGAGAGCCACTTTCTGTTCTCTAGCTCTATGTGCATACCCCTTCATCTCTGCTCCCTTATCCGGAGATCAATCCTTCAGTGCTTCGGGGGTGGGGGTAGGAGATGGATCCAGGGGCCAGTTTCAGGAACTGGAAAGGGGCCACATACAACTTGCTGTGGGGTGCATTTGGCCTCAAGGCTACCCACCCTGATCTACTGATACACACTAGTTAACTCTGGCATGTACTTTGCATATCCTAGCGTTTAAAAGTATACAAGGCAATTCACATATTTTACAGATACATTTCATTATCTTTTCCAAAAATCTATTTTATGCTTTCACTGTTTAAAGTAAAAATCCTTATCTAGTTCACTCTCACAACAACTGTGAGGTAGGTCATTAATTTATTCCCATTTTATAGCTGGGGAACTGAGGGTGAGATAGTGACTTGCCCAAAGCCACCGGATGAGTTCATGTTTAAGTACCCAGGTCCAAATCCAGTACCTTACCCACTAGGCTACACTGTCTCAATAGGGAAGGAGACTATATTTTGCTTTGTGAGAAAGTAACACTTACCAGTCTTTTCTGATTTAATACTTGTTCTAAAAGTGTAGGCCTTGCTGGGCGATCTCCAATAGACCCCGTTCTTTGTTTTGTAACAGAAACTGCTCCTTCAGTACAATCCTGCACATAGAAAACAAAATATATGAGAAAATATAAACGTCACAGTGTGTCAGTACAATGCACTGATCTGTTGAACTTCTACTGAATTACACAACCAAATAATTGCAGCTGCCTAATAAACCTGAATCTATTTGATTATTTTTTTTAAAAAAAGTTCAGGGCAGCCTAATTTTTGCTTCTCAGAACTATGAAGTAAAGTTGCAGTCAATATTATTAGAATATTACTTGCCTGCACCATAGTGATAATATTTGGAGAGTGGGGAGAAGAAGAAGGCTTAATCAGAAATAATGATACTGTAGCAATTCATCTTAATTTACCTAGAATACTAGAACATACATACACACCAGGAGGAACCAAAGACACTTTACTACACAATATTGGTTTTACATTTGTAATATTTTTTTCCACCTCACAGTTTTTACCCAGACCAAGCATATTTTCCTTCTGGCTGTGGATTCTCATGTGGAGAAGGCCAAGCCAAGGCTCCATTCACAGCTGGAACAGCTGCTGACACATTTCAACGCCACACCTATGCTAACTTCACAACATAGTTGCTTCCTCACATTGTCATCTCTCAGGCCTGGGGCCTCCTCCGGCACAAGTCCATTTTCCACATGGGAAGGGGTAGCCATTTGTGGGGTGTTTTTTTGTTTTTGTTTTTATCACTTCAGGACAGTGCACAGACAGCAGGGCTGAAATAAATGCTCTTAGGGGCACAGAGTCCTAGAAAAAAGTGCTTGAATGAATAGTCCTTTTAAATATAAAACTGCTCATCTTTAACAGAGGTACCAGTCCACAAGATTGCGATTTCCTCCATCACACATCACCAAAAACTAGCATTTATGCCCTACGGTTGTGCAGCTGGGAAGAAGAAAAATCCTGTCCCCTTCCACACCTCGCTCTCCCTTCACTTCTGATAATCACCTTGTATCTCCAGCAGAGTTGCCCCCAAGACTCTCATAGGCCATGCCAAAGGAAGGGCCCTGCATGACCCAAAAGCTTGCTTATTCTCACCAACAGAAGTTGGTCCAACAAAAGCTATATGAACTAATTCATCTCCATATAGGCCAAAATGGGTGTGTTGGAATCAAAATGTGAGAAATTAAGCCCTACCCTCCATGCTCCAGCCTGCGGGACAAAATCTGGTCCACAGCAGCCTTTTATTTGGTCCTATTCCAGCATCTTAATCTGACCTGTAGATCCATTCCCTACCCTCAAGCCCTGAAACAGTGAGCTCAGGGGAAGGGTGTGGAGGGGAGAACGGAGATGTGAGCAAGCACTTGAGAATAAAGGATGGACATAAATCCATGATCAGGATCCTCCTGTTTCTTTCCCTATTCTCAGCACACCCCTCAAATGATAAGAGATGGAGGCAAAGTAGTAGATGATACCTTTTATTGGCCCAATCCCCATTGGTGAGAGTATGCAAGCTTTCAGGACACACAGGTCCCTTCCTCAAGCATGTAACAAGTCAGAACTACAGACAGAGCAAATACAGATGATTGATCTTGTATATACACATGTAACAATATATATAAATAGAACTTGGGCAGGTGCTGTGGGGGAGGGCAGGGGTGACAAACATTTGTCCTGCATCTACTCCGATTTGTTAGGGTTGTCTGAAGAAGGCAGGGCCCTGTGTGCCCTGAAAGCTTGCATACTCTCCCCAACAAAAGTTAACTGAACTACTTTGCCTCCATGTGTTCCCTTTGGGACCAAAATGACAACCACATTCTCGCCCTAAGATAATATAAGGGGTTATCCACAAAGTATGTCACTTTAAAAAAAATACAAGAGTTTATCCTCACTCCCTTGTCACCTTTCTACAGAAACCCCTGCAAAGAGTAACACAAATCTTGTCCTCCAACCACATCCCTTTTAAATATCAGTAAGGTAGAACCCCATTATATTAAAGAACTTCTTTTTAGTTTTCAAACAGGACAAGGAGTAACAAGAAATGATTTGTCAAATTGGTGAGGGGGGTGGGGGGTGTTGTCCTCTGACTCCCGGGCAGCGAATCGCAGCAGGTCACCCTATGTAGATTACTTCTCGGGAGTAAGCCGCTGTCCGAGCCAGGATGCTGGGCTGGCTAGGCCACTGGGCTGATACCGAGTGACCCTTCTTATTGGGGGATCCCACGAGACCGAGCTCCCCTCGCCCCCCTTCCCGTCTGGCGCGGCACACTGGACTAGCCGGGCTTAGGGGAGGGCGCCCGCACTTCAGTAGCTTTACTCTCGCAACCCCACGCCGCCCGTTACTCACTTCTGCGCGGGCGCTGGCCCCCGGGGTGGCGGGGGCGCTGGCTCCGGGCGCTGGAGCGGGCCCAGTGGCGGGGCCGCCGAGGGCCTGGTCGCTCTTCTTGCGCTTGTACTTGTCCTTGTACATCTTGTTGCGGTGGCGCTTGCACATCCAGGGCTTGCGCTGCTTCGCCACCTGCGTGGTGGTCTCGCTGCAACCCTGGTACGTGCAGCTCTTGCACCCGCCGCCCGGGCCGCCGCCCCCCGCCGCCTCCTCGTCGTCCAGCTCCTCCCCGGGGCTGGCCCCGCTCTCGCCCCCCGCGCCCGTGGCATCGTCGTCCTCCTCCCCTTCGCCCGGGCCCAGTTCGTAGAAGAACATGAGGCGCGCGGGGGGCGGGGGCTGTTCCGGGGCAGCCTGGGGATGCAGCCCCCCGGCCCCCGCCATGGCCTCCTCCCCGCCGCACGGCTGCATCACCAGCAGCGTCAGCCACGGCGGGGGGAGGGAGGAGAAGGAGGCGGGGCTGCCGTTAGGATCAGCAGGTTGCTCCCTTGTGAACAAGGTTCTTCGAGAGGGCTCCTCCCAGTCTCACCACTCGGTTGCGCCTGCGCGCGCCCTTCACTCGCGAGACAATCCCTAGCCAGACGCACGGTTTTTTTACTATGTGCCCTCCCAGCCCCTGATCAACTGTCCGTTCCTTCCCCCCCGCCCCCCGAATTCCGATGTGGGGTTGGGCGGGTGTTGTGAGAATGTTGGGAGCCCCCTCGAAGAACCTTGCTCACAAGGTAGCAACCCTCTGTTCTTCTCTGAGAGGCTCCTCAGTCACATTCTCACAACTGGGAGAGTACCAAGCTCTTAATAGTGGAGGTGGAAGGAATTCCTTAAATCGCAATGTAATCCACATTCTGAGACAGCCTGAAATAGACAATGCAGAGAGAAGCTGTTTATAAATATAAAGTAGCAAACTGCTTATGAATTTACAGCACCGTTGTTCCCAAGAACCTATGATACGGAGATTGCAGCTAGAAAGCCTTGTGTATGTTCTGAGACAAAATTAGCTGGTTCACAGATACCGGCTATAGGAGGAACATGAACAAGCGTGCCAGGTACATCGCTGGCGCTATATAATAATCATCATAATAAATAATAAAATCAGCAACAGAGGTGCTCAGAGCTCTCACCAAGTGAGCTCAAACAGGGGAAAGAGGATCATAGTGGGAAAACCCACAGGATCTCTTAATACCTCTTGACTATCCATTCAGAAATCATTTGAGAAAATACCATCATTTCTAGATTTGGTTCTTAATAAGAAACTGAGGGAAGTCTGATTTTCCAAATGTAGCAGTTCCTCACCAGCGATACAGAAAAATATGCCTAGCGTTTAGGTTATGGCATAGTTTCTATAAAGGCTTTGGATAAAAGTGGATAAAGCTATTTGCCACTGAAGGTGAAATCTTTGAGGACACCTAGGTAGGAAAGAGGGGGACAAGAGATCACCTTGTCATCTTGAAATCTTCAATACGGTGGCGGTATGATGACAAGAAAGCTCACTCACCTTATGTAAGGGAGGTGACTGCTAGCAAGAAAATGGACTTTAAGGTCAAGATAATAGGTTTGTTAAGCTCACTGACTCTAAAGGGAGTGTTTTAGGAATTTCAAAACTAGGTTTAGATCCCAAACTGTTAAAGTTGAACTATGAGGTGGGTATAAAAATTTTAAAACCCTTCATAAAGCGTCTTACAGCAGGAAAGGAAAAGTTTTTGTCTACTTCTTCTAGGTTCAAAAATCTCAAAATAGCTAACAGATGCACACAAATGGAAAGCATTGATAAGCCTGTCCTGACTAACAGTAACATATATGATTACAGAAGGAGAATACTCCGCTAACCAATATGGAAGACTTCACCATTTCATTCTATCAGAACTGATAGTGGACTGTTTAAAGTCACTATTTAGAAGCTCCTGTAACTGTCCTGAAAAACAGAAAAGTTTACTATGGCCAGATTTGGCACACTCTCTGGGTTAGTTCAATCACCTCTGCATGAAGGAACAGGTGTTGTCTTTGAGACAAAAACATTATTTATTTATTTATTAAAAGTAGGTGGTAAATTTTCAACTGTCTCGGCTATGCAATTCCTGTATGTGGGTTGAGGCCAGACCAGGGTAATTAAAATAGCTTTGGCCCAATCCAGTGTTAGCTTTTCCCTCATCCTGGAAAGCAGAGGGAATGGGGGAAACATACAGGAGAACTCTTAACTATCCTATGTAGGAAGTATCTCTTAGGGAATGTGGATCGTGCCCTGCTCATATACAAGATCTTTGAAATTTTGTGTTTTGCTTAGATGCAAATAAATCTACTTGGTGGTGTCTCCACCTACAAATGATGTTGTTGTGAACTTGTGGGTAAAGTTCCCACCCATGATGCTAAAGTGAGATTCTGCTCAGAGTATCTGATCTGGTGTTGAGTTTTCTTGTTAGATGGACCACTAGTAACTAAATAATAAAATTCCAGAGCCAAATATGCTATTTCTTGAGGCAGTTCACTGAACTGTAAAGAGTGGGTCTCTACCTGCCTGATTATATAAAGGCTGTGGTCAATTTGTCTGTAGCTACCTGGAATATACTGCTACACAGCAGGAGCTGAACACTATGAGAACCCTTAGAATGGCTACAATCTCCAAGGTGTTTAGGTGTAAGTGTCTCACAGTTGTAGAAATAAATATGTGCTCCCCAAGCCATGAGAGGAAGCATCGCAGGTTGCAGAAACAAGCAATGGAAAGCAGGGAATATCCTTCAAAAATAACCTGGTTAATAATGACTGTAAGCTGATGGCTACTTGGGCTGGGGATCAGCTACTATTAGCAAATCATCTAGGTATGTAAAATTATTAACACACTGTTTTCTAATATAAAGTACTACAAGGGCTTAACTTAGTGAATAGCTGAGGGGCTGATGTCAAACCGAATTGCAAAGAAGCATATAGGTAGCGTAGGTTTGGTTTTTTTAATCACAAAAACAAAAAGTATTTTCTGTGTCAAGGGGAATGCAAATATGGAAGTATGTGTCCCACAAATGTATGAGAGCACGCTGCTGTCTGCTTGCTAACCAAGGTACATTCTTATTAAGACTATGTACTATATAAAGCCTTAGATACTGGACACACTTATTGAGATTGTGTCAGTATGGAGAGACATTGTATAATGACATGAACTCGAGGTTAACCTGAGCAAATTGTATAACTGTCATTTTCTTTGCTGTCTGGGCAAGAGAAGAGGCTGCCTTTACTGAGCAAAGGATCGGTACTGAGCTGCCCTCGAGTTCGCATTTATTTTCATTATGTTATTTTGACATTCAAATGTTTGTCATGGTCATATTTCTCTCTTAATTCTGAGTTGTTTGACACCAGACAGGATTAGGAATGTGAACATAGTGAATTTACCAGATGACCATGAAAGATACATGTGTTCTCTGTATGTTGGTTTTCACAAACCTCGTTATGTGGATTGAATCTCGTAGAAAAGTAATAGAAGGTCAAGACCACGTAAGGTGTAATTGACGCTATTGCTGGCTTGATATCATTGGCAATGTCCCTTATAGAAAGAGACCAAAGTTGTCTCTTAGTATCATTTTTATTCTGTAGTCAGTTTTCCCTTTGCAAACAGACCCTTCATACCAAAGGAACGGATCTCTCGCATAGACTTAGGACAACTCTCAAGTAATATGGAACTACGCCAGGTACAACTCCTGATCATGATCATGTTAATGAGCTATGTTGTTGCTCTGTTAAGAGTGTTAGGAGACCTACCTTTGGTATCCTATTCTGGAATTTCACAAGTTCTTTCTGTTGCTCAGGTAGTAGAGGTGGGAGGGATTAGACTTTTAATCCCTTCTCAGCAGAAAACATGATAAGAAACTATTGGTATAATCAGGAGACCTGCATCAACATAGTGGAGGAAGCAAAATTACAGTCCCTACAAATATCAATTGTAAACCCCCCCACCCCACCCAACAGTGGAGGAATGTCTCCTGTGATTCCCTGCATCGGTCAATAGGTGCTACTATCACCGCTGAGCTCAAATAGATAAAAGGAACTTGATGCTTCAACCCCACCTGGAGGGATGCATAGTTTCTTTGCCTCTTTAGTTAATTAAGGTAGAGATGCAAGGTGAATTTAGATGACTGCTAGTAGTTCATCATCAGTATCATATATCCTGGATCAGCCTGAACAGATGGAGGGTTAATGGTGGAAGAAACTCATCAATTCTATGTCCTTCCTCCTTGTCTGAAACAGTTGGAACCAACACAAGCAGCTGAAAGTCAGCTAATTTAGATTTTATCTATTCAGTTATTATTTATTTCCTTTTCTTTTTGACCTATGTCTAAGGGTTGTCTTATTGCCTGTACTGCTGAGAGTCACAGCTGACATCTCTGTCACCACTGAGGGTGGTGTAAAAGGAAAGGGAGATGCTTAGTGTGCAGCTTTATTATTAACCTCTGTTCATGGGGCTTGTTGCCTGTGCTGTCAAGAGGCACAGCTGGCATCCCTGAAACCGTACAGCACCAAGTAGCCCTACAGAACAGGCACCAAGTAGCTCCATGGGACAGGCACCGTGCAGCACCAAGTAGCCCCCTGGAACAGGCACCAATTAGCTCCAAAGAACAAGCATCTCAACTGCATCATGTAGCCCTACAGAACACTACCAGATCGCCCCATGGAAAGGACATCCTATATAGCGTACTTCCATCAAGCAGATGATTTGCAGCACAATGTAATGCCACAGAACAGAAACCCCACAGCACTACATTATTCCACAGAACCAAAATCCCACAGTCCCACATAATTTACAGAATAAGCTTCTCACAGCACCACAAAACTCCATAGGACAGATTTCACCACAGCTCCATAGTGTCCTATTTTTGTAATTTTGATCTGAGAACCCTATCCCCAAATTCTCCCTGTGCAGAGCAGCTTGCTTATTACATTTATTTATTTATTTATTTATCAATCAAATATTTTTACCCTGCCTCTTCTGCTCACAGCAGCTGCAGCCAAGAATTCTAACATAATGAGATTTAGGGCACAAGCCTCACTCATTTAAATAAAAAAGGATTTAGCCATTCATTTCAATGGGTTCAGAATCATGCTGTTAATAACAGTGGTTTGATTTTATTTGTCTTCTTTTTTTTAACAGACCAAACCTTTGGGTGTCACATTTTCAGCTTTTCATCACACCAAGGGCTGGATGCTTACTATAGGCTGCTTTTAGACAAGCATACGGCTTGTAAAAGTGCCACAGGCAGCTTTTAGATGCGCCTATACGTGCCGTATTTCTGGTCGCGCATTCTTTAACAGCACAAAATTTTTTGCTATTAAATGTGCAACCAGAAATACGGTGCATATAGGCGTGTCTAAAAGCTGCCTGCAGCACTTTTACAAGCGACATGATTTTACGATGCGAGTGGGCGGCACTTGTCTAAAAGTGGCCATAGTCTTACCCCATGAAGGGTCTGAACTAGAGCTGCATTGGGTACTAAAATCAATACTCTTGGGTAATACCCACACTTTGTGTACCCTATGGGCACCCAGTGGGCTTCCAGAGGACCAGTGGGGTGCCCAATGCCTGAATTTGTGAGAATTACCCGGAGAAACTGACAAGCCTCAGACAGAAGTGCTGCAGAACCTGACTCCAAAGCCCTCCAGCCAGGGCTTGTCAGTTTTAAAATTAGGCCAGGACTTCCCTCATACAGCGCTCTGATAGGCACTGTGGCCGGGAATCTGCTTTTGAAACTGACAAACGCCATCCAAGAGCACTGTGGAGCCCAGCTCTGCAGCCGTTCCACATGGAGCCTGTCACTTTCAAAGGCCAGCTGATGCAGCCGCCGGCTCCACCCCCCACGCTCCTACAACCATCTGCTCTCAGGGAGAAAGGCGGGAGCAGCAGCCAATGAGGCTTCCGCACCCGACCGTAACAGTGGCCAGGACTACGATCAGAAATGGGCCAAGGTAACAGACGTTACTTTTGGCCCTTTCCTGATTGTGGTCAATCTAACCATGGTTCCCGCTCTGCGGCCAGCCGCAGGGCCGGAACCGTGGTTAGGATTGATCCCTGTTGGGTGTTCACTGTGGTGAACATCTGGCAGGGATCAATCAGATGTTATGGGGATTATAGCCATCCCACAGCATTCACTGTGGTTCAGTGGGGTTCACTGTGATCCCGTAATGTCTGAAAAAATACCGTCTCGGATCCCGGTCCGTAATGAAGCTGGCCGTCCTTTAGACATGTTGGCCCCATCACTCTACGGAGCTGAGAGGTGTGGGTGATTTCAGACGTGATGATATCACAGTGAACCACGCTCAATTCCGCATGGTGGCTGTTATAGTGTCACGTCTGTTGGGTGAAACGGATGTTTCCCCCCAGATGTTACCACGGCTGGGGATTGCATTCGACACATGAGCAGCCGAAGCGGGGGGACCGGAGGCCGCCGTGTGTCAAATGCAATCCCATGCCAGGGTGAACCCCGGCGTCTCGTCTGGTCGGGCGCCATGGCCCGGGATCACCGGCAGGACCCAAGGCCGTGGCGAATCCGGCCCGACGCGGCAGCCGCATTGGCCCCGCCGCCCGCCCATCTCCCCAGAGGGCGGGCAGCGGGGAGCGTGGAGGGGGCGGGGCCATGTGGCCGCACATTGCGCCGCACGACCCCGCCCCCTTCCCAGTTCCCTGCCGGGATCCCCCCGGCATGTCTGTTGTGGCATGACGGGGTGATCCCGGCGGGGAAGGAATTGGGTGATTTCGGTACGGGGCCAACGGGCCCCATAACGTCTGAAATCACCCTACAAGATCACGCTCAACCACAGTGAACCACGGTCAATTCCGCGGCGGGGCCAAAGCACTCTGCATGTCTGTTCGGCGGCGCCAGATGTTCACCACAGTCAATACCCACATGGGGTCAAAATCAACCACGCTTCCGGAGCTCCGGCCCAGACCGGGTACTTTCAGACATGACACTAACCACCCTTTAACCACCCTTGGTGGTTATTTATTAGGGGTGGGAAACCGGTAGAATCCGGTATCCGATAATGCCGGTAACGGGAGTACCGGCATTATCGGATTGGACCCGGTAATCCGGACCCGGTACCGGATTCCGGGGTACCGGATTTTTTTGCATTGCAGCCATTTAAAAATGGCTGCAATGTAAAAAAACTTAAAGCCCCAGCCAAAAAGTTTTTAAAAGAAAAACCNATTCTATGTCAAACCTGTTGCAAATTTGCTTCCCAGCATGCATAGTTATGCAAATCAAGTTAATTATGCAAATATTAATGCTCACAGTGAATTTGCAGAATTTGGCTTCACTGGTTGCAGAATTTAAGATTTTTTGGTGCAGTGAACTCCGGTCCCTGCCCACAGGGAACTGATAGCATGGTGACCTGTTGGGTGCTTCTCCCAGGCCCCCGTGATTGGCCACTGTCCGAGACAGGATGCTGGGCTCGATGGACCGTTGGTCTGACCCAGTATGGCACTTCTTATGTTCTTAACTAATTGATGAATATGTATTAAACAATACTGGCCCCACTACTGACCTTTCAGGCACTCAACTATTGATATCTCTCTTCAGCTTGAAAAATTACCATTTATTCCTAACCTTTGTGTCTTATATTTTAACCAGCTACCAACCCATGACAGGACTCTTCCTATTATACCATGACAACTTAGTTTGCTCCACGGTCTCTGGTGGAGGGACCTTGTCAAGTGCTTTCGAAAACCTAAATATACTATATCAATTGGATCACCCCTATCTACATGCTTGTTGACATTCTCATAACATTCTAATAGATTAGTGAGGCATGACTTCCCTTTGCTAAAGCTTTGCTGGTTTTTACCCATCAAATCATGCTTGCCAGTATGCCTAGTAATTCTGTTTTTAACAATGGTCTCCACCAGTTTGCCTGGGACTAATGTCAGGCTTACCATTTCCAGGGTCACTTCTGGAGCCCTATTTATGAACTGGTGTTACATTTGCTAACCTCCAATCTTCTGGCACAGAAGGATTTTAGCAATAAGTTACGTATGACTGATAGTAGTTCAGCAATTTCAAATTTGAGTTCTTTCAGTACCTTTATATGAATACCATCTGGCCCAAGTGACTTCCTACTGTTTAAATTATTGATATGCAATAAAACCTCTTCTGGTGTTATGCTAATTTCAGATAATTCCTCACCAACAAAAACTTGTACTGGTGTAGGTAACTCCCCAACACCCTCTACAGTAAAAACTGACACAAAGAACTGATTTAGTTTCTCAGCAATGGCCTTGTTGTTTTTGAGTGTCTCCTTTATTCCCTGATCATCTAGCAGATCAATTGCCTCTCTAAGCAGGTTCCTGGCTCCGATGTACTGGGGAAAATAAATTGGTACTGGATTTTGCATCCTTAGTAAATTGTTCCTCTGGGCCTGCCTTATCATGGTTTTACACTTTCTCTGCCAATGTCTATGCTTATCTCTATTTACCTCATGTGGAATAGGTTTCCAATTCTTGGAAAGACAACTTTTTTGGCTCTGATAACCTCCTTAATGTTACCATTCACCATACAGGCATTTGTTTTGGTTCTCTTCCTGCCTTTTTTGATTTGTGATATACATTTTATCTGGGCATCTAAGATAATAGTTTTCAATAGTCTCCATGTCTCCTGCAGGCCTTTGACCCTGATGACTTTCCCTTTTAGTTTAACTAATTTCCTCATCTTTGCATAGTTCCCCTTCTTGAAGTTCAACACCCTGAAGCAGAGTTATTAGCTAATCTCTCTGCTAATAGCATGTTGAACCTAATTACATTGTGTTCACTGTTCACAAATGACTCTGCCACCGTTACTCCTTCCACTAGACCCTCTTCTCCAGTTAGGACATGATCTAAAATAGCTTCTCCTTTTGTGGTTTCCAAGACAAGCTGCTCCAGAAAGCAGTCATTTATGGTGTCTAGGAACTTGGTTTCTGCAACACATCTCAAGGAGACATTCTCAGTTAATGTGGGATAACCAAGTTATTATTACACTGCCTGCTTTTGTAGCCTCCCTAAGCGCCCTTAGCATTTCACAATTACTGTCGGCATCCTAGTCACGAGGTCGATAATATAGCCCCACTACTATCCAATTTCCATTTAAAAGTGGAATTTCTATTCATAGTGATTCCAGGGGAGAGTTTGTCTTTATGAGTTTATGGCATACCTTCTCACCACCACCCGTTTCTGGGACTGGTGACGGAGAATTAGCCATGGCCTGCTTACTCCAAGTTGGGGCTACTTAGCAGCATACAATGTTCAAGTCCTACATAGCTTTTAGAATCTGGCCTCCATCTACCTCTATATGATCTTTTTCAGTCTCTCTGTTTACTCCTACTTCTCTCTACTTACTGTTCAGCATTCACACACATTTTGGCAGCAAACACTCAGATCTTCTGGAAGATCAATTTAAAGTAGGGATGAACTAGTTAAGGCATTAAAGAGTCATTCTGTGTGTAATGGTAGCCACTGCGCTGCTGTTAGCTATGCTCTCCCCTGCCAGAGACAGTGGTGCTGTGACTTGTAGAACATCTTGCCAAAAAGAGAGCATCCCCACCCAGACAATAAAAATCACCAGGAGTAGCAAGTATGAATTCTGGGTGCTAGATCCCAGCCTGCAGCTGAAAAAGCCATTGCAGAGCAAGTAGTTGGGTAACCGAAAAGCTGTCATGGTTCTGAGATAGTGGTTATTGAGAGATGCCTAAACTACAGCTAGAATGACCTCTTCTCTGTCAAGTCACTTAGTTATCTTCTCTAGACTCTGATATGGATGTCATCTGGTTGTGTTAGTGTGTAGTTGTTTGAGGTCGATATGTTTTTATTTTCACTGAGTGAACAAAAAATAAAGGAAGTAGCAATGATTCTCTCTGGAATCAGATGATCTGATCCTCATGACAAGATTGCCCACCTATCCCACAGAGCCTTCTCCTGTGAACAGAACCAAGAAATAAAAACCAGCAACCTTCCTTTTATGATACATCTCATACAACCCAGATCTTTGTCCATAGTCGAGGGAAACAGGCCCTGAAATTATTTAACTTTGCAAATGTGTAACCACTGTTTATTTTTAGAAGCTCATGTGCTGCTGAACTTTCTGGTTTTGCCTGAAAATATAAGTACTTCAACACTGTGAGAAGGGCTGATGGCATTATTTGATCAAATAAAAATCAAAACGTATGTTTATCTCAATCAAATCAAATCCAACGAGTTTCACCGACCAGCAGCTTAAGGCAGTTTGCATTACTGCTAATTGTGAGAATTCGGCACTCATTAGATCCAGTAAGTAAACATCAGTACCCTATAACAGTGATGGGCAAAGTTTCCTAACGAAAGAGCCACATCCATTTGCCACAGTGAGGCCAAGAAGCTGCATGTGGCTCTAGAGCTACAGTTTGCCCACTTCTGGCATGCATGGGTGCATTTCCTCACTCTTTAACGGGCTTTTGAGTCTACATGGGTAATACTATATCCTTCTCAATCTTAAAATGAACAAAACAGTCAAATGAGCAAAGGAATTAAAGGAGAATAAGCTCCCCTTCCCCCGATACCGACATCTTGAAATCTTTTTGAAAGGAAGTGTCACGTTTAAGAGACGTGCTCTAAATTAGATTAGAGCTACACTTCACTCAGAAGAATCTACTTCCTTGTACCTCTTCTGTACCTTTCAAAGCAGTATTTTAAAATCCCAAGCACTCTCCTTGACTTGACCTTTTCATTTTATAATGGTGTAGCCAAAGTCAAAGTCAAAGTCAAAGTTAGTTTTATTGTTTGCCAATATGGCCATAACAAATATAACAAACACATAAATAAAATCAAATAAAAACATTGTAAAACAACAAGTGTACCAATACAATTATACAAATACTGGTATACAAGTAGACTAGTGAGCAATTGTATACACAATACCTCCTATTAGGCTGAAACAATATCCATCCTTCTTATCGAAGTCCTATACAAATGGATTCTCGCCTGGTGATACCAGCTCCTCATCATGCAGAAAATCCTTCATACTCATCTATCTGGTGGGGAAGGCACAACCCACAATCTAATCTGGCTAAAGTTCCAACAAAAATTGGCCACCGCCCTAGATGTTTTAGAATTAATGGGGTTCAGCCGTCTCAACAAAGCTCCCCCCGGGGCTCCATCTCCCAGGGATAACTGCCCCCAAAATTTGTGCCTCGGACCTGCAAAGGTGGGACATCGGCCAATTATATGCGCAGGAGTATCCCCTTCCCCCAGCTGGCACAGGGGGCACTGTCGCAGGCCAAAAGGGGTACCCGCTTATCGGCCTTCTAACACGGCTGATGGGAAAACGTTTGCTCTCATTCTAAAATAAGCCACCCTTTTATTGGCATAATGCCATGTAAAAAGATAATGACTGCCTGCTAAAGCGGACCTATAAGGAATAAAATCTGGTGCCAGCCTCTGCGAGGCCAGGAGTGCTTCCTCCAATTGAAAGGCCTGATCTTCCACTCATCTTTTGAGAAAGGCCTTAGCGGCCTTCAGTCCCAGATTACCCAGGACCTCTGGAGAAAACCCTAGCTTCTCTATTTATTGCCCCACCGAGGCCCTCCAGTTCTCCCCAAGACCCGAAGAAATGGCCAAACCCACCAGTGAACCACTAAGGGTTGGAATAGGAAAAACCACTCTAATCCAGTGGGTACTGTTGGAAAAACAGCTCCAGATGACATCACCTTTTGCACCAACAAACCCTAATGACCACTAGGGGCATTTGGGAGTAGAGATAGTGAGTTAGCGTGAGTGTCACTTTAACCTTTCCTGATCTCTGCTTCTAAGCCCCCACCCAGGTGGGATGTGCCCAGGAAGCTCCTACTGGACTTCCTCCTTCTTCCTGACCCTTTCTCCATTCCAAAATTCTCTCTCTGACCTTCAACATGTCTGGCCACCATGCTGGTGGCACCTAGCTAGTAAGACTAGGGATAGGCCTTTCCTATCACAATGTACTTCTCAATAAAGTAG